>OZ034806.1:31412865-32012865 GCA_964028335.1 Altica lythri | reverse complement strand
GAGGTACAACACACCAACGATATCTCTTTCGGTCCATGATGATTAAGAAACACAAAATACTTAATTTATTCAAGCACTGATCACTTTTAATATGGCTCGTAGTTTGTTTACCTCACAAATGACGTCACGCGATCTAAATTGACATGAGGTGCTGTTTTTGCGGCAATTTTAAATAAATTATGTTTTTGACGTTTTCAAGTCCTCCAGGGGATTTATTTAATTAAAATATTATTTTTTATGGCTATATATATGAATAAAGATTATTTTTAAACACTATCTGAAAAGTTGTCCGGTTCCCTATTCACAGAAATTTGATTTACCTTTGATTTGGTCTGGTCAGAAATCAATGATCAATACTTTTTTAGATTTTACCGGCTTTTGTAATTTGCCTAATAATTTGTGCTCCCAGTGTGACATTGAAAGGTCGTGGTAATTTTCTTGATATGGTTTATAATATTACTTCCTTCTAATACTTGTTAATTGTGAATAGTGATAAGTCGAATTATTTACCAGAGCTGGGGTTATCCAACCTTATTTTCGAATTATCTAAAAAAAACTTTGGAAGCTCACCGTAATTTTTTATATTTATTACTAAATATTTCTGATCATCAAGAAATAAAACTGATACAAATAACACTCTCGTTATACTTTTAAGAAAATTTAAATTGCGTGGCAAGGGGTGAAACAAGACGATTTCTTACTAGGGTAAGAGAGTTGACTGCCCGAGCGAAGCGAGGGCTGTCTTCGCCCGGTCATAAATCGTCTTAGTTTCATCCTGTGCCACACACTATATTTTTTATATCACATGCGAGTTTTGATCTCTGTAGCCAGTTGAAGTAAGACTATTTCAGACAAATAGCGTAGTAATATATTGACAACGATTTGACGACAGCTGTCAGACGATTATGATTTTATTCGCTTTTGTTTATTACAAATGCGATTCTGACAGACTTGAAATAAACGCATAAATAATAAATAAATGAATGTGCCGGGCAGAAATAACGTTGTTTCTTCCCTAGGGCATAAAAAACTGTCAGTTTCTGACTGACAGTTGCATTGGTCTTGTTTCGACTGACAAAACAGGGATCAAAACAAACTGTTTCAATGCATGTGATAAGAAAAATTATTTATTAATTTCTTTGGAAATATTGGATTTTTTTATATTTTATACAAAGAACCACAGTATTTTTACCAGTGTGCTTAATAAAAATAATTATGCAGTGTTGTCTTAGTAATCGGTGTTTTTTTACAATAACAGTAATTATTTATCTTTTGCTTTTTTAATATTAGTTTTAAAATACGTTCTTATTTAGACCGGTGTGAACTTAGCAGTAACTTCTAGCAGTAAATTTTAACGAAGATACCCGAATCCTATAGTCAGAGACGTGCACAATAACATACAGCGGGTCTATATTACCTCTATCTTTTCAACAGTAACTGAATTATAGAAATAAATTAATGTATTAAAAAAATACAAAATTAATTTATAAAGTTATATATATTAAAATTAATTGATTAGTATCGTTTCTGCCAATCAAAGAACCAAAAAAAAATTGTGAAAAATACATAGAGCGTCAATAAATTCCACAATTTTCTTCCGACCCTTCAAAGGGGTCCAAAATAATATTTTAAATATAAACAAATTAAAAAAATATAGAGCGCGATTAGATTCCAGATTCAAAATAACATTAAAAAAATCATAATAATATAAGACAACTTTGGTATAAACGAAATTTTCTTCCGACCCGTCAAAGGGGTCCAAAGTAATATTTTAAATATAAACAAATTAAAAAAATATAGAGCGCGATTAGATTCCAGATTCAAAATATCATTAAAAAAATCATAATAATATAAGACAACTTTGGTATAAACGAAATTTTCTTCCGACTCGTCAAAGGGGTCCAAAGTAATATTTTAAATATAAACAAATTAAAAAAATATAGAGTGCGATCAGATTCCAGATTCAAAATATCATTAAAAAAATCATAATAATATAAGACAACTTTGTTATAAACGAAATTTTCTTCCGACCCGTCAAAGGGGTCCAAAGTAATATTTTAAATATAACCAAATTAAAAAAAATATAGAGCGCGATCAGATTCCAGATTCAAAATATCATTAAAAAAATCATAATAATATAAGACAACTTTGGTATAAACAAAATTTTCTTCCGACCCGTCAAAGGGGTCCAAAGTAATATTTTAAATATAAACAAATTAAAAAAATATAGAGCGCGATTAGATTCCAGATTCAAAATACCATTAAAAAAATCATAATAATATAAGACAACTTTGGTATAAACCAAATTTTCTTTCGACCCGTCAAAGGGGTCTAAAGTAATATTTTAAACATAAACAAATTAAAAAAATATAGCGCGCGATTAGATTCCAGATTCAAAATATTATTAAAAAAATCATAAGAATATAAGACAACTTTGGTATAAACGAAATTTTCTTCCGACCCATCAAAGGGGTCCAAAGTAATACCTTAAATATAAACAAATTAAAAAAATATAGAGCGCGATTAGATTCCAGATTCAAAATATCATTAAAAAAATTATAATAATATAAGACAACTTTGGTATAAACGAAATTTTCTTCCGACCCGTTAAAGGGGTTCAAAATTATATTTTAAATCTAAATAAATTAAAAAAATATAGATTCAGAATATTATTAAAAAAATCATAGTATTCGACTTATAAGTTGTCCATAATGATTTTTGAAATTGAAAAAAAAAAAATAAATTCCCATAATAAAAGTCCAGATTTATTATAACATCCAGAAAATTTTAAGGATATAATGGAAATTATTTGTTTTTAAAATGTAAAAATTTAAATCCAAATGTTTCAAAGTGATGTCTAACGAAATAAACGAATAAATTCATAAATAAATAAGTACTGTTTTTTTTTTAGTAGGTCGTCTAAACGCATGTTTTCCTTATAAAAATATACATACATACCTTATTTTTAGTTGTTTCTGCAGGCATCACATCACATATATTGTTTTCTTTTTTGATGCTAAGACTTACGCCGGCCACTATTTCACTTTCAGTTCTTAAACATTTGTTGTGGATAGTTCGAAAGCACGATTCACATTTAATAGTATATTACGTATCAAGAGTGGTAAATAGGATATTACGTACGAGTGGAAAAGTTACGCACGAAGCCGCGTAGCGGCGAGTGCGTAATTACACGAGTACGTAATACCTCTTACCACTCGAGTTACGTACTATGCTTTTTCTACGACTTAGTATTTTAATTTTAATTCTAAATATTTGACATCTCTTAAAAAATATATGACGAAATTTGCCGTTTAAAATAACATTTATCAAAGTAGTGACAATAAGTAACATCCTAGATTAAATAATAATTTAAAATGTAATGTATGTTGCCTATATCTGTTTTATTTTTATTTTATTTTTTAATAAAAACTATTATATATTTGTGTTTTTAAATTGACTAAAAGTTTGTAAATAGACCAAATAAAGTAGTACGTACATAAAAAATTTATTGCAATTTGATTAAACAAAGAAATTTAAGTTTTCTTATCTAAACGCACATGTATGTTATGAGATCTCATTACGTGCATGTTATTGTTAAATGTCACTTACACGGAATGTCTACAGTGCGATTTTTGACGTTTACGGTCATGGGCGTAGAAAAAAACATCTTTATCATCTGTCTGGGTTGTAGAAGCACAAAAAAGACATTTGTTTGTCATATCATCGGCATTGTTCAGGATCATCCACTTTAACTCTTTTCGGAAATAGCGAGGATTAAATTCAGCGGTTATGTCGTCGTTGTTAATAAACTTTTTAAAGAAATAGATAATAAATAATCCACAATTAACAGCGTCTTTTTGGAGGCAATGTTTAGAAATTTTAATTTTCCAGTTGAAAATATCTATTCCTTTTTGTTGTAAAAAATGTAAGGTTTTTTTAAAAAATAGTTTCTTTTGCATAAATTCCTTTCCATACGGATCAAACATATATAATATTTTTTCATGAAGTTTTAAAAAAAGTATATAATAATTTTCAAAAAAGGTGACCCAATAGACTGCAATAATTACCGAGGAATAACATTATTAAGTACAGGAGCAAAAATATACGAACAAATCTTAGATAGAAAATTAAAAGTCTTTTCAGAAACATCACTGTCTGAATCACAAAGTGGTTTTCGTAAAGGAAGAAGCGTTCAAGATCATATATTTACCTTAAAACAGCTATATGAAAGATTTAGAAAACAAAATAGAAAAGCCTGCTACGCATTTATCGATCTAGAAAAAGCTTTCGATTCTGTACCGAGATCAAAAATATGGAACAGTCTACAACGCATAGGAGTCGACAATAAACTGATTAGAGCGATCATGAGCCTTTATAGAAACACTTTCAATTATATCATTAGGAAAAATAGTAAGTCAGAAATATTCACAACTCATAACGGTCTTAGGCAAGGAGGAGGATTAAGTCCCACTCTATTTAATATATACATGGATGAGATAACCAGAAAATGCAATTTAAAAACAAAGAAATTGTACGTAGGATATAGGCAGCTGAAACAAGTATCTATTTCAGAATGCGCGTTTGCAGATGATATCATACTGATAACAAAAAACGAAAAAGATCTACAAGACAATTTAAATGTATGGCACGAAGAATTAAGGAATTATGGTATGAAAATAAATAAAGAAAAAACTAAAGTAATGGTAGTGGCAGAAAATGAAGATGAAATAAATATAACAATTGAAGACACAAAAATTGAACAAGTAAGCCAGTTTAAGTATTTAGGGGTATTATTGGATAGAAATGGAGATCAGGAACCGGAAATTAACGAAAGAATCGAAAAGACTGTTAAGCTGTATTTCGCAATGAATAAGAACTTCATCAATAAAAAGGAAATTTCAAATAAGACCAAAATAAACGTTTATAAGGTAATATACCGACCAACGCTAACATACGGCTGTGAATCGTGGATACTAACTCAACGTCAAAAAAGTAAAATACAAGCCATCGAAATGAAATATCTGAGAAGAGTAAGGGGCGTAACACGAAAAGATAAATTAAGAAATACGCAAATCAGGGAAGATTTAGGGATAGAGCCCATATCAGATTTCATAGAGAAAAGACAGATGAGCTGGTGGGGGCATCTACAAAGAATGCAAAACACCAGACAAGTAAAACAGATATGGGATTCGAAAATTCAGAAAAATAAGAAAAGAGGAAGACCGAGAGAAACATGGAACAATGTAATTAACAAAATATTCAAACGCAAAGGAATGACATGGACAGAGGCAAAAACAAAAGCAAAGGATAAAAAAGAATGGAGCAAATTTGTGTACGAAATAAGATAAGTAGTTACTTTTTTCCCCTACACTAAATGGTAAAAGGGGTTAATGATTATATATATATATATATATATATATATATAATAATGGTTTTGTCTTAGTATCGGCATTACTATTATATTTTTTGTTAGGTGAATACCATTGATGAAGTCATTTGTTAAAAATGCTTCATTTAATATTATTGATGATTTGGCAACAGAAATTATCTGACAGAGATTTTGAAAATTGTTGTTAATGATACCTAAGCGATGGTCAACTACAAAACTAGACAACCATAAACCATCATTTAGTGTTTCGTAGTCCTCAATAAATATTTCTTTAATCGAGAAATTTATGTTTGAATTTTTTGCGACAATATATCCTCGTCCATTTTTTAAAGGTTTATAAAAATCAACATTACCAACTAATCCATTTTGTAAAAATTCAATATCTATTGATGGTCTCCATTTTTTTTTGAATCTGACAATGTCCTCCCAGAAAATAATGAGTATGGTAGAAAATGAAAATAATAGAATGATGTTAATTTCGGAATCATTGTCTCCCAAAACTCTTGGTTTCTATTAACTCTAATGATTTTTAGGCCTTGAAATGTAAATATAACAAGATCACACCATGCTCTGTTCGTTATTTGTAAAAGTCCTTGAATTTGATAATGAATATCGTGATTTTGTAATAAGTTATCATTTTTACACAAAAAGTTAAATGGGTAAGTGTGAGGATCATCATTTCTAGCGTTATATGGACATTTTATTTCAATAAGTCCATCGTTGCCAACAAGGCCATCAGGAGAACCACCCAAAAAAGGCAATGTATTATGTATAATTAAGCCACACTGCTGACAATTTTGCTGCATTTTTTCGATATATTGATTTCTAGCAATATTTTCGTATTTTATTCCATGTATCATGGCTTGTGTTGGATGAGTACTGTTAGTGCGGAGTATAGTTTTAATTATGTTTGTAGCTGAAGAAACGTTTCGCATTTTACATATCTTACCAAACATAGAGGCAGTCAATCTTTTCTTCCTTTCATGATGCCAAGAGATTGCATCTCTTTGGGATTTTGTGGTTTCCTCGAGCCTTTTTTTCTTCAACTGTTAATGTGAGAGATGCAATATGCTTTAAACATTCCGATCTGACTATTATTCCTGGGCTATTTGTAAGCACATTAGTTGTTTCGTTTTTAATACAAAATGTACGAATAAATTCCTGGTCGTAAATTTTAGAAAAGTCCCCTTTACTTTCAAAAAATTGATGAATTGATGAATTGATGAAGCACTTATCACACATGACCCAATCAGTTCTTTCTTCTGACGTCGTTCGGTTACCACAATAAGCACATTGAACTAAATCAGTATCATCTTCTTCTAAAATAACAATTTCTTGTGATAGTTTTTTTTGTAAATTTTTTATATGCCTTCCATCAAAATGGGAATAGATCCTTTTTTTGCACCGTCTTCTCCAAGACTCCTGCGAAAATATTTCCAATTCTTTTTCTTTAGTTAAATCATTCTTTCGAATGCCTATTTCTTTTGGACCCCTTTGACGGGTCGGAAGAAAATTTCGTTTATACCAAAGTTGTCTTATATTATTATGATTTTTTTAAGGATAATTTAAATCTGGAATTTAATCGCGCTCTATATTTTTTTAATTTGTTTATATTTAAAATATTACTTTGGACCCCTTTGACTGGTCGGAAGAAAATTTCGTTTATACCAAAGTTGTCTTATATTATTATGATTTTTTTAATGATAATTTGAATCTGGAATCTAATCGCGCTCTATATTTTTTTAATTTGTTTATATTAAAAATATTACTTTGGACCCCTTTGACGGGTCGGAAGAAAATTTCGTTTATACCAAAGTAGTCTTATATTATTATATTTTTTTTAATGATATTTTGAATCTGGAATCTAATCGCGCTCTATATTTTTTTAATTTGTTTATATTTAAAGTATTACTTTGGACCCCTTTGACGGGTCGGAAGACAATTTCGTTTATATCAAAGTTGTCTTATATTATTATGATTTTTTAAATAATATTTTGAATCTGGAATCTAATCGCGCTCTATATTTTGTTAATTTGTTTATATTTAAAATATTACTTTGGACCCCTTTGACGGGTCGGAAGAAAATTTCGTTTATACCAAAGTTGTCTTATATTATTATAATTTTTTTAATGATATTTTGAATCTGGAATCTAATCGCGCTCTATATTTTTTTAATTTGTTTATATTTAAAATATTACTTTGGACCCCTTTGACGGGTCGGAAGAAAATTTCGTTTATACCAAAGTTGTCTTATATTATTATGATTTTTTTAATGATATTTTGATTCTGAAATCTAATCGCGCTCTATATTTTTTTAATTTGTTTATATTTAAAATATTACTTTGGACCCCTTTGAAGGGTCGGAAGAAAATTGTGGAATTTATTGACGCTCTATGTATTTTTCACATTTTTTTTTGGTTCTTTGATTGGCAGAAACGATAATAATGAATTAATTTTAATATATATAACTTTATAAATTAATTTTGTATTTTTTATTACATTAATTTATTTCTATAATTCAGTTAATGTTGAAAAGATAGAGGTAATATAGACCCGCTGTATGTTATTGTGCACGTCTCTGACTATAGGATTCGGGTATCTTCGTTAAAATTTACTGCTAGAAGTTACTGCTAAGTTCACACCGGTCTTATTTAGCTCGTGTTAATAGCAAAAGCTATTAGGGAAAATCAACTAAATTATAATTTTTTTTTAATTCTAATTGTTCTAATTCTTCTAAAACTTTTTACATATAGATAGCAATATTTTATACTAAGGTATTATAGTTTGTTTTCTTATTTATACAGCAACTAAATAAACATTGTTAGATTTAACTAAATATTTTTGTTTCTCAATAGTGTGTGTTTTTCGGTACAATATTTTCTTTTAACTTAAAAAACAATAATAATTTTTTAATTATCTTAATTTTTTTTGTAAAAAAGGTTTGTTTTAAACTACAAAGGAAAAGTCAAGGATATTAAGTATTTTATTTTTTATTTTCATTTTTGTTCACTAGATTAAGTGTGTAGTTTTAAATTTCTTAATAATCTACTAAATTATATATATTTTTTAATCTTTTTATTTTTTGGTTTTTTATCTTCCCTATCCATGAAATAAAAAAATAAATGGCGCTATTTTTATTTCTTTTTTTCTACTTAATATTTAGCCAAACGAACCCATGATTTTAGGTAAATGCTCTTTTTACGCTAAAGTTTCCATACTTTCTAAAACAAAACTAAAGAGACGATTTAACAGGGCAACCAAAATCTATTCTTAAGTCTCAACGGTTTTTGCTTCATTCTTACGTAAAAAACGTGGGTATATTCTCCGAGACAAAAGAAGAGAAGTTATTCGTGCGCTTAAGTAGGTACAAGAATTCTGTAAAAAATCCTCATTATAATTTCTACATGAATAGAAACAATAAAAAGAGGAAAATATCTAAACAAAATTAAATTTCTGGAAAAAACAGACTGTTAAAAAACAGAAAGACGTTGCTCTGTATCTAGAAACAAAAAGACCGTTAAAAAACAGCAAGACGGTGTTCCGTATCTAAAAAGAGGAATGAATATGGATGATAAAATAAAAATGTAACAATATTAATGAACTAATTACATAATCAGTAATTTAATTTTATTTAATTATCTTGGTTAACATATTGTCAGTTTTAATTAACAAAATCACTGTTACGATTCACTTACTTATTTTTTTATACATTTTTATTTTCTGTCTCTACAATCATAAAAGATGCACAATTAAATATTTAGGACTGTTTTAACCAATTCGATATTAATTTTGTTGCCTTGATCCTGAGACATAACTTTGAAAATCTCATTAACAGAGTCAGCAATTTTATCCTTCTGCATATTCAATTAGACAGAAAAGAATACTAACTAACAACTATCAAGAACCAGCTGACCCGACAAACTTTATTTAAATTTTTTTCAAATCACCACCACGATTGTGTCTCGTTTTTTTTAATACTTTTTTTTAGTCATTTTTGTCATATTTTCTCATTAGTTTTCAGGTTAGTACTTTAGTAGGTAATTTCTTAGGTTTTTTTCTCAATTTCTTTTTTTTTGTCATTTTTCGTTTAAGTTCCGCGTTTTTCTATTTAGGTACTTAGAAATTAAAGTACAACACCATCTACCGGGTAATTCTAATCTAGATATCCAAACACATAAACTTTAATCACCATCTATTAAGAATCCATTGAACTATATAGTAAAAATACGTATTATATTGAAATATTTAAGCAATGCGGTCACCTGATTCTAAGATACCTCAGCTCCAGTCAAATGCAAATACTTGTTTTTGGTTTTGTTATTTTTACTGTATTTTCTTGTTAGTTTGTTTACTATTTTTTTTGTTGTGTTATGTAATTTATTGACTTAATGTATGAGATAATAACTGCCCTACCTTACGGTGAACGTCATTGTGCATATTTGAATCAGAATTGCTTGTTTCGACACATAAGACAGCTTAGATACAAACAGAGTGTCAAGTTCCAATTAGCATCCACCTAAAGTGGGTTTTCAGAGAAGAGCTTGATGTTCTGGCAAAACATAACTGTAGTACTTAAATATTTTTGAGTATAAGAACATAAAAAATATTAAGATATACCTACCCTGTGTTCTATCTTAGTAACTACAATTTGTTATTTTATTGTTTTTGTCAAGTGAACTTATGTTATATATGTTGACAATAGTTATTTTGAGTTGTCTTAATAAAAATATATTTCTTTAATCCCATACTGATTTCATTGCTGCTGCTGCCCTGCTAACAGGTTATGGGCCCAGATTATTGCAAATAGAACTATAATTTTTCGTAATCAATATGGAAATAGAAAAATACAAGATACCGCTATTTGATGGAAGCAATTATAGCAATTGGAAATTTCGAATTGGAGTTCTCCTTGAAGAACTTGATTTAGAAGAATGTATTACATCGAACTATAAAACATCCGTTGTATTTGTTGATGGTGAATCCGACGAAGAAAGACAAAGTAAAGAATATGTATTAGAAAAGTATAGAAAAAAAGACCGTAAGTGTAAAAGCCAAATTATACAACGAATATCTGATGATTATCTGGAATGTGTAAAAGGTTATGAAACTGCGTTTGAAGTTTGGAAGGTGTTAGAAGACACATTCGAAAAAAAGGGAATTGCAAATCAACTACTGCTGAGAAAAACTTTACTAACATTAAAATTTGATCCCAGTTCAAGTAACTTAGAAAATCATTTTATACAGTTCGATAAACTTATTCGCGAACTTCGGTCCACAGGAGCTACTCTGGAAGAAGTGGATGTTGTGTGTCATTTGTTACTAACTATGCCGTCACAGTACGAAGTTGTTGTGACCGCTCTAGAAACACTAAACCCAGACAAACTTAGTTTGAATTTTGTTAAAAAACGACTGCTTGACGAACAACGTAAGCGACAAGCGGATAATCCGATTGAGGTTGCTCAAACTTTCACGTCTACAGTTTCTTCCGGTCGCAAATACTCTGGCTCTCAGTCGAGTTCAAAAGACATAAAAAATTCTTTCAGACAACCTATTATTTGCAACTATTGTAATAAATTTGGACACCGTCGTTCTGAGTGCAGAAAATTAAAAGGAAAAGAATACAATAAAAAGGTGAATGTAGCGGAACTAGCTTCTGAAAGTGAAGAAGAAATTAGTTTTATGGTATCTACCTTTGCTGGTTCCTCAAATATGAATGAAATGAATAAAAAAAAACTAGAATTTATTTTAGACTCTGGTGCCACGGATCATATGGTTAGTGATGAGTATAAACCCATACTAAATAACATTCGCAGTTTGACTAATCCTTTAAAAATAAAAGTCGCTAAGTCGGGCGAGAACCTGGAAGCTTATGAAATTGGAGATTTAAAAGCAGTATTTCATACTTTGCAAAATAATACTTGGACATTAACTGAATTACCTCCAGGACGTAAAGCAATTAGTTGTAAATGGGTATTTAAGAAAAAGTATGATGTAAATGGAAATATAGAACGGTACAAAGCTCGATTGGTAGTAAAAGGATGTTCACAAAAGCGTGGTTTCGACTATACTGAAACATATGCACCAGTGGCTCATATGACAACTGTAAGAGTTATGCTTGCAATCATTCACCAGAAAGATTTGGTTGCTATTCAAATGGATGTCAAAAATGCCTTTTTACATGGTGACCTAGTCGAAGACATCTACATGTTACAACCACCAGGTTTTTGTACAAATCGTAATTTAGTTTGCAAACTTAATAAAAGTTTATATGGTTTGAAACAGGCTCCCAGGACTTGGAACGCTCGTTTGGATTGCTTTCTCAAATCTCTTAATTTTCAACAGTCACTGTACGATAGATGTTTATATTTTTTGTTTCAAGGAAATTCTCAAACATACATTATAGTATATGTAGATGATTTAATCATTTCTTCAAGTAACATAAATTTCTTAAAGGAAGTAACTTTAGTTTTAAAAACGGAATTTGAAATGAAGGATCTAGGAGAGCTGCATGGGTTTCTTGGCATGAAGATTGTACGCCAATCGGATAAATTAATTCTAAGTCAACATAATTATATACAAAATCTTCTTTTAAAATTTGGCATGCAAAATTGTAAAACTACTAACACTCCTATGGAAGTAAGAAATGGAATTTCTGTACTACCTTCAGATTCCAAATCTATCATTACTGAAAAACCCTATAGAGAACTAGTAGGTAGTTTAATGTACCTTATGCTTACCACTAGACCTGATATTAGTTTCTCTGTAAACTATTACAGTCGATTTCAAAGTAATGCAACCAATGAGCATTGGAATGGTTTAAAACGAATCCTCAGATATATACACAAAACTCAAAACCTTTGTCTTGTGTATACTAAAAGTTCGGAAACGTTTCTACACGCCTTTGCAGATGCTGATTGGGCAAATGATGCAGATCGGAAATCGATATCAGGATATGTATTACAATTGTCAGGATGTACAATAGCATGGACTACACGAAAACAACCTACCATAGCTCTTTCCACTACAGAAGCAGAACTAGTTGCATTAACACTCGCATCAACTGAAATAATATGGGTGTACAACTTACTAAAAGAAATACATTATGATATAAACTGTACTCCGATAATATTTGAAGACAATCAATCTTGTATACACTCTCTACAAAACTGGGACCGAAAAAGACTTAAACACATGGATGTAAAATATAATTTTGTACGAGATTTATACATTGAGGGACGCATTGATGTTCAATATCTTTCAACTGCAGAACAACTGGCAGATCTGTTTACAAAGAGTTTGCCACGTGTTAAATTTGAATATTTTAGAGACTGTCTGGGTCTAAGTTAAGTTCTTGTGTTTTTCAAGATGCACAAATTGAGGCGGAGTATTAAGATATACCTACCCTGTGTTCTATCTTAGTAACTACAATTTGTTATTTTATTGTTTTTGTCAAGTGAACTTATGTTATATATGTTGACAATAGTTATTTTGAGTTGTCTTAATAAAAATATATTTCTTTAATCCCATACTGATTTCATTGCTGCTGCTGCCCTGCTAACAAAAAATCCAAAGCAACAAGCAAGCTGTAAGTGTACGAATAGTGACAGACTACCATTTAAAGTTGTTGTACCTTTGAGAGTCAGATTGATGCCTGGATTCTTACTGGTTAAAACCTTTACTGTAAACATATCTATGGTCATGCACACAGAAAAATGTATATTTAACAAGTATGTGCTAGTATAGCTGACGAACTGTAATAACTAATAGTAAATACAGAATTTCTTAAGGAACACATGCACATCTTAATGTGGCTTAATGAAGACTCTTGCCGAAAATTACATGGCAGGAAAACTGAAACAGTTAAACACTATGTCATTGCAAGTCAGTGGTCCTCAACATTAAGTAGGTACCCATCCGTGAAACATATACAAATTTGCACATGATACAAAAAAAAAAAACAAAATTGGCACCATACACCTATAAAACATTAGTCTGCTTTCAAACCAAATAAAGTTTACAATAATAGTAGATTACCTAATCATTTAAAACCTTTTATTTTTATTGTATTCCCTGTTTTAGAAAAAAATATTAGTGGTCATATTTGCAGCAAGATAACATTAAATTTGATTACCAAAACAAAGTGACGTTGGTTTTACTAATATTTTATTGTAATTACATCGATAAATATTTAAATTATGCTATCATTGTTGTGATTAAGGGTACATATCTGACTCAGAAATTATTTTCTGATCAATTTATTATTCTGGTTTGGTTTGATTTGGTTTGGTTTGATGTGCAGTATCCGCATAAATAATTTGATGTTAGTAAAAAATGTCTATATTCAGTATTTTTGTTATCATAAGTGCTTACTAAAGAAATTGGACTTAATTGGCCTTAATGTCGTCACTGTCTTTTATATAACCACTGCATTATTTATTTCAGCGATTCTCAAACTCTCATACTTAACGCCACCTCATTTTATTTTAAATAATTGGAACCAAACCGAAACCAAACGAGGAAAAACCTTGTACTTTGGCTGATTTACAAAGATGTAAATCTAAAATCCGAAAATATAACCAAGCTTACCTAAATTTGGGATTTACAAACGTTGAAATTAGTGGAGAAGAAAAACCACAAAGCGTTATTTGTTTTAAAGTATTAGCTGCTGATAGCTTAAAAGCCAATAAATTAAAGAGGCACCTAGAAAGATTGCACAAGGAATATTTATATTACTAAACGGCTAGAATTTTTTAAAGCCAAACTTAGATTATTTAAAAACAGAAGACAAATTTTTAGAAACCGGTAGCAGTGAACAAGAAAGCTTTGTTATCATTATACAAAATGGCTTCTAAGAAGCTAAATATAAAAAACCACACATTATAGCAGAGTCAATTATTCTACCAGCTACCAAAGACATTGTAGAAACATTATTTGAAGAAAGCTATGCTAGACAACTTAACAATATTTCTTTGTCTACGAATTTTGAATATATCTGCTGACATTGAATCTTAAATCTCAGCTGAATGAAAAATTATTTGCTATTCAACTTAATAAAGCAAGTGACATCAATAACAAATTCCATTTAATTTGTTTCATCAGATTCTGTAAAAATATCACAATATGTAAATTATTACTGTTTTGCAAACTTATTGAAGGAAGAGCTAAAACCAACGAAATATTCAGGATATCAAATTGCAGCGAATTTTCAATGCAACAATTCTGTTGGGATTTGTATTGACGGAGCCCAAGCCATGTCTGGCAAATACATCAGTTTGCAAAGAAGGAATCCTTTGATATTATTTGGGCACATTGCGTCATTTACCGGAAAGCTTTAGCGTCCAAGTCTCTAGGCTTCTGGTCTAATTATAGTTTTGGAAGTAGTTAACTACATAAAAACTACTCCATTAAAATTAAGAATTTTTCTAAATCATAAATCTTTTTTAAATTTTTCATCCAGATGGTTAACACGGTTGTCAAGTTTATCTACGAACTAAGAAGTGCAATAGCGTTATTTTTGAAGGAAGAAGGTAATAAGCATTCGGCAGAATTCTGCAACAAGTTATTTTTCATTTTGTAGATATTTTTAAAAAACCTAATACTCTTAAACTTTAACTCCTGGGGAAAATTTTGATGTATTTGATTTGTGTGAAAAGCTTAAATCTTTTTGTAAAACAATGCTTTTCTGGAAAAACAAGTTAAAAGAAAACTGCTTTGATATGTTTCCCACATTGTGTAGATGCATCTAGAATTTTCCACTAGAAAAGTGTCATAAAATTGTAATGTTAAAAACAATGGAGGGCCATTTAAAAGACCTGAGTTCGAATTTCTGACGATACTATTTTGCAGAAGAAGGTTGGGATTGGAATTGGTTTTGTAATCTATTCGACAGTGAACCTGAACGAACAAGAACTAATAGACGTTTTGTCGAGCACGTCACTAAAAATGGATTTCAGTACCAAATATTTAACAAATTTCTGAAACGAACTTTCAAAGTTTAAATTTCGAATTAAGCTTCAACTAGAAAAATATGAAACCCCACTTACAGAGATTGTGTGCCACAAAGCAAGCGTATGTAACCTATTGGTCCATGCATCTCGGAATATTTAAAGTCTAGGGGCGTATGCCACAGTGTCTCAGGCAAAAGTAATGGCCATACAACACTGTGCAACTGAGATCGTAAGTCAGGTTATAACCGTAGTCATATACTTGGACAGCCAAGCAACTCTAAAGGCGATAGTCTCGGCACAAATAAGCTCACAGCTGGTCTGGGACTGCGTTGGGGCCCTGACCCATGCCGCAAGTCAAAATTCTCTGACACTGGCATGGATACCAGGACACTCAGGGTGTTAAGGCAATTAGAAGGCTGATGAATTGGCCCGTGCGGGAGCTAATACCCCAATGATTGGCCCGGAACCAGAAAACACATGAGTCAGCTTAACTTAGCAGATGAAGACATTTGTCAATACGGCCAAGAGGAGGAAATAACCGCATTTCATGTCATATGCCAATGTGAAGGCTTTGCAATGACGCAGTATCTACTACTGGGAGAAGAGAAACCGGGCTCCAAGTTATGCGGAGTGGCCGCTGTAGGCTATTAATTCTCATTAAGAGGGACGGGATGGACAAGGTGCTCCAATTCCATCTAGAGATAATGGGTGTTCACAATAGGTCTGCAAAGGTCGCAGTGATACAGGCTATCAGCCAAACCAAAAAAGTATATCTAATCTAATCTACAATAACATTTGACAATAAAATTTTTATAAATCCGTTTTAATTATTTTGTTTTTCAATATACTGCGTCCCTCTTACCCGCGCCTTGAAACTCAAACAAATATTAATTTCAAATTTAATTTAGAGTATAAAATTAATTAGTTTTATACAAACATACAAGGTTGGGTTTTTGTTTAAATGCTTAACAAAATAAACCCCTATACCTAAAATTTGTATAGTAATTAAAGACACTTTTGATAAAGAATTTACTGTCTAATGTATTTAAACAGCAATTCTTTATATATATATATATTCTGAATCTCGGAAAAGACTCCAACGATTTTCATGAAATATAATATTTAGGGGCTTCGGTGCCGATAAATCGATCTAGCAAGATTTTATTTTTTGAAAAAGTAATTTTGTGTAATCTTGTGTTTTAATGCAATAAAAAACTACTACTTTCACTAACATCTGTTGTTAAGTAGCAATGTTACTATTATTTTTTTATGCAACACAAAAAAACTAAAGCTATTTCAGTAGATGGTGTTTGAGGTTAGACAAAGAAAGTCAATTGTTAACTTATGGTAATAATATACTATGTGTGTTTTTAAACTTATTATTTATTAGCAATGCCTAAAAGATACTTGTTGCAAACTTCACTTCACTATCTCAAGAACAGCTTGAAGAAAATCGTGATTAAGCACAAACAGGTCAAGTTTCTCAAACTTTACAAAGTCAAAAATCATTAATTAAAATTCATAAAAATACACAGGATTTTCCTCGTCTTACACGTGCTGCTAAGCTTGGCTAACATTTTACGAGCAATCTTATGAATTAGATGTTTTACGTGCAAAGCTTGGTCATCCAGGTAATATAACATATTCGCTGTTGATTAGAAGCATGTCGTAAAAAAATAATTTATGAATTCACCCTTTGTCCAGACAGATACATAAACAATAAAACAGAGTATTTTACTGTTTTTGGTAAATAATTCTACATACATTTACGTTGCTTGTATTGGTTTCTAAATCAAACAGAACGTAAATGAAATGGAAATATAATCTGCACACCACCAGTTAACGCATATTGATATTTATGTTGACACGCTAAATTGAATAATCTTGCCAATATTCAAATAAATTCAATTCCATTTATTTGCCCCTTTTAATTACTACATAACGTTGCGGAGATTTGATTGATTGCGGAAAAGGGGTTGGTCACCAAGACAGGCGTAGCGAAACGGCTTCTAATCAAGATAAAAGTCATTATGCCGGAAATTCGACCTGAAGGATACTATACGTCTTGTAATTTTAAATAAATGTTTTCGTTTATCTATGCTATTGATGATAGGATATTTTATTTATTGTTACGTTTATTTTTTATGTATACAGTAACTATATTTCTTTTAATCTCTTTTTATTTTAAAGATAAAATACTTCGAAAAAAATCTATATAGTAAAGGCGTCATCTAAATCATTGATTTTTTTAAACATCTTGAGATCATCAGCAAATATTAAACGACAGCTGTCCGATAAGACTTCCACCACATCATTAATAAACAAATTGAATAAAATCGGTCCAAGATGAGATCACTGCTGAACACCTGATGTCATATCTAACACATTACGGTCTGTTCGATAGATAATTCTGTAGCCAAGTAAATACACTCCCTCTTATACCCTCCACGAATAATTTTGATAGTAACAATTCCTCATTAACTCTATCGAAAGCTTAGTTAAAATCCGTATATATAGACGTAACCTGAAGGTTATTTTTAAAAGCTGTCCGAATGTAATTTTCATAACAGAGTAAATTGGAGGCAGTAGATGTGAAATCATGTGAAATCATGTTGTTGTAAATTAATTATATGCCGTTTGTCCTAAGACAATTTTTTAGAGATAAGGGAATCTAAAAGTTTTGGTATTTCAGATTGTAGGCACACAGCACGATAATTTGTGATATCATTTCTCATACCCGATTTGTAGATGGGCGCAAGAAAAATTTGTTTCCAAAAATCTGGAAACATGCCCTGCTCTAAACTTAAATTGAAAAGACTATGAATGGTTTTAGCAAGAGTAAAACCGCATTTTTTTTAAAACATAAAGTGGTATGCCATCAGGACCATAAGAAAGTTTCCCTCGAGCTCTCATATTGGCTTTTATAATTTCCTTAACATTAACAGTGTAACGACTAGCATTTACGCTATCACGCATATATGAATATTCCGGAATTTGATTAATTTGTTTAGTAGAATAACCAGTTGAAAAGTACTCTCCGAAAAGATTCACTATATGTACTATTGTTATCATTTCCTAAGTTATTTTTATAAACCATAGATGAAGGTAATTTATAAGAGTTTTTTTCATTATTGAGATGTTTCCAAAAGAAAGTTGGGTTTGAGAAAATAATTAGCAGAATCGCCGCTATGCAGAGGCTGCGAACAAGAAGAGAAAACAGTAAAAGATATAATGTACGACTGCTCTGCTTTTTCTGAAACTAGAAGATCCGTGTGGCTAACACCAGCCGATGTCAGGGAGATTCCCCTCGGGAGCCTCATCGCCTATTTTAAAACTCTAGGCCTGATGACAGCCTAAAGTGAGGATCTCCCTATACACGGGAGGATGAACAATTGGCCATATGATACTAGTACCGATTCTAAACGTGTTGCTGATCTGTTTGCAAGTTCCTACACCAGAGAAAGAAATGGATTTTTTTCCGACTATTCCTGATTAATTTTAATACAGAAACACCATATTTAATTTACAGTTTTCACTAAACTATTTCGGCAATAAGTAAAATCAAAGTTGATAATGCATCTGGCCCTAAAAACATGCATCCACTTTATTTAAAAGGCTGTAGCTCTAATTTAGCTCCTCTTGTTCTAGAAATAATGACCTTACCAATTCGTAAGTGCTCGGTGCCTATCGAATGTAAAAAGTTAGTAATTGTACCAGTTTTTCAGAGCGGCCACAAATTAAATACTTCTCACTACCGACAAATTAGCCAACTTGTTTGCCCTGTAAATGCATGGAAAGAATCATTACTGAAGGGCTTGTTGATTCGTTCCTCAGACGCGGCATTATCGGTTCACAGCAAAACGCTTTTCTATGTGGTCGATCTACAGTCAAACCTTGTACAATATATCGATATCTGGACGTCCGAAATAGATAAAGAAAATCCTGTTAAAATAATTTACCTTAATTTTAAAAATTTTATAAATCCCACATAAACGTCTTATTTATAAATTAAAGCATTTGTGTGTGAGAAATCCATTGATGTCTTGTATTTGTGCCTTATTTGTATCTAATAGAGTATATCAAGTTACAATTAAAGATCAATTATAATAAAGTAACTATTGGTGGCCCGCAGGGTTCAATTATCGGTCCCCTGCTTTTTGTGATATGGTGTCAGTGTTTGTGTCCAAGTTATTGCTATTTGCAGATTACACCAAGTTCTTTTTGAAGCCACTATTACATTATAAACAACTGATTAATGAACCATGTAGAATTGAACAATGGTGTGCTACTTGGCTTTTAGAACTCAATGTACAAAAATGTAACATTCTTAATCTAAGACACAATAAGCCAAGTATGTGCTACTACATCAATGGTGCAAATTTTGCCAGTTCTTCCCAATAAAAAGCTCTTGGGGTTGTAATTTCGATTGGGCTCCTCGGATTAGGTACGTTAATCGTCAAGAAGGTTAACGAAATAAAGTTTCACAAATCTGTCGCCACAATTGTTAGCTACTTTTTACAAAATCGAGATTCGTCTCATCTTGGACTATGTTGCTCCAATTTGAAATCCTTACTTTTGCAAAAGACACTTTTGCTCTTAGTTTAATTATTGATTTTTTATCTTTAAATTTGAAAACCGATCTGGTTGTCGAAATATCAGAAAAAAAAACATTTTCAGATTTTACACTCGGCCCTTGACAAATTTAATATATCTATCAAGATTAATAATAAAGGCAATGGAAAATTTTAAATATACATATTGATTTAATTTTTGTTTTCGTGGCAAAAAGTTTCTTAATTATAAAAGACTATATATATAAATATATATATATATATATATATATATATATATATATATACTTGATAATTATTTGGAAATAATTATGTACCTAAATCATTAAAGTTGTTCTACATTTAGTTAAACTATTTAAAGATTAAAACAAGTTTGTTTCAATGTAATGATATATTAATTTAAAAATAACTAACGTTTAAATTTTTTATAATCTTATTTTTACTGAAAACATATTTAAATTAATTAATTTCTCTAATTTAAACATCTGCAACATACAAAAAAAGATGCTTAATTCTTTATAAAGCTAAATATTCTTATAAATTACTACCTATGATTTCTAATAAAGGTTGCAAAAACCGTTTGCTGTTTAAATTAACTAAAGTTTGCATTTTTCAATTGTAAATCGTTCGATTTAATTAATTGTCTTAGTATAGTATTTAACATTTAACGTCGACCTAAACAAATCTTCTGACCGTCAGTTAATTAAATACTTGACACGGCTTTTGATGTGTACTTGGCAGTAAATGAAAGAGCAGATAACCCTAGAAAGACCGTTGAACAAGTGAGTAAAAATTGTGTTAGGAAAATGCACCAGCAAGTCCCTAATTTGTATTTGTGCAGCTGCAATTCGACATGAACGTCAAATCATGGGTTTAAACAATCACATTGTGTATTTGGAGGATAACAGTAGTTAGCGTTATTCACGGTCGCTTATGAATCTTATGATATATAATTTTAGGATATGTGAATCTGGGATTTAAAATGAACTTAAACCAATCCAATCGAAAATACTTTATTCGCAAGAATGGATTAACGGGTTATTTATTTTGTAATTTAATTATTTTAGCGTCCCATTACTGTTTTTATTATTTATAATTAATTTTATTTTTACAAACGATGACTCAATAATTACCATATCCTGCAAAGAGTTATTTATGAAGGTAGTTTTACAAGCTTGGCAAGTCTCGGCAAGCTTGTAAAGGATGTATTTGACTTGGCTTGTGTGAGATCCTATTCTAGAGATGATGGGTAAACGTCGCAGTGATACAGGCTAACAGCAAACCCAATAAATTGCTATATTTATCTACTTGTATTTAAAATTAAACACGAAACTTACAAAAAAACAACTCCAATTGGTCAAATTTTATTATTTTCTTTGACATATTAATACGTTGTAATGTTGTAATTGTGTAAACAAATGAAACACATATTATAAAGAATAGACCTACTTCTTATCACCATATGTAGGCAATACAATTAACTTGATAAATTTAGATCATAAATAAAACAAATTATATGATACATATTTAAAACTACTTTTACATTTAGAATTTTAAAAGTGTGTATTTAGCAAAGAAAAATTTTATTTTTAAGAAATATAAATTAAAAATGTTGAAACATATTTAAAAAAAACAAATTGGTAACTTTAAATTTATGTAGGATAGTATAAAAAAAATTTCTCCCTTTAAAATTCCTTATATTACACCTGTTTATTGCACTTAAAACGGCTGTTTATAGTTAGAGTGAAAAAAAGTAAAAAAGCGTAAAATAAAGTGCCATAACGTTAACTTCATTTCACGCTAACCATTCGATTAATAGAAATAAATATATCAAATTACCTTTAACTTTGACAGCGTATGAACTGTACTTGATGTGACGTTAATATTTTTGTTCATTGTGTGAATAATTCGAATTGCAAATTTAATTGTTGTTCTTACTATTATTAATAAAAGTAATGAAGATTCTGAGGTTCAAATATGTCCTCCAGAAGAAATCATAAAAAAGGCAAATGTGGCGACTTCAAATTTGCTGCCAGAAAAATAAAAATAAAATTATACAAGAGAAATGGCGGATTCAAAATAGTATCCACAGCTTCACAGAGCGGGTGCTTTTAGCTTTTTTAAAAGAAAGATTTAAAAAATTCAAGTCTTCTACTTTATGGTCCATTATGTGAATACTTCACTCAATGCAAAAATGAACTGTGCTTCGCGAATTTTACAAGAAAAGCATATCAGAACTATTTTTGACCAACCTTCAATTTAGCCAACGTTCTGCATCATATAAGAATAAAGGTGAGAAGAATTTTACTCTTTCAGATATTGAAAATTTAAATGAAGCTTTATCATAGTCTAGTTCACAAGTGCTTTTTTGCTCAACTTTTTTCAGCAGTCTCCGAAAATTATGAACGAGGTGTCATTCGATTCGAAATCGCATCTAGATGATTTTTGAAAAAAATAATGTTCCGCATGCAAAAACTGCAAAAGTTATTGACAATTAACTAAAACAAAAAGAAGAGGGTTTGATTTTTTGCAAATATCTTAAAAACTAATAAAGATTTATTAAATTAAAAAAAAGATTCAAAAAGAGGAGGAAATTTCCTACAAAAAAGCTCTAACTTTTGGAACTGTAGTACTAATATTTATAATTTTCCCAGATGGTTGAAAATACGGTCGAAAACGGGTGCTCTGGCTTGCGCCTGCTTTAGACACTTTTTGAATAAAAATTATTTTAACATATTAAATATCAAATTTAGGATATGAAAAAAATCAAGTGCTTACTTGAAACAATGAAAAATTAAATAAAACGAATTTTTTATATCCAAAAGAAAAACAAATAATGATGTTAAAAAATTGTTTCTTTCTTCCTTAATATTAATAATTTGAAGTGGAAGAAATTAATTGGTAATTAATAAATGCTTTTTTAAGTAATAAAAAACAGTTTTATAGGAAATAATTTTTCTTTTAAAAATCATTTGTATCAAAGATTGAAATTCCATAAAAAAAATTCAATTATCTAATAAACAACGCATTTGTTTATAACAATTTTTTAAACAATAACTGATAAAAATTTAAAAAAATATTTTTATGCAGGTTCTAATAACATTAAAGCGGATCATTAATAATATTAAAAAAAAAAAACTTTTTTTTAATGATTAATTTAAGTTTTTAATTTTGCAACAACGATAATTATTAATAAAAAACTGAAAAATATATAATTTTAATTTTCACCAACGGGGATCTATTCTAAAGCCTTATAAGAATTGCTCCAAGAAAGGAAAAAAATCTAAAATTTATAGTTCAACAATTATCACACTTGCAGTGTTTATGTTCAAGCAGAAAAACATTTTAATTAACAATTGCATAAATAATTTATAAATTGTAATAAAAAAAAAATTCAGGCGGATTATTGTTTATTTATCTATCCAGTAAGCACCTGATTTTTTTCATATCCTAAATTTGATATTTAATATGTTAAAATAATTTTTATTCAAAAAGTGTCCAAAGCAGGCGTGGCTTACGCAAGCCAGAGCACCCGTTTTCGACCGTATTTTCAACCATCTGGGAAAATTATAAATATTAGTACTACAGTTCCGAGAGTTGGAGCTTTTTTGTAGGAAATTTCCTCCTCTTTTTGAATCTTTTTTTAAATTTAATAAATCTTTATTAGTTTTTAAGATATTTGCAAAAAATCAAACCCTTTTCTTTTTGTTTTAGTTAATTGTTAATAACTTTTGCAGTTTTTGCATGCGGAACATCATTTTTTTCAAAAATCATCTAGATGCGATTCCGAATCGAATGACACCTCGTTCATAATTTTCGGAGACTGCTGAAAAAAGTTGAGCAAAAAAGCACTTGTGAACTAGACTAATCAATGAATCAAACAGAAACAAATCTGAAAGGATCAAAACTACCCATTAGTCAACCCAACAACTGCATTTTCAATATTCACATTACCAAATGAAACATTCATAATTTAGTTGTTGATTTTTGTTTATTTATTATTATTAATACTTTCCTAATTCCAATTTAGTCATTTTGTATTCGTTGTAAGTTACAGAAGAAGTTAAATTAAAATGTTCTAAATCTTATTTATTTTGATTTTATTATTTGTATAGGGCTGTAGAAAAAATTTTGATGCAACACATGCATACAGTTTCTTTTTTTCACTAATGGAATTGCCGCGCTCGCCTAACGGCTCGTGCGGTCAATTTTTCCATTCGTGAAAAAAAGTACCACTTAATGCACTTGTTGCATAAATTACTATTATGACGCATGTAGAATAAAAATATTAAAAAAAAACACAATCCTTTTCCGAAACAGTTTTATTCGTATATTTTTATGAATTTCCAAAAAATATGAACCATCTACGTTGTAGACAACTAATTTAATGTTAACGAGTTACAGTTATCCAGGATCATGATTAAAACGACAGTCTAAACGATTTCAACTAAAAAAAGCTTATACATGTGACACAAAAAAATTGTGTGTGTCAGCTCCGACGCACGACTGGAGTTTACTCCTTAAGTACGATTGTCAAAACAGACGCAAAAAAGCTTATTTAACTAAAATAAACCGAAATAATTATTACTGATTTTTCTGATAATGTTATCAAATTATTGACTATAATTATTAATATCAAAAAATTATTCATAAAATAAATTATAATAACCTTAAGGAATCTTCTGGCCAAGAAGGGAGCGGATACACGATTTACTGGTCCAGAACCTGTATTGGGACTGCCTAGAGCCTGGGTAAGGACCAAAGTCAGGAACTGGGTCTGGGATGAGTCGACCAAACACTGGAGTAACACTGTAGGGCTGAGGCACTCGAAGCTGATGCTCAAAGGATACTCCAAAAAACTCACGTCTGACATACTGGATCTTGGCAGGAGTCAGATCAGAGTACTAGTGGGCCTGCTCACCGGGCATGGACCATTCAGACTACACCTTCGGAGGATGGGGATTCTGACACAGGAACCCACCTTGTGCCGACTGTGTGAAATGGACGATGAGACGGCAACTCACATTCTATTCGAGTGTGGGGCCTTAGACTATAAACGGTTCCTCATCTTCGGCGACACGAATCCTGAATCCTATCACCACCTTGAGGAGCTAGTCACAGGACTCAAATCTCTTATAAAGGGAACAGCCCTGTGGCAACAGTAAGTTAAGGAATTTAGGACACCTGGATTCTAGCCTTCCTGGGGATCAGCGGGATGCTGATTTGCAGCTGAACAAACTAGAGTCCTGCAAGCACGGGTGCATGTAGGACTCTTGGTGCCGAACCTGGTCACAATATTCCCACAGGAAGCAGTGTACAAACAGTGGGCTCCGCAGAGAGACCATGCCAGGTTATTTAGATTAGATTAGATTAGATTAAGGAATTTATACCTAGATATCGGAAAAAAAAATTTTTGGTTAGGTTAGAAATTGTCTATTTTACGTGGATACGCTTGCTAATTCATATTGGATTAAATATCTAAATGTATGTTGTTCTCATAAATATATAATCATATGAACTACATTAATAATTGTATTATACATTTAATAAATACAAATCGTAAATGCTCATACACATAATACATGAATTATAAGGTACCTGGTAGCCACGTGTTTTTCAGAAGTTCCGGCAATATTATCTACACCCCTTTCTGTATTGTATGTAGGGGTACAGCTCACTCCAGCTTTATCATATGCAGCACATTTTAAGGAAAGGGCAACAACGGCTTAGTCCGCCTTGCATGTAGGGTTGGAAGTTATTATGAAAAAGGAAGGGGTTAGTTTTGAAGCAAAAACAGCGGTATTTAATGCAGTGTGCAGATCAATTTTGTGTTACGCTGGCCAAATCTGGGGCTATAAAAAGTATGATGTACTAGAAAAAGTTTTGCGTACTTTTGTTAAAAAGGTCTTTGGTCTACCGTACAATACTCCCAACTATGTTATTGCCCTGGAAACCGGACTAAATTCAATATTTTCCTACACCTTGAAGCTTCATCTGCTATATATTAAAAAAGTGGTAGCCATCTCAGAAAATAGGTATCCTAACATATTGGCTAGGCAGGTGGTCGGAAAGAATATATCGTGGTATATAGGAGTGAAACAATTAGCAGAAGATTTAGGAGTTCTTTTACCACCCGGGTGGAGTGGGCTAAGGGAATGGGCTGGCAGAATTGAAGAGTTGCAGGATAGGGTGCTTAGTAAAGAGATGGAAATTTGGAGGAGAGAGGCAGAGTCGGCCAGGTATCATCTGTTATACAAACAACTTAATTTCAATATGGGACAGTACACCTACCTGAAGGAGGGCGTTAGTCTGAGGGATCAGAGGTGGGCCATCAAATTGCGAGGCGAAGGTATCGATTTAAATAATAAGCCGTGGATTGAGGGACGGGTGCTGATGTGCTCCCTCTGTAACCTTAGACAGGTCGAGGATGTAATTCATTTTGTGGGGGTCTGTCCGGTCCTGGGGGAGTTGAGAAAACGATGGCTAGGGGACGATGTCCTCTCAATCGGCGAGGTCCGAGTCTGGCTGAATGGCAAGGATTGGGTTAGGCTGGGGGGTATGCCTCGGAGGCATGGAAACTCAGGTGGAGCCTTGTACAGGAATTCAATTACAATAATTAAAATTTAAAAATAATTTAGAGTTTTTTGAATGTTTATTTTTTCTCTTTTTTTTTTATTTTTAACTTTGGCTTAAATTCTTTTTTGTTGGTAGTTTATAAATGTGCCGATCCAAGCGGACGGTCCAGAAGTGCCATGCTTATTTTTGCTTTTGTAATTATTTAAAATGATTTTGTTTAACAAATATTAAATAAAGCTTGTTATTATTATTATTATTATTATTAATCATTCATAAAATAAATTATAATAACCTCAAGGAATTTATAGATATTGGAAAAAAATAATTTTTGGTTAGGTTAGAAATTGTCTATTTTACGTGAGCGTTCGTTGTTTTTGTGTTTCTTGACACATGTTTCCCCAACATCCTTTGCTCCCAAGTACCCAACACATTTGCTAGCCAAGTGCAATACTCTTCTTGGTTATGCCGCACTGATGACGGCTAATGAGCCAGAAACATGCATGTCTGCGGTTACCATTCCTACTTGTAACCATGATCCCTGTTGCGTTGCATTCCCGTTATCCTCCTTTTTTTTTATAGTAATACGCGTTTTCTTGGCACTTTGTTTATATATATATATATATATATATATATATATATATATATATATATATATATATATATATATATATATAGATCATATGAAATACATTAATAATTGTATTATACATTTAATAAATACAAATCATAAATGCTCATACACATAATACATGAATTATAACGTACCTGGCAGCCACGTGTTTTTCAGAAGTTCCGGCAATCACCCCTTTCTGCCATAGTAAATTCAAAAATACTTGCACTTCACTATAGCAAAATATAATTATGAATATTATAATTTCACAATAACAATATTTTGATTATTGATATTTATAACAACACACAGCAATATAAGTAAATCGTGTTTTGCTATCAGTAAGAGTGAGAGAAAGCATTATAAAGCATAGGCAAAGTAAGGATACACACTACCCACGATCACATCAAATTAGAAAGTTGCGCACGATAGGTTGCGCACTAAAAAGGTAACGAGGTCATTCGTTCAGTAGATTTCACTCTTTACATTTTTCTCATACCGGGCGTTTTATATCAAAAACCGATTCTTAAGGAGTAAAATCCAAAAATTTAAAATTATTTTTGTTGGTAAATGTGTCAAATACAATGATGCAATCAGACAACAACAATTTCTATTAATGTTGTCAGTAATATACCAGTATTTCTTCTTTGTCGCTTACATCGAATATATTTTTTTCTCAGAATGGCTATTGCAGCAGTAAAAAAATTGGCATTACAAATTTTCACACATAGAAAAGCAAATAGCCACATTTTTTTAAGTTACCAAATTTAAAAAATTGTTCTGGACATGGTTTTATGATGCAGAGGGAGGGAGGTTATAGACGTATTAAAAAGAGGTGGTGGATAGAAATCCATAGTGGTAGCTAAAGGCTAAATTGACTATTTAATGGAAAATACAATGAACACCGCCGTAAAAATTTCAGTTGAGTCATCAGACGAGCAGAACATTCTATCTTGAAGATCAATTTATTTGGCAGTCGTGGACAAAGTATAGTATTCTACTAGTGTATAATGGCAATTATTCACTTAATATTCGTCAATAATAGCTACCATTATACGATTGTTAAAAGATACTATTATTATTTTGTTTTAATGTCAAAAAAGATATAAATATTGATTGAGAGATCATTTACGATGTTATAATCAAACGTAACGTTTAACTTAGCTGAAGGACGGCTCAACAAAGTTTATAGCTATGCTTACATTCCTATCAGTTTTTACCCTTCTTTTTCGTCAATTAATTCTTTTTATTCTCCGTTAAAAGCGTCTCTTACGACAAAAATCCGCCTTGCGTAAAGAAAACAGCTTGTTCACCCTTTGTCTATTTCTCATCCAATTCACTTTTTGTTGGCTTTCTCTTTTACCACCTCGAACATATATCTTGCTATTTCCGGGCTATATTTTCTTATTTATCTCCTTAATGCGGAGTATTTCTGTTAGGTTTTTACCTAAAAACACCTTTCACCGCCGCGCCGTCTAATGATTGTGGTATATTTCTTAGGACGGTATCTACACGGAAACTGGGCACCATTAATAATTCTGGCTCAGTATATGCAAGACGAGAGGATGCTGTCAGCTATGTATGATGAAGGTAACTATTATTCACACGTTAAGTACAAGATTTTGATGCAAAAGTTAGTTTGATAGAAGGGCGCTTTATACTTGGGCCTTTGTTTCCTTTAAAAACATAAAATACGGAAGGAGGACCTTAAATATTACGCAAATAAGGAACATTGTTCTTTGTGAAGATTATTTAAAGTTATAAAACTGCATTAGGTAAATTTTTTTGACCATTGAGATAAAAAATATTATATCAAGGAAAAGTTCTTCTACATTTTGAAACGCCCGGTCCCCTAAAAAGGGGCGATAAGGAGTAACCAAGATCGCACAGAAAGAACTAAATGTAATCAAACCAAAAACAAAAGATCGGATAAGAAAAAATATTTCAGGTAAGCGCGATTTTTTCTTAAATTCCTTAAAATGGTAGAGCCAACAACATTAATTTACATAAACCTGCTAAAAAAATTACACGGTACTTAAATAAAATATGAATCCCTGGACTCTGTATAAGAACAATAGTAGTCAATGGTGTAGTAGGTACATTATCTTGTAGAGTTTTTTCTTTCTCTAAACCCACATGTAATCCACCTCATATTTTGGGCCTAAAAATTATTGAGCCAAAACCTAATTTTGTTACGGAATCTGAACCCACCTAAAATCTGTTGCAAAACTAGACTGCAAATAAACACACTACATCAGAAACCATCAGATTATTAAATTTACCTGTGTTATGCGATGACTATTAATAAGGCACAAGGCCAGACGTTAAAATGGTTTCTCTCTCGGTCAGTTGTATGTATAACAACATTTATTAGTATAACTTTATTGCATTAATATTTTTTGTAGTCTAAATATGTTTAAAAATGTATTTCCGGAATGTAAAATGTGATATTCCAGTCCAAAGTTAGAAACAATAGTTCTAATCAAAGAAGGCTAATTAGTTTATTATGATATAATATACGATAGATATAAGATAAAGCAATATTTCTAACCAAATTTTGCCAGATTGCGTACCTTGATAATTTTTTGGAAAACAGGAGATATTTCCATTAAATTTGGTGTGGGTGTCAAATCCTGTACATACTTGTTTTTTTATGGTGTTCTTAAGGTTGACGGCAACTCGAATAATTCTGTTAGTCTTAGATACACTGTTGCTGTTAATATGAGTAGGTCTTTTCTTGGGTAACAAATTTAAATCAGTGACTTTGACAGTTTCAGCTTTGAACTCTTTTAAAGTTTTCAAAACTTCTTCCAAACTGTCTGAAATTAAACTGAAGGCACTTGTGGCTGTCTGTTGTTCAACTGTGATGTTAGCTAGGGCACCATTATAAGAGGTTAATGCAAATCCACTTGATTCTTATATGCAAGCATTCTCTAGAACCGCAGTCGAAATAAAAGAATAAACACCTGCAGCCCTAAATACTGTAATAGCATTCTTTTTCCCATGCTCTAAACACTATGAACACCAAACGTTCCAATAGTTGCAGAAAATGAGATGTGTCTCTTGGCATTGAAAAAACAATTATGTCGTTTTGTTTAGCATATTTAAACATTTAAACAGAATCACAATAAGTGGAATGACCATCCAGTAAATGAAGGAACTTTCTTAGAGGTATTTTTGGAACGAATTATGTTTTTAACAATTCCAAAATATAGTTTAAGTTATATAAGTAGATTTTGGAGATATGAAAATCCCCGATTTTTTTCTCACATGCAGCTTTTTAATTTTTATTTTTTATAATGTCAGCAGCTTATCACATTTTTACTCCAGACAAAAGAAAAAGAAGGGTTGCTGCTTACAAAAATTCAAAAAAATATGTCAATTTGGTTCATTTTGCATTAATAAGTATAAAGAGGGTAAAAATATGCATGAGTATTTTAAAAATATCATTTATCTACTCTACCTCATATATTTATCAATTTTTAGTTCGTGAAAACTGTCATTATAGACAGCAGTGCGTAAAGGATTGAAAGTGTGCGTGAAGTGACAATGTATTTTAAATGGGATTTACTTTTTCGCACTGTTTTTGACATACCTTCATATAATCAAATATCCTTAGCATTCGCGTTGCCATGGTGTTGCTATGAGAGCATTAGTTTTGTTAGTATCTTGTAAATGAATTGAAAATAAATTGCTTTTTTGTAATTATTTTTTATTTAATTATCGTAGATAAAATATTGTATAAAACTGTGCGTGAAGTGCTTTTTGCGCACTTACGCGATATATAGCACTCGCTTCGCTCGTGCTCTAAACATCGCGTGCGTGCGCAAAAAGCATACTTCACGGACTGTTTCACAAATAACTATTTTTAACAGCTGGTACTATATATATATATATATATATATATATATATATATATATATATATATATATATATATATATATATATATATATATATATATATATATATTGCTTTTATAGACTGTAATTTTAAATCTAATAAAATATTTTCATAGATATTTTTAATAAACGAATTAATATAAAAACTATAAAAACCTAAATAGTACGCTAATGATCTCGTAGCAGCTAAGGGAAGAGAAATTAGCTGTTTAATTTGGTTAATTCTCGAAACCATATCGTTAATTCATTAAAATTTTTAGGAAGATAATTTTCAAACTGAGATAGAGTAGATTATAAAGAATATTCTTTTAATAAAGATCTTGATAGCAGCTATTTAAGTAGGAAAATTATGCTACTTGAAGTCAACGACAAAATAACTGGGTATTAATTAGTGTTGAAACTAAATAAATAGTGAAAACTTTGAATATTTGGAAAACAAGCTGGGTAATTACGAGAACTTCGCTTAAAGTGACGAAGAAATAACGTAAATTGCCGTAATAGTTTTCCGTTACGTTTAACTTTTCTGGAGCAAGAAACATCGGAAATAAACTTCTTATTTATTTAGTAGAACTGTATTTTAAACAACTTGTTTAACTACTACGGGATTGGGTGAATGTAAATAATTACAATCAATTAATTGTGTTTAATAGACTGATATTTTAAACCAAAGTTTTTATAAAAATCTTTTTTTGTCTTAAAAAATACAAGTCTCTTACCAACTCATTATCATTACATCAAGAAAATATGCACATTTTTTTTAATCCAAGGAGCAAAAAGCATTTAAACTTAATAATATTCCTGAATTCATTTCAAATAAGCTGCTTTTGTAATAACGGTTGGTAAAAAAGTTTTTGAAAGCGACACTTATTAACCATTAGATAAATCAAAATTTATATGCTATTTTAATATTTCATCTTTCAATTGAACAGGCAAAAAATTCTATTCTGATTTGTCAATTCATTCTCTGTTTACAAGTAGACATGTCAGTCGATTTTTGCAGTGAAAAAATAATTTCTTTTGAATACTTTATCAGCAACCAGAATTAATACAAAAATGGTAAAAGTGCTAAGAAATCTGCTCCTTCATCCTAAATTGTGCATCAATATATTTTAGAGTGTAAACGTCCAGAAAGTGCAATAAAACCAGAAATCATTTAAAAAGTATATGCTATTGTTTGTAAATATCCCATTTTGACTAAGCGTGAAATTGCTAATACCCCAGACATCTTAGATTAATGAGGACTTTATATTTTACAATAAGAATTGCATATGAAAAACCTGTTTGGAAAGTTTCTGCTGCATTTGCTTCCATTCAACAAAAAATAAATCGAAAACAAATATCTCTGCCTAATTTATAGCGTTTTAAGCAAACAAAAAAACGATTTTGTGCGTCGTTTTATAACTATGGATGTAAGTTGGATCTACTTTTATGATCCCTACCAGAAACAAGAATTTTTTGAATGGACTGAATCTAGTCCTTCAGCTTAACAGATAAAGTCCGAACGATCAACAAAAACGGTTATGGCATAAATTTTTTAAAGTGGTAGTGCAATTGTCTTTGAATATTGTTGAATAAAAAAAAGACACGGTTTACAGAAGAAAACATGCCACGTATTTTAATAAAAGTAAAAACAAAATTAAATTTTGTAAAATTAATAAATTAATTAATTGAAATTCAACTCAGCTGAGTTCGGTAGCGGTTTCTCTACTGGCAAATTGTGCCCAGCTCAGCCGTAGAGGGTAAGTCCCAAAATAAAGTGAGTGCGCCACCGATTTGTACGGTTAAAATCGGAAACCCCTGATGTTCCAGGCACTACTTCACCCACTGGAGATAGTTAAATAAATTCAAAATATTAAACAGTACTAATTGAATTGCACAATAAAAAAAATAACGATAAAGTGAGCTAAATAAAACAAAATATCAACTAGACCCTTCTTTAATAAAATTAAGAATTTACACAACTGCCAAGCCTCGTGCTTGACAACGCTATTGATATTTATATAAAATAAGAATATATGAATAATATTAAAAGTTAAATTTATCAATATGTGTGATCACATTTAATAAAAAAAAAAAAACAAGAAAAATAGATCTTAACTAACTATAGTTGCGACTTAATCTAATTAGGCTTATCTGTTAATCCTCGGCGTCTCTAATACTTAGGTCGGTTCCAAAAACCAAGCCTGTTCCAAAACCAATAGGCTTGCACCAACCACAATAACTTAAGCTCGAACTAAGTATCAGGTCTGCACCCAAAATTAAAGCCTGTAACTAGCGCTGTATCTAGGATTTTAGCCTATAACTAGGACTTAAGCCTGTAACTAGAATTTATGCCTGTATCTAGGACCCTAAAATCGTAATTTGGTATTAACAATAGCTTAAACAGATTTTAATGACTCCTTGAATTAATTTGATTTAATAACTTTAATACAATTTGAACACATTAACTTAAATTTGTACTACAATGAAAGAATAAAAATGAATTTAAATGAATAATACAACATTTAGAAGTTGACTTCTCTGATATTTACAATTAATGATCAAAACTAATGATTTAAATGTACACACAAAAACTTAAATTTGACTTGCTAGTCACAACAAAATTATAACGATAAATTAAATCAAAATTTAACATAAAATTAATTAATAATAGTAAAAGAATAAGCAAAAGGAGTCTAGTTTCACATAAATAAACCTACATACGATACACAAAGAAATACACATGTAAAATCAATATATTAAAACTAAAATTGCGTCTATATGGCGTTATTAATCTTATATATAACAAAAAAAATATAACACAGTAAACAAAATGAACAATAAAACACAAAATCAATCCCACACAATTTAATGGAGTAAATATCAGTTGGCGACTAGTTTCGGCTGCCAAGAGCCATCTTCAGGCCTACAATTAAGTCAACACTATGAAGAGAAATTTATAAAAAAGGTTAAAAAGGTACATACCTAGTACAAATACAATTTTTGGAACGAAGAAATTACAGGTCACATAAAGGTATTTTTATATACATCCATGTGTTGAGATCAAGTAAAATTTCGGTCTTCAGCGTAAAAAGATGTTCACACAATCGAATTTTTAACAAATCAAATGTATGAAAAGTTAAAAAATATAAAAGTTGTGAAATAATAGCTGGCGGAACTTCAAAGATGTACTCCAGGAAGCTGGCGTGGTCAAAAATACAATTGAATAATGTCCATAGAACACAATTACACAAAAAAAATTTTTTGGAGAACAGGAAAAACTGTTGTTAGAGAAACGAAAAATCCAGATTTAATGACCAAAAAATTAATTGTTAACTTATAATTCTTGTTAAACATGGAGAATTAAGCGTCAAAAATGGAGTCAGACCGAGCTTTATAAAATCGTTGTGCATGACGAATGACAATGACAAACTGAAGGAAAGAGAAATTACTTGACCTTGACAATGATAACAAATTGTAATTTAAACAGAAAAAGGCGTTAAAATTTAAAATACGTTACTAAATAGTATTACTCAAACTATATGAGTAATAAACTAAAATATATTTATAAATATCAATAAGTAAATGTGAATTCGAAAACTTGGCAATATGAACTGAACAACATAATATATCAATAAAAAGAAGAAGAAATGGATACATTGTTTGACAGCTGACTTAAGAAATGAATTGAATTGAAAAATAGCAAATAACAATATGAGTAACAATTTGAAAAATGATGAGGGTTTGAAATTATGTTAAGATAGAGGGCTATATAAAAGAATTTATAGGTTCAGGCTGAGAAAAATAAAATTATCACTTTGTAATATTTGGTTATTTAAACATTTTACTTTGTTGTTATTGATGGCTTTACGTATTTCTAGGATTTCAAGTAAATCAAGTTTAAAACTTTTAGGACAATGATGTAAAAGAGAACAACTATCAGTTGAATAGTCGTGTTTTTCTGATAAAATATGAGAGGCGAAAGCAGAGGAAACATTCGTGATGTCACTATTCTGATATTTTGTGATAGGACGAAAGTGTTCGCTTAATCGAGTGATTATTTTCCTTCCACTTTGGCCTATGTAAATGGCATTACAAGACGAACATGAAATACTATAGACCCCAGATCTATGTAAAGGAGGAATTTTGTCTTTAGAGTTAATAAAGAAGGAACCTAAGTTATGGTCTGTTTTAAAGGCTAGTTGGATATTATGTTTATTAAAAATGTTCAAAATTTTATGTGAGATTGTACCAAAGAAATGTAAAGAACCTATAAATTTTGGTTTATCTAATTGTGGTTGTAAAAAATTAAATTTTAATCTGAATTTTGTGAAAAATCTGAAATAAATTTTATTAATAATATCTAAGGGAAAATTGTTATTAATAGCTAGTTGTTTAATGATGTTAATTTCTTCATCAAAAGAGTCCGGAGTTAGAGGTAGGGAGAAGGCTCTATGGAAAAGATTATTAAAAGAAGCAAACTTATGAGAAGAGGGGTGGTTAGAGAAATAGTTAATGAGGCAGTCAGTGGTGGTAGGTTTCCTGTATATAGCAAAATCTAATTTATTAGCAGTGGTGTTCCTTTGTATGAGAAGATCTAGGAAAGGGAGTTTACCATATGATTCAAATTCAATAGTAAATTTAATTCTAGGGTGTAACGAATTGAGATATTGTAAAAGACAGTAACTCACCTATTAAGATAGGGTTGTTTTATTTCGTAATACTCGTGACACCCCTGGCTGGTAAACGGGTGGAACAATATTCTCGTTGCTAATTGCACTATTAGGGAATTAATTCTGCCACTCTAACTGCCATTCGTTGCCTGGTACTGAATTTACCAAATAATTCACTGTCTGTTTCGTGATCTATCTACGTTTTGTCGGAAATAAAACAAGAAAAGAGAAAACCATAAGGATTGAACAAACCACATGAATAAAAGGCGTGTTACTTACCACAGAAGATTTCACAAAAATCCCGACCACGCGGTTTTTTCCAAAGAATCTGTCCAAAAATAACAACAGGAACAAACTCCACAACGATTCAAAATGGAAAATAAGGTTTAGTTTCAAAAATCCAAAATTAATTGTTACGGATTCACCGTGATTTAAAACTTAAACCAAAAATCTTCTGGCTTGTATTCGACAACCTTCTTAATCAAAAGCAGATAACAGAAAGACAGAGAAATCACTTACTTTCGATAAAATCTGTCAGACTCGAAAATGGCCTCTACCACTGTAAGGACAATAAACGTAGGATCAACAGCTACCAACTTACGAACAAACAGTAATCGTTTAATAACAACAGATCTTATTACTTAACAAGGTAACACAAAAATCTCAACATTACTTAATTACCTCGTTTATTTTCAATCTTGTTACGCAAAACAACAATTCCACGAAACAGCTGGCCGTAGAACACAATACTAATAGTTATCGACAAAAAGAAAGAGGTAGTACTTCAGTCAGATGAAAGCGAAAATGACAGTAATTTCAAAAAATAAACACTACAAGAATTCATAACCTGAATTAAATAAATTTACTTTCAAAACAATATTAGCAACATTAGTTATGGCCAGAATATATTTATAAATTAATGATTAACTATAATCGATCTAAATCAACTGATTCCAGACTCCAGTAAACCTTTACTAATGACGGATTTATAAGGTAAGAATTTAGTTATACTAGAGCGAATTTGACCCGTGACAAACAATCATTTTTATCAAGACAATGCACGTGTTCACACAAGTTTGTTGACGATGGCTAAATTAATGGAATAAAAGAACGAATTGCTTCACCACCCGCATATTCACCATATTTGACTACCACTGACTATTAAAAACTTGAAACAATTTTTTCGTGGAAAGCGTTTTTCGACGAATGAAGAAGCTATAGTAGCTGTAAAACAAAATTTTTAAGAGCTGCAGGAAAATCATTAGAGATGGCATAAAATTCATGAAGGATCATTAAAATAAATGTGTTTAGGCAGAGGAAGATAATATTGATTTAAAAAAAAATCATTAAAAAATACAAATTCTTTCATTTTTGCTTTTAAAACTTTTTAACGAAACTGTAACTCGTATGTCTTATAAGACTAAATCATTACTTATAATTTAAAAATCAGGTTATCTAAGCTACTAAAGTATATTAAAAAAGAAACTTGAAACTTATCGGTTCTGTTTCCCAAATCAGCCGATCTTTTATTTACAACATCTTGTTTCAAAATACCTAAGTTTTAAATCGAAGCATAATCGTATTTCTCTAACTAATTACTGGTCCTACACCTTTTGTGTATTTTAATGTCTTTTTTTTTTTCAAAACAAGAAAGGCAATAAATTAATTTAATAATATTATTGAAAAATTTAAATTTTAATATTTTACAAAAGAACTACGTTCTAATATAATAAAAATATAAAAAATACAATTTTATATTAATATAATATAAAAAATAAATAAAATCATTAATCATTAAATAATTAAGATATGTGCGCCAAAGAAAGAATGAATATAAAATAAAAACTAGTTATCCGAATCATCTGTATTAATTTAAGATACAGAAGAACTTCTATAAAATATATGAGAAGAATGGTATCTTGTACTACAAATACAAACAAATATGAAAGTATGCGCCGCCGGTCGTGCTCAGCCGTTCGGGCTCCGCCGGTTTGCTACCACCGGTTCGGCTCCGCCGGTTCGGCTCCGCCGGTCGGTCTCCGCCTTTCGGGCTCCGCCGGTCGGGCTCCGCCGGTAGGGCTCCGCCGCTAGTACGCCACTAAAAATAGCCGTTTTTTTTTGGGTCAACTTGGCACTAAATTTCCGATCCAAATTTTTTTTTTTTAGAAGATTTGGGATCACTTACTGAGCATAAAATCACAAAATGCTGACAGATCCAGGTGACGCTAGAGGCGTCATCTTGAAAAAACGTTTTCGGCCGATATCTTGGAAACTAAGCACTTCAGAGCAAAAGTTATATAGACCATTATTATAGAAAATAAAATTTCGCATCTTTTGTTTCCAGTAAACATTTTTGTAAAACCTTTAGTTTACGATTTATGGCCCATTTAATGAACCGGTTTTTCGATCGTGGCCAAAAACTCTTGAAATATTAGATTAATCAATAAAATGCATTAATTCATTTTTAAAGATCGTTTTATTCTCTACAACTTTTGTTTTAAACTTTTTTTTCTAATGTCCATACTTTTCGAGTTATAGGACGTTTAATGAAGAAATGTCGACGCTCGGCGGGTGACGCGGCAGCGAAGTATAATTAAGTAAAATAAAAAAATGTTCGTTACTATTGCAGGTAAGGAATTGAACTATTATTTGTTAACTACATAAACAATCGGGATATTTTTTTAAATTTATTTGTTGAATTTGTACTATTATATTCTATGCGTATCTTGAAATTTTCAACTTTTCGCTCGGTAGTCCAACATAAAACGTCCTATAACTCAAAAACTATGGACATTAGAAAAAAAGTTTAAAACAAAGGTTGTATAGAATAAACGGATCTTTAAAAAGGGATTGATGCATTTTATTGATTAATCTAATCTTTCAAGAGTTATTGGCTGCGATCGAAAAACCGGTTCATTAAATGGGCCATAAATCGTAAACGGTAAGTTTTACAAAAAAGTTTGCCGGAAACAAAAGATGCAAAATTTTATTTTCTATAATAATGGTCTGTATGACTTTTGCTCTAAAGTGCATAGTTTCCGAGATATCGGACGAAAACGTTTTTTCAAGATGGCGTCTCTAGCGTCACCTGGATCTGTCAGTACTTTGTGATTTTATACTCAGTAAGTTATCCGAAACCTTATAAAAAAAGAAATTTGGATCGGAAATTTAGTGCAAAGTTAAATGCTATTTTTACTCCCCTATAGGGCTCCGCCGGTAGGGCTACATTTTTCTACCAATAGATACATTTTTACAAATAACTAGCTGTCCCGGCGGACTTCGTACCGCATAACACTTTCGTGACCTTGTTTCATTTTTCGAATTTTTACTATTTTGCTTTTAATGATTTTTTTTTATTTTATCATATTTTCTTGTTATCAGGTTTATACTATTTTTTCGTTGTATTTTATAATTTATAGATTAAATGTATTAGATATCCACTGCGCCACCTTATGGTGGCTTCATAGTACTTAATTTAGTAAGAATTTTTCGTTTAAATATGTGAGATAATAACTGCGCCAACTTACGGTGGCGTCATAGTATTTGATTTAGTAAAAATTGCTTGTTTAAATATATGAGATATTAACTACGCCACCTTACGGTGGCGTTATATCATTTATTTTAGAAAGATATTTTTTGGCTTTATTTTTTTAGTATTTTCCCTTTTCTTTTAGTTTTTCGTTTATTTATTTATTTATAAATCGAAATTCAACATTATCTATTGGGTTTTCTCACAACGTAACTGTTCAATAATCTAAAAATCAAAATACAGTGCCAACTACCGGATGTCTATCTAACCTAGATGTCAAAAGTTTATAGAGTTACTTCAATTAACTTAAACTGTCATGTATTAGGAATTCGTAGAACTAAACAATAAATGTCACTTAGGGTATATTGTCACTTTACCGTCGAAATATACAAAAAGTAAAAAAAAAAATTATTAAAAAACATTTTATAGTGGACCAAATAGTAAATCTAAACCATTCTCAAATCCATTTAAATATAAAAAAAATTATGAAATTCGGTCCAGCCGTTTAGAAGGAGTTCACTAACATACACACGAACACAAGAAATATATATATATATATATATATATATATATATATATATATATATATATATATATAAACAAAGTGCCAAGAAAATGCGTATTAATATAAACGAAAGGGGAAAATTATTGGGCATGTACGCAAAAAGGATCAATAAGGCCACGAGTAGGAATGGTAACCGCAGACATGCATGTTTCTGGCTCATTAGCCGTCATCAGTGCGGCATAACCAAGTAGGGTATTGCACTTGGCTAGCAAAAGTGTTGGGTACTTGGGAGCAAAGGATGTTGGGGAAACATGTGTAAAGAAACATAAAAACACAAAAACAACGAAAGCTCACACAGGAGTCCTATCGCCATTTTGTGCTTTCGGCCAGCTGTGCCAATGGGTTTTCGGCTAGCAACCAGCGTCGCAACGTTGGCGAAACGGACTCATTGTGTTTGAGTCGTTCTAAGCCCAGGATATGAAATAAACAAAGTGCCAAGAAAATGCGTATTAATATAAACGAAAGGGGAAAATTATTGGGCATGTACGCAAAAAGGATCAATAAGGCCACGAGTAGGAATGGTAACCGCAGACATGCATGTTTCTGGCTCATTAGCCGTCATCAGTGCGGCATAACCAAGTAGGGTATTGCACTTGGCTAGCAAAAGTGTTGGGTACTTGGGAGCAAAGGATGTTGGGGAAACATGTGTGAGCTTTCGTTGTTTTTGTGTTTTTATGTTTCTTTACACAAGATTGTAGGCAATGCAATAAAATTTGTCTACTAAATTTTTTATTCTTTTGTCTGCGTCAACATATTTTTTCTGTTTCATTTCTGGTTTATTGACAGCAACCAATTGTTTATATAGAACATCTATTCATCGCTGAATTTAGTTTAGACTACTAATTAACTTTCAAATCGTGGGACGGCTCATTGCTAATTCTGTTTGTAATTTTCTGTCTGCTGCCTCAGCATGATTATATGTTATGTACCTATTAGTCAGGAAGCGATTGTGGACAGACCAGATTTCTGAAGGAAACATTAAAGATCATGTTCCATCGCCTCAATGATTTGTTATCCTCAAACTATGTTCCACTTCTGGAGGCAATGTAGTGGATACCTCATCGATGGCACTATCCAAATCTTTTATGGAGACAAACGCCAAAGAAGTGTTTATGCGTGCATGTAAAGCAAAATCAGCTTCATTGTTGTATGTCCCTATTAGATGAAGATATTCTAAATGTTTTCTCATGTTTTGGGATAAATAGAAGAAATATCTGAAGATTTGAGTATTTGAAAATGCATTTCTAAAGGCATTAATTGCAGCTAACTCGAAATGGCAAGAAATGTTCTTAGGGTTTAAATTAGGCTTAACTTCTTTAATGAGTTTAATTATCCTTGTTGCTTATTTGGCAAGATAGCGTAAAATAAAATTTTTTCACAAATAGATAATAATAACTTTAGAAAAATCTCTATAATTTGAGTATTGTATACTGGATTAATTGAAAATAAAGCCCGAATGGCGACGCCCCAACGGCGATGCCCGAAGTGCCCGGCGCCCGAACGGTCAGGCGCCCGAACGGCGGCTCCCGATCGTCGGTGCCGGAACAGCAGCGCCTGTTTGTCCTAGACCCGATAAAGCCTAATATTTTACCACTCCTTACCCGCATTTATCTCTTGTAATCGCATCTGTATGCGTCCCATCTCCAGACCAGTTTTTTATTTATTTTTTGTCTCAATGATAATCCTATTTACAAAGAGTCATGTAGTTTCGCAAAATCCTTTAGATTTATCTTAAAAATGTAGTAGTATATTGTGAATATCATGAAAACATTTCATAAATAAATTAACTGCTTTTATAAGATACATCCTACAACCACGCCAAGGATATCTTTCTTCTTAGTTTATTGGGTAATGAGAAGTATCCATAATATATACCTTGTAATATGTAACGCGTTTCGTACAGCTTTCCCAAAAACTGTGTTTCCGAAAGCTTTATTAATATTTGAAGAAATAAAGCACTACTCCTACCGTATTTTTAAAGTAAGTTGGATCTGATGAAAGTGTGCGATTCGGAAGAGCTTCAGAAAATATTTTGATCTCATGGAGTGAGGAACAAATAAAAATTACATTGTTGCAAGTAAAAAATGCATTTTTTAAATTACATCTCAAAGTGTTTGAAAAAAGAAATATTTTCTACTTGAAAAATATTTATGGAAATGAGTTCTGTTTAACTACGCAGCTCGGAAGTTTTTGAGGTTACTGACCACAAATTTCGCATTGGCGCTTCTGTGCCAGGTACCTGGTTCACGGTATGTACATCTTATCCTCAGGGCCGCATTTAGCCAAACAGCGCCCCTAGGCACACCAATCAGTTGCGCCCCAATCCCTGCTGCAATACCGGTTGTAAAACAAAAATAAGATCACGATTATTGTCATTGAGGTAAACATATAAGAATATATTATTGATATTTCAAATAAATCAACTCCTTTAAAATTAATAATATCATCATACAACTTCACAGTTATTGCCATAGCCTCTAACTGTTACCACACCTCTCATTAGATTAACTGAATAGTGAAAAAAGCTTCAGTTAGAAAATGTCTAACGTGTAAAATGTAGAATTAGACCATTTACAGTCAACTATATTATATACAATGAAAGAAATATAAATATATGTAACCCATTAACCACCAGTTAATTCGTGATTTTTTCAAGCTGTTATTTGGATGGTGTACAAAATAGCTTGAAAAATAAGCTTTTAGTAAATTATTTTATTTTAAATGTAAAATAATAAACAAAGCCGGGTAGTACAAAATTCTTTTATAATGAAAAACATTCATTAATTAAGCCTATGTATTTGAAAAATCAGTAATTACATCCCAATACATAATGTAGAATATAAATGAAAAAAATATATTTTGAGCTTTATTATAAATACAAAGTCTAACAAACACTTAAGTTAAAAAAATCAGTCATATGTACAGTTAAATTTTTATTTTAAGGCAATTTTCTTCGTTGCTTTGACTCAACAAAAATTCTGGTTACTTCTTCAAAGTCAATGCTTTCAGTCAGGTCCGATTCTATGGCCATTATGGAAAGTGCATTGAGTTTGCACTGGCTTAAGGAATTTCGAAAAATGGTTCTTCACTCGTCTTAGGACAGAAAAAGAGCGTTTACCGCTGCAGTTGGTGACAGCTGTGCTTAATACTATTCTTAATACAATCTCCATGTTGGGAAATATGTTTTGCAAGTTCTTGTCGTAGATCAATTGGAGAAGAGGCTTGAAGGATGGACTTTTCTTTTTGGTCTCCTTCTCATCTTCCCTTTCCTTCCCATCCTCTGAATTTTCACTCTTCAAAAAATACTTGAATTGCACACACTCATCTGAGAAGCATTCTTCCAAATCATCTTTATACAGTTCAACAAGGTCTTTACATTTTGATTTGATGGCGTTGTCTTCCAGTGTTCTTAAGTTCAACAAAAACCCAAACTTGTGATGGACACCCTTGTAAGCGTTTGCCCTTTTATCAAGCTCTGTGGCAATTCTGTCAACAATTAATAGTAGTACATTTATTCTAAATGTTTCTTTGCGGTCAAGTTCGGTAGTTTCATTGCTGCTGGGCATTTCATCAAAAAATCTTTTCCGTTTTTTCACTCTACTTGCTCCCCAATTATTTGATTTAGTCAACATTTCTGCTGCCGATGCGTAGTCCTCGAATTTGTCCCTTAGTTGTTAAACATAAGATTGAAGGGACTCAAAAAGGGATGCAACGGTCCCAAGGTCAACTGTTTCGCTTTGAAGAGTTGCATTCACTTTCCAAAACTTTTCCATGACATCTTTCCAAAAGACGAGCAAGAAGGCATTTTCAAGTTTCAGCAGGTTCTTCTCAAGGCCCCTGGCCTCTTGCCGCGTTGTATGCTTTTCATTTTCATTGTTGATTATGTTTTCTAGAGCATTTAATATCTCAGGAAATGACTTGTAAATTGCTTTGAGAGCGTCGGCTCGAGCTGACCACCTGGTTACCGAAAGTGATTTCACAACTGGGAATCTATCTTTAAGGACACTTTTTAGAATCTCCCAGCGATGAGTTGAAGCACCAAAAAGATTGTATAGGCCTTGCACAAGGTCGAAGAATACTACAGCTGTGTCCGATGCCTCTGCTGAAGTTACTCCAACTAAGTTTAATGAGTGTGAGGAGCACGGAATATACTCTGCTAGTGGACACTGTTCCTTTATTCTGGCTTGAAGACCAGTGTACACTCCTGCCATGTTGGAAGCATTGTCGAAGCTCTGGCCACGACAATCTTTTATATCAATTCCGTGACATTCCAAGCTTTTAAATAAAGCTGTAGCCAACTCTTCCGCTTTGTGTCCAGTGTTTGGAAGGAACTCTAAAAACCTCTCTACTGGCGTAGTATTTATACCATTGGGTAATACATATCGCACAACTAATGTAAGTTGGTCTACATGGGCGATATCTGAAGTGGAATCAACTATTAAGGAGTAGTATTTTGCTTCCATCAATTCTTTGATGATTCTCTTGAGAACAGTGTTGCCCATTATTATAATTATTTCGTCGCAAGTGAAATGTGAAAGGTAGGATGTACTACCTTGGCCTTTGTTGGGATGTTTTTGTATGTGTTGGGACAGGAATGGGTCAAATTGTGCCAACAGTTCAAGTGCGCCTATGTATGCACCGTTTCTGCTGGAACCGAACAAATTGTCTGATCCTCTGAAGGGGTAACCTCGAGTAGCAAGGTATTTAATGGTCGCAACAACACGTTTTAAAACTTCACGCCAATACTTAACATCAGATTCCCTTCGACTAGTTTGTTGTCAATGCGGTTTTCTACTTTCGCTCTACTAACATAAGACAAAACCGAACTTCGGTGGGCAGGAGAGTTTTCATGCGACTGAAGTGCGGCTGCAGCATTTTTCCAATCATTGAAACCCTCACAAAAAGAGGATGTAGCTGCAGCGTTATTTCCAAAAAGTCTGCAGTAAGCGCAAAAAACCGATGCCTTTGAAGGAGAATAGACAAGCCAATCACGTGTTTTAATTTCACCATTCTTATGGTGTTTTTCAAAGTAGCCCTTAGTACACCACCTTTTTTTTACTCCATAAATCCGCTCGGATAAAGAAAAATCAGCGTCAACATTTTGTTTGAAGTCATTTTTAACTATGTGTTTTTGAGTTTTGTCGTCTATGTTCCACAAAGCAGGGTCATTGGATATATTTATTTCTGTTTGGTGCTCTAACTCTAAATTTTCCAATTGACTTTGCAAGTTATCTGAATTGGCAACCTTGCCGCTAACAACAACACCTTCATCTTCAACTACCGGTACATAATCCAAATTCTGAGTTACCAAATCCGATACATTACTTTCATTAGCACTATTAGCAGTAGCACTTTCACTTTCAACTGGGTAGCAGGGTTGTTTATCTCCGGGCAGAAAAAACCCACTCATTTTGGGAACTTTTGATAAAAACTCTTCATTTATTTTTTCTCTTTCTCTTGCTTTTTTTCGAAATTCAGCATCACTTAGTTTTTTGGACATTGTTTTTTTATCTTTTGGAGTAAGTTCGTACTCACAAATTAACTGATGTCAAGGTGATTAACAATTCACAACACTCACAAAAATTACGCACCGTCAATGGCCGATGGGTTGCCTACAACTACAAGTGACAACTGGCAAGCTACTCTCTACTGTCTCGCGGAGCGCGGAGCAGAGAGCAGAGCAGTCCACTGGACGAGTCCACTTGTATGTCAAAAGGGGAGTACAGTCCGTGGAGTGCGCCTACCACTTATGGCCACACTCACACTGGCCGCAGTCAGTCGCAGCCGTAACACAACACGCAATGCAGCAAGGTTTTCAAGAGGCATTACTTTGTGACGCCGCCGCATCGCTCTGTTTCGCAGGCGTTTTTGGTCCAAACCGCAATAATTACGTGTAAATAAGCGTGTATATCTTCTTTTGAACACCTTAAAATTCGGCGCCCCCTAAAATTTTACGCCCTAGGCCTGGGCCTAGTGGGCCTAGTGGGAAATGCGGTACTGCTTATCCTGGAGCCTTATGAAAATTCTTATTAAAAATTTGTTTAAACTTATTTCAGAGTTTTGAGGTCGCTGAACACAAAGACTGTATCGGCAATCCTGTACAGGGTTACTGGTGCCTGGTATATACGGCTTCCCCTAGAGTTTCATGGAAATTCGTTATAAAATTTGTTTAAAGTGGTTATTTCGGCGTTTTTAAGGTTACTGAAAATATATATCGTAAACTTACGGTTTTAACATTTTCTTTATAATAACAATTTTAAGAAATAATTCGAATTTTTTTAAACAGACTTAGAAGAAACGACAGACTACGACAACGAGAAGAAGAAGCAAATGAACATACTGAATAATTTTTTTTTTTTAAAAATGACATCTATAAAAAAATTATTTGTAAACCTATTTTTGTAATAAATTAATTTGTTTAATGGAAAAAAATAGAAACTGGCAAAACATACTGTTACGGTTACTAACTGTTCAATTTTATACAGGCAAAAGGTACCTTACACAGGATCGCCGATGCGATATTTTACTCAGTAAACGCGTCACATATTACAAAGTTATATATTGGGGATATCCCGAAAACATTTGTGTTTTCTCCAATATTCAGTTATGGATATCCATCAAGTAACAGAAAATTAAATCAAAATAATTTAACCTGTTAGTTATTAAAACTAAAAAAAGATTTATACGTTCAGACACCTAAACTTTAAATTGCATTAGATCTCGTTTTGGTGCTTAAGGTGTTACTTCTGCGAAGCATTTCATTACATGAATTGAATGTGTATATAAGTCTTAACTTTTCCAGTTACACCACTGAATACTTTACTATACAGCCTCTCGCAGCAATTCTCCTTCTTAAAACGATCCGGTCGACCATTTTGGATGCAAATTAGCTCCGCGCCGTTAAATTTTGTTAGTAAAACCTTCGAGAGTCAGAGACACGTGATAGTGGGATCTGTCTTCTCACATACCGCGCGTACATGACACTTTGCTCAAGATGATCCCTGGCATTAGCTAGGGCCAACTCCTGTAATTGCTCCTACATGACGTTGATTTTCGGGACTCAAATTTATTCTAAGTCGGTGCTCAATTACCTCGTCGAATTAACGAAGTAAGTAAGTACTGCATTAATGCTGTGCAGTTAGTAAAGCTCTAATCTAGTTTTGAAGTGTAACGCGTTTTCGTTAGAAATGTTACTGCTAATTTTAACTATTTAAATAATTTTATGGAAACAAGATAGTTATTCCTTTATTTCATAAAACGCTTATTTCTATAAATTTACATAAGAAGTTTATTATGCTTAATAACACTACTGCAAAATCATCTGATAGTTCAGATAATCATTTAAACTAAACTAACCACATATTAACCCTTTCAAAATACACACAAATTTTCTTTTACATTTTCAACTGTTATTTTTGTGCATCTCAACTTGTTAAGCTATAAAAACTTATGCTATTTTTAAACAAATCCTTAATTTTCTGAAGTGCCACATAAAAGAGCTTTATAAAGTTATACTTACTTCTAAAGTTGACACAAATGCGAAATAATTTATGGAGTCAGGCGAATGAAAAACGGTAAAAATAAGCTTTTCGTTACTAGTCAAAAAATTATTTTTATCCAGAAAGTGTAGCAAACACATTTATACATTATCCACGAAATTTTAGTAAATTAAAAATTTGGATAATTTGTTGGTGCTCTGATAAAAAAAAAATTGTAATTCCTGAGCAACCTTCTAAACAACCGTTACGTTTTTTAAATGATGTAGAAGAACCTTAATTCTGGTCATTAGTTTGCTGATCAAATCCGTACAAATTAAGCTTTTTAAATACTATTTACAGTGTTTGTTTGTTATTGAAGATTAATTCAAACGTCATAATATTTTTGCAACAGGACTGCCGTGTAATGATTAACAGTATATTGTGCAACTAGTGCGATAAGTTGACAATCGACAACATGGCACGAGTTGCACATACTATTTTTTATTATAAATGCACCGGTATATGTGGGCATATATATCTAAAACAAATAAATACATATGTATTCCAGAATCTTCTAGTATGTAGTAATAAGGTTAGGAGATGTTCCCGCAAAGACTAGAATATTCGTAGGTTCTGTATAAGGAGATGTATGTGCAGTTAAGGGGAGTTTAAGTAGTTCATTGTCAATGAAAAACTGTTTAGACATTTTCCTGCAGAGTTCTTGTGAATGTGTTACAATTTTGGTGAATAAATTGTGTTTAAGTCCCCATAGGCATTCCAATATTGTCAAATTTAAAGAATTTTTGGTGCCATCGTATTTAAAATGTTAAAATTATTATTTTCTTGCTTCCACTGCTGCTTCATTAACCGGATCAATTTGTAGTTGTTGCTCTCTTGAAGTAGACTGCTTGGATGATATGGTGCTCGTAATTCGTTGACCGATTCGTTTTTGTTACCTACAAAATCTTCAAGGCAGGCTTCAGCTACTGAGCTGGATTGCCATCGTCCGCGCCTTTTAATGGTGAGAAGCAGAATCAGCTGACAAAGTAGCAGATGTATGTCCAGTCTAAAACTTGGGATTGGTCAACTTTAAAAATGTTTTTGACATACTCCCAAGAGTGTTGAGATCGATGTTTTGAGGTTTTTGTAGTTAAGTTAGCAGCGCGTGATTTGGCATTTTTTATTAATATGATAAAAAACATGAGTGACTACAAATGGTCTTAGGACTTTTTACCAATGACATATATTTTTTGTTTATTGATTCCTAAATCACACTAAAGTATTTAATTAATTTTAATACCATTTTTAGGTAATACTAACTGCTTCACACAGGAATTGATTGATTTGCTATAACAACTAAGGTTTATGCTTAGTAATTATTACGCTTTTGGGTCGTTACATTTAACTCTCAACCGAATAAAAATATAATACAGGACTCAAAAAAATGATTTAGAGTTAAATATTTTAAATGTCGATTTGACAAAATCCCATTCTCATTAACGTTATGCTATATATGCTTAAGAAGAAAGTGGGTAAGTGTCACATGTAAGTTTAACGATAAAAAAACGAAATAATTCCTAGGCATTTATAGCTTAATTAAAGCGTTGCCGCGTAAAAGCCAAGTTGTGGTTTTTAGTCCTGCTGGATGCGACGTTTTTTTAATTTCTCCTTAAGGTCATTTAATGTATACGAGGTATTTATTATTTCTTGCGTCTCTCTCTAACGCACGTAGCAATGTATATGGCGCTCTTTGTCATCATTTCTTGTCCAAACAAAATTATTAAAATTTTAAATCGCGGCAACGGTACAACTTGCCACGATTATTAAAGGCAACTATATACCATTGAATTCGTCATAAAAATACCTACATTTTCATGTTTTATTTTTTAAGAAAAAGAATGATGGGAAATTTTTACCCCCATTTACCTGTTTACACCTAGTTGCCAGGTATTATTGCCAGGAAAAAGGTAGGCAACGGTGTAGTAGTATATTGTATATATATTTAACTTTCCATTCGTATTGAATTTAACATGAAAAAGAATGATGGTATTTATGAATAAATTTTTAATTAAATAATTTTTAATTAAAAATAGCCTTGCCAGGATATGATATGGCAACTGACCGGATTTGTGATTATTTATTAATTTTATAAATAAAATAAATTATTTCATTCGGTAAAAGAATGAGGGGTCCATATATACAGCGGGATCCTGTACTATAATTTAAGTAAACAATTACATTTCTTGGTTTAACCTCAAAACTGAAGTAGTGTTTCTGTGGAGAATATAAAAAAAATAGTAGTAGAGTAATATTCGTCAGTTTATTGTAGTAGCCTAAAAATACAGAGAAAGTGAAACACCTACGATAGATTTATCGTCTTTGAACTCCCTAAATACTAAAAATTAAGATCGTTGAAGCCGTTTTCGAGATTTAGATTCTAATAGATATATTAGAATTGCTCGTTTAATTATATGAGAACAACAACAAAAAACCTAAGCTACCTACATAAGAAAATTTTTCTTTCTAATTAATACGGGATTATTTAATCTTATGAATATTTAACAGGTAATTCAGTTCTCTTTCAAAATTAATTTTTTTAATCATTTACATTATTGTTAATAACAGCTGAAGAGCTACTGTATTTAAGCATAATAAAAAAAACAGTTTTTTTTATTTACTTTTTTTCATAAACTATTCTTTCCAATATTGAAAGGTTTCATTGAATAAATAGATAGTTTGCAATTGTTTGTAAAGGATTACGAATGTCAACCAGTAACCGTGGTATATATCTATTACAAGAATTCACTATTCCAGAACTAATATTCATTAATGTTAAAACCTTTGTTCTATATGCTTTAATAGAAGGGATGTTGTCTTATAGCTTCTGGTTTCTAGCTATTTAATCACCCGGATAATTTGGGACTGACAAAGTCCCTTATTTATTGTATTTTGGCAAAATTTACTAAAATTGTATCAAATAATATATATATACCAACTCTGTGTTTACATTCGTTTTACCCTAACGAAATTTTTTAGCAGGGAAACGAAAGAGTTTTTGTAATAATGTTTATTACTTGAACATGTATAGTTTATCTAAGCACAACTTACCAACAAAAACACGCTTCCAAACCCTATTAAAGAGACCGGCTTTTAAATCAAGGTTGTCAGATATATTTTCCTAAGTTTATATATTATAAAAATGTTTTTTCAACTTTGATATCCAATTGTAATTCAATGAAATTCTTAGAAAAATAATAATATTTTTAAAAAGTTTTGGAATTTTGGTGTATGGCATTGTTTTGTTTATTCAACGAGATTAGGCCGTCAGCATAACCCTGTTGTATATTAAGTGTGTAAGTGAGAAAAACTGTTTGTATTAACGAATTAGTTCTAAATATTAGATAAGTTTAAGAAATATCATAAAGAAAAACAAGACTACCACTTAAGAGTAGATAGATAAATATATGTTAAAAATTAGTTCTTATGTAAGTCGTTAAAGAGAGTTCTGTAAATAAAGATATTGGTGGTTAAATAAAATAAACTAAAATTAAATGACTGATATTAAATCGTTTTAATACTCCAGCCTTCATAAATCCTAAAAAATACATAAATTATACATAAATATGTATTATGTATACGATAGGTGAATATAAAAATTGCTCCTGATTAAGTTTAAAAATTTCTAGTAAACCGTTAGAAAGAAAAAACAAAAATTAGTGCACAATTAAGTGAAATGGATAATCTCATCATAAACACAAGAAACCGTATGTAAATTTATATAATTAGTAGATTAATTAATTGTATTATATACAAAAACAAATCCATTCAAAATAAATAAAGTCACAAATTTAAAAAAGTAAACAGTGCCAAAAAATTATTGATAATATTTTTAAGGTGTCCATACACTAAAACACAAGAATTATTGGTAAATCCGGCAAAAGAACAGATGATCAACAAATGGAAAAAGTTTAAAATAAAATAAGAAAATCAAGAGCAGAAATCAAAGAGAAAATATAAAGAGAAGTAAAAAAAAAAATAGCAAATAACTGAAGAATGTAATTGCAGCAAGCAAAACGCGACTACAACTAAAGATAGAAGATCTAAACAAAAAAATCAAAAGTTTGGAGAACTAAAACAATTCACTTAAAAACCATGTCGAAATTTTGAGTAGAGAAACCAAGAAAAAAAAACATAATATACGGATTAAAATCAATATCAGAAGGGACTCTTTCATTGGACTTTATATGTAATAAATTAAATAACAAAAACCAGAGAAGGTATATAAGGGGAGAAAAACCATTTTTAGATAACATCCCATACACACTTAAGGATCTAGAGAGAAGTGAGGAAATTGATATACAAGAAGCAAATAGTGCTCCCAGTACTCCAACACCTACATTTTCCAACACAGCTTCAGAATCCTATGGAATAGTTAGCAAAAATCTGACATACAAGAACACACCAAAAATAGGGAGACCAAATAAAATTTAAGACGTAGTAGAAAACAAGAAAGAAGAAATATTTAAGAAAAATAGAAACAATTCAGTCAGTAGATACAAAACTCGTTTAAACTCGCAACCAAAATAATAAAAAATGCATATATACTTAGTTAAGAAATCATCTACTTAATATTATATAAAAAAATTTAAGTTAGTAGTAATTTATAAATTTAAACATAACGTATCCTGTTTAATAGACATATTATAGAACGTTAATATTAATACTAGAATAACAAAAAAATTAAATTATATCCTGGGTAAGCAAGTATGCAAGGTATGAACAGATATTTAAGAAAATTTCAAATAAAAAAGATCAAGACATTGTCTGCTGAAAATGTCCACACATTAAATAACATACTCTCAGACGAATCACAAAATATTAAATTTTATCATAACAACATTTGAAGTATACCTAAATAAAAATCTAGATGAATTAAAAGTAAATTTGCAGCAAATTAAATATGAAATGGATATAATAGTACTGTCTGAAACCAGAAAATTGTTATATCATACACTATATAATATTGCAAAATATAATATCATATATAATAACGGAACAGTCAATGAAAATGAAGGTGTGATATTATATATTAAAAAAAGCATTAACCATAGTTACAAAATTATAGATTTAGGGCTAACCAAAATAATACAAATAAAATTAAATTTTCATGGGACCATTATATTAATGTCAGCAATATATAAATCACCTACCATACACAAACATGATTTTACTGATTCACTTCGTACATATCTTGAAAATATAAAAAATGAAAAACTTGCTCATATTTTAATTGGTGACATTACCTTAGATATTCTGGGAAATGATTACGCGAGTGAGGAATATATGGTAACGTTAGCAAAATATGGATTTAAATCCAGTAAAAATACCTACTTATACGCGCGAACAAAATAATTCAAAAACTTGTATTACGCATAACTCCTGTTGTTTACAAAACCGTTATAACGAATCATTATTCTATAGTTGCCTTGATATTTCCAAAATACTAAACGAAAAAATTAAAAATTACACAAGAAAAATAACAAATTTTAATGAAAACAAATTTTAAAGAGAGATAATAAACACCATATGAGATGATATCTATACAGCACAAAGTGTTGATACAGCTACTAACTTTTTCCTTAAAAAAAAATCAGATAAGAATAAAATGTACAAAAACGTTTACTAAAAAAATTTTTTATGAGAAAAAGAAATGTTGGATAACGAAAGCCCTCATAAATTCAATAAATCATAAAAATATTTTATATAAAATAAAAAAAAAGCACCCAACACCTGAAAAAAGCCAACAATATAAAACATACAGAAATGGACCAAATAATCTAATAAAAGTCGCAAAGAAAACATTATCAAAACAAAATAATAAAAAACAGTAAAAATTCGGCAAATCTGTGAAAATGTGTAAATGAAATAGTACATAAAACAAAACCTAATGTAAACGGTTATGAACTAAAAATTGAAAATAAAATAATAAATGATGACCAAGAAACCGCAAATGAATTTTTAAACCATTTTTTAACTGTAGGCAAAAATCTTGCAAACAAAATATTTAATAATCATCCAATAACTCCAACAATACAGACCAAAAAAAATAAAGTATTTTTTAACAATCCTGTAGATGAATATGAAAGAAATAAAATGGTGTCCAAAATTTAAAAAACAAATAATCACCTGGATTAGATCAAATTACTTCGGAAATGCTCAAACTTGGTGATACTGCTATAACAAAACCATTAACTTTTTTAATAAATTGGTCATTTACCACTGGCTGCTTTCCAGAACCACTAAAAATATCAGTAGTTAAACCAGTATTCAAAAAAGGAGAAAAAACTAATGTAGAAAACTATAGGCCGATTTCTTTAATATCTACTGTATCAAAAGTATTTGAAAGTGGCTTGAAAACCAGAATATTAAAATAAATATAAATTACTGTCACCAAATTAATATGGATTTTTAGAAAAAAAAATCCACACAAGATGCAATTGCATATGTTACAAATAAAATAAATATATCCATTGATAACAAATGTCCAACCTTAGCTATTTTCATTGATCTTGCAAATGCTTTTGATACAGTCTGTCACAAGCAATTATTAAATGTGTTAGATGATCTGGGATTTAAAGGAGTAGCTTATAAAATGATGTCCAGTTATATAACAAAAAGGAAGCAAGTGGTACAAATAAATGGTAAGGTTACTCCCTCAACAACTACTGAATATGGAATCCCACAAGGCAGTGTTCTAGGTCCACTACTTTTTATCCTGTATTTAAACGATATATTTAAGATTAAAACGAAAGGAGATATTATAAATTTTGTTGATGACACTGCTATTATATATAAAGACAAATTGGTTTTCGCTCAAAATTCAAGCGGAATCAGATTTTAAAAACATTTTAAGTTGGTTAAATAGTAGGTTATTAACTGTTAACTTCAGCAAAACATACTTCATTCCTTTTGCATCATATGCAAATAGTCTGCCCTATTTTTGGAAACTTGACATACACTTTAAACTTGACTTAATAAAAATATCAAAAACAGGCAAAATAAAATATCTTGGAGTTTATCTTGATCAGCATCTTAAATGGAATCACCATATAACATTTGTTATCAATAAACTAAAACAGTTCATTTACAAATTTGGATATCTGCATGTCCAAAATACTTACAACTTAACAAATGAGAACATTATACTTTGCTTTAGTAGAAAGTCACTTAAACTATGCCATCATTGCTTGGGGAGCTGCAGAAAACCAACATATACAGCACCTAAAAATAACACAAAAAAAGATAATAAAATTGATCTACAAATTACCTTATACCTATCAAACAAACTTACTATATGCAGAAAGCCAGCTTCTGGACATAAGACAATTATTGTTTTTAAGCACTGTAACATATCAGCACGAAAACAAGATTGATTTAAAAAAATCATTACATAACTACAGTACCCGTCAGAAGGAAATATCCAAAAGCCCAAAAAAACTCCCTGCAACGAAGTATTATAACTTAGGACCAAAACTCTATAACTCGATCCAATTACACACAAAATTAATAACCTCAATCACTTTAAAAAACGAGTTAAAAATTGGATTGTTTTGCAACCTAGACTACTTATACATCAATATGTTCGATGTAAATAATAACAGATAACAAAAGATATAATTTAATAGTATTATACGTTACAAGGTCGGTAGGTGACTTATTACAGTACGAGTTAGTTTACGGACGAGGCGACGTAGGAGCCAAGTCCGGAAAGAAAAACGAGTACTGTAATAACACCTAACGACCATGTATCTTATTATATTGTATTTCATCCTGTTTTAATAAATTAATAAATTCATAAAAATTTTAACAGTAGTTCGGAACTTGACTAAAAATAGTTTGCAACTTGATTAGCTAGGTCAAATTACCTTAAGAGCCATCTGTCACTGTCAAATAATTTTTTTATTGTTAAGATTTAATTGTTAATATAAAATTAAATAACACTGACTTCTTTTTAACTATGGCAGTAAAAGTGAGTAATTAATTATTTTATTTTTATTTTACAGTCATTATAGTATTTTTAGATGTCAAAAATTAAAAGTAATTGTCTTCCCTTAAGCAATCAGAGCAGCGTTGCTAGGCAACACATTACAGTACCTGATACCGTAATGTTTTACTTACCGGCGCCCAATTGATTATAGGGAAGTGTATTTATAGACCTTGGGCCCACACTTAAAAAAAATTATGATTACCTCCCTTATGAGACTTCGTTTATTCAATTATTCATGTCGAGTCGGACAACTTTTCTATTACGAAAAATTTTCGGGAGGGGGGCGTTTTCTGTGGAATTCAGTGAAAAGTCGTCTATTTGATGTATTCAACAAATTTATGACCTCCATGAATATTTTCTGACAATCGGAAGTTTTTTTTATGCAAAAAACAAAAATCATTTTGTCGGACAATTAAAGGGGGTATTTTTGCACGTCCGACACCCCAAACATGGCATAGTTATGAAGTCATAAAATTTACAAACTCACGACTGATTTTTGCAGGATTGTTTGATAAAAATATTTACAATTAACTGGTAATATTGACCGACAAATTTTGAAGGGCACTCCAGCTGTCGGACGCTCCAAAGTCGACGATTTCATGCGACCTCTATATTTATTACCTCTTGTCGGACAAACAAATGAACATGTTGTGTAAGATATTTCTTGATAAAAAATATTATTGTCCGACAAAAACTAGTGGGTAAAAGTAGTTGTCCGACAAAAACAAGAAATGTTTTATTAATTTTTTGCAATTTTATAATTGTCTTTGTAGCATTATTAAATATTAAAATACCAAGAAATTTTCAATAAATTATTATTATTATTTTAATTATTATTATTGTTAGTATTATCATCATCATTTATTAAATTCAAAATACATTATAATAAAAAATAAGAATTCTTCGGATTCTTCAGATTCACTTTCTGACTTCAAGTATTCCTCATTATTCATATTCATCATTAGTAGAATCTACAAAACGATATTTTAAAGCAAATTCACAACATTTCTTGCTCAAAAATAATTTCGCGAATCTCCTCATCCTCTATGGATTGTAATTCTGCAACTGCTGACATAATGTACACTTTATTAGAAATAAACTCAAATTTTATTTAATTTTTAAGATGATTTTTTATAAATACTTTTAAGGTATTTGTTGTAAAAAAAATTTCTTCGAGTTCATATAGTTCAGTTAGAAATTCAACATAGCATTTTTCTAAATAATGAAGAGATAAAATTCTTGAATTATTAATAACTTCATTTGCAATAAAATTAAGTAATCGCTGACGTGCTATTTGATTAAAATCTCGTTTACTAGCCCATTCATTTTTAGCTGGTTTATTGACATGAGATTTGTATTTTGAAAAATACTGAAGAGAGCATCTTTGATGATATACTAATTTAACGAATCTGGTTTTATTGTTCAAATCTGTAGCAACTTTTTGCAACATTTCTAAATCATTTAATGCAGTTGCATAACCTCTTATTTTTTCAAGAAATCTTTTTTTATCCTGAATTAACCGGCAGTACCTTTTTTAACCGGCAGTAGGTACGTTTTTTTTCCTTTCCATTTAATGGTTATTTGCTAAAAAAAAAGCATACTTTATCATCTGAATTATCAACACAAATATCATCTGTTTTGTTGCTTTTCTCCTCATTTTCAACATATTCATCCTCATCATGGCGTGCATTTTTTAACAAATTTTCAACACAGAAATAAATAAAAAAAAATTGAGGGTTAAATTATCAAAAATATAATACCGCCGTAAGTTCAGGAGGTTCTGGTTTCGCACAACATCGACCACAGTATAAACCACCTCCTGTTGGGTAGTAAAATACTAACATATAGGGTAGGTACTCACTCACCAATATTAAGTCTATTTGAATTAATTGTAGCAGATGAAAATGATGAGCAAGTTGTGTCGTTCCCTGATGTAAATTGTTTTGCATCACTAAAATTTCAATAAATAATATATTAAATTGTTAGTAATCAATATTTTTTCAATAACAAATTTTTCTAACCATGAGCTGGATGAAGCGGGAGAATCTCTAGCTGAGGAGTTTGGATGTTCTTAATAGAATACGTAATAATAGCTGTAGTAGAAATTATAAAATGAAATATTAAAAATGTTTCATTTTTAATCAAACAAACTTTAGTAATAAACCAAACTTTAATGATTTTAACAATTTTTAAATATAAAAATGAAGTTTTAAATAATTTAATTGTTATCCAAATTAAAATATTTATAGTATAAATATTTTTTTTACTAATAATAAATATAGAATTTCTTTTGGTGTAATGTTTTAGAATTCACAATCAAAAATTTGAAAAATAATTGAAAAATTAAAAAAAAATGTTTATATTAAGTATATTACAAAACATTTAAAAGATTTTTTTTTTTCACACTAAACTCTTTATAACAGGAAGAATTATATCCAATCTCCCCATTTTGACAATTTGGAGGCAATGTTATTTGGGTATATTTGTGCTTGTAATGCTGCCGTGCTCTTAAATATTCATTGCATAAAACCAGTATATCCTCTGTAGGGGAGAGTGCCCAACAGTGGGACATCTTTTTTTATAGTTCATGTACCATCCTGATTATTGCGAAAAAAATATTCTTTTTGAAACGAATACATAGCTGTATGCTTTATTTACATGTGTTTGACTGAATTTTCAAATATATAGAGCAGGCTAATTTTTTATTTGCATAAATATTGAGAGATGTATTTGTCTCACTGTTGGTCCACAATGCCCATCAGTGAGACAGCTGTTGTCCAACAGTGAGACGGTAGGTAGTTTACACTAAACTCAACGGAACATTGTAAGAAATAGGTAATAATAATAATGAATAAGTACTAATGATAATAATAATAAATAAGAATAAAAATTCTTCATAAAATAAATTTTTTTAATGCTATAAACAAACATTTATTTAAGTTTTTAAGGCACATTAATTTTGCCATTAACAAAAAGAACAGAAAAACTATCTAATATTCACTAATCTAAAATCTATTTCAAAAGTAAAAGAAGCATTTTGACGACTGGTATGTCCACAGGAAATTGGTGATGGCATAATAAATTTAATATGTGTTATAGGAACCACAGACTCATCAGCAACATCAGGAAACACGAACTTATTGGTTCCCTTCTGTTGGTTTCTTAAAAATGAGACTTCATATTCTTGGTTGGACTTAATTGTTTTAAGAACCTTTCCAATGAAATATATTTTTCTTGTCTCCGGTTTTACGCCAAATTCGACTAGTACAAAGTCATTTTCTTTCGGAATTCTGTGTAGATCTTGAAAATCATCTGGGTTAATTTCTTCAAAAAGCTCATCTCCTGATGATGAATCAAATATTGGTTCTTCTTCCGAATTTTCAGATTCATCAGAAGACACATATTTCTTCACTTTTTTAGTCATTATTGACTTCACCTTATCTTCCAACTTTTTAGATTTATCGCTAAACACTTGTTTTTTCACTTTTTTAATATTTAGTTCCTTTACTTTATCTTTCTTACTGTTTGTATTTACTTTTGCTAAGCTCTTCGATTGCATCCTTTTCAGGTGTATCTGTAGCTATGAGGCTTCTCCCCTTTTTTCGTGTATTCCTAGCCTTACGAGCGTCTGCTTTGGGGCAACCTCTAAACTGCTCAGGACTTTTAAAAGTTTTTTTCACCCCTATTCTATAATTACTGTATTTTTCGTTGTGTAGACATCCTCTGACAACTCTGTACTGTGAATGAGTTTACTGAAATTATTTTCAGTTTTATTACTTTCCGGTTTCTTCCACTGAGCATCAACATCGTCTGATACAGAGGTATTGGGAATATTGATTTCAGTATCAACATTTTCCACTTGTTTCGGAAGTGGCCGATCCGTAACTGAACTTGGCATAAAATCGATATCACTAAATACCTCTGCATTAAAGGAATATATACCACATTTCTTAAAAGAATTTATAATATTGCTGGGAGTAAGTCCTTTTTCATGAGCAAAACCAACGCACGCAGCTACTTTATATATAGAAAACGGTTTGCCTGGATGCTGCATCATCCAGCTATCAACCGCTGCATTATAAGCTGTTGAAAAGGCTTTAAAAACACCAACATCCAATGGTTGAATTTTATTTGAGGAATGTGGTGGAATTGTCAAAATATTTATTCTATTAGCTTTGGCTAAGTTGAGTGCAGCAATACTTAGGTGGCTTTCATGATTATCATAAATAAGAAGGGATGGATTTTCTTTTGAGCTGTTAGAGTATTTAATGAAATGATTTATAACCTGCACGAATATATCAGCATTCATCCATCCACTAGGAGTAGCAAGCCCTAGTGTACCAGACGGGGCTCCTCGAATCATGTGGTCTTTAAAGTGAGTTCTTGGGAACACCATTGCAGGAGGTAAATATTGGCCTGTGGCATTGATTATGCAAAAAGTGGTAACAAGAGTGCCTCTCTCTCCACTTGTTACTTTGTTCACTTGCTTAACACCTTTAACAGCTAACACTTTCTGAAATTTTTGAACTGTCACGGTTCCCGTCTCATCTAAGTTAAAAACTCTTCTTCCGTCAGCAAAACTAGAAGTTCTGGAGTAAATATCTTTTAAATTTTTATAAAATACTGATACATTGTGCCGATTGAAAGACGTTGCACGAGACAAGCTGCAACCTTCTGGTGTCCTCAGCGACAGTCTTGGATGCCTTTTACGAAAATTGCGAAACCATTTTAGCCCTGCCATTTGATTGTTATGCCAATTGTCAGGAATTGTCTTTTTGTTTTCAATAGCCATTTCATAGCCAAGTTTTCTACAATCAATAATTGTGAGACCATAAAACATTCTTGAGCAGTGTATTATATATTCTACCAGAGATTCTTCTTCTTCATCTGTAAATATTTTGTTCACCTGATAGTTTGGTGGCATATTAATTTCGCTACCCTTTTTAGCAGCTACTTTCCTTAGACTTCCTCCATCCATAACCAGATATACTGCTTCTTTCATAGTCTGGTCTGAGCAATTACCAATTTTTCGTTTGCTTGAATTCATTGCAATCTGAAATATTTCAACACAACCCTATACAATACATAATAAAAGTATATGTCCAACAGTGAGACATGTCTCACTGTTGGGCAACATATTTTGTCTCACTGTTGGACACTGACGCAGACCGCCATTTTTGTAGAATAGCTCTTTTAAATAAAAACATAATTAAACAAATATACACTTAAATAAAAACTAAGTAAATATGTGTACCTCTGATGCAATCCAATTTTGAAAACACCTTCACAATTGTCTTTAAATAAAAAACTAAAAGAGCGGCAAAAATTTACTTTTAAGGTGGAAAAACACATACAATTCGGACTCACGTCTACCCCTTGTCACAGCTTTGCGGGTACTAGCTTATAAGTTTTGCTTATCAAACGTAAGTTTACTGGACAGTGACGATGTCAATAAGTCATGTGATAGGAGAGGGAAGTTAAATGTCTCACTGTAGGACCTGTCTCACTGTTGGACACTCTCCCCTAAATGTTTTTATTTTTGCCTTTTTTTACAAACGTAGGATTGTTTTGAATAAAAAGATTACACAAGAAACAATCCATTTTTATTAACTAAACATACACAAATAAATGAAACTACAATTGTTTAAACTTTATATTTTTAAAGCTCAAACAGGTAACCAACTTGAAAAATAAATAACGATGCCTGTAGTTTATGACATTTGTGTTGGCACACGCATACTGAGTTAAATGAATTTCACGTAACATGTATAGAAGCAGTTCTTTATTATATTTTACAATTTTTAAGCCGAAGTATTAACAAAAACATGTATCCAACGATGGGGATAGATATTATAAATTGTAAATACCATACTTATAAAGAAAAAATAATTTATTTATTATTATTTAAGCAAATTATTTAAAAATTTCGACAAAAATTCTAATTTTATTTGATTTATTTTTTAAAACATTAAAAATAAATTGTATTTTCTCTCTTTTTTCGGAAAATCCCCAATATTCTTGTCGGCCAGATGGTTCAATATGTTATTAATATCACTAGAAAAAGTAACAAATCAAAATTTTGCAGGAGGTAATAAATATAGAGGTCGCATGAAATCGTCGACTTTGAAGCGTCCGACAGCTGGAGTGCCCTTCAAAATTTGTCGGCCAATATTACCAGTTAATTGTAAATATTTTTATCAAACAATCCTGCAAAAATCAGTCGTGAGGTTGTAAATTTTATGACTTCATAACTATGCCATGTTTGGGGTGTCGGACGTGCAAAAATTCCCCCTTTAATTGTCCGACAAAATGATTTTTGTTTTTTGCATAAAAAAAACTTCCGATTGTCAGAAAATATTCATGGAGGTCATAAATTTGTTGAATACATCAAATAGACGACTTTTCACTGAATTCCACAAAAAACGCCCCCCTCCCGAAAATTTTTCGTAATAGAAAAGTTGTCCGACTCGACATGAATAATTGAATAAACGAAGTCTCATAAGGGAGGTAATCATGATTTTTTTTAAGTGTGGGCCGAGGGACTATTACTGGACAGGATGAAATAAATTTAATTTAATTTCATGAATTTGTAAAAATAAAACTATTAAAAATTGTTAAAATAAATAAGTAAAAATTTTAAAGATTAAAAAAAAATGGTAAAAAATATAAAACACAAAATACTAGGTGTCTATATGTGTCTATTTATAAAACATAGCATATTCGCAATGAATAAATAAAAATTTATTAATATACAATGTCATGTTGCTTTCAAGGTCTTCTTTAGCCACAGCATTGTTGAAGATAAGTGTAGCTATCTACCACATTTTAATGGAGTCTAAGCAATGAATTCAAGCAAGTTCATATGTTTTACTTATACTTAAAGAAATTTTTGAGTATCGGTAACATAGTAATCCGGTGTAAATTAAGCGAGGACGTTTAGATTGACATTTCCATATTGGTGGTTTTAGCATTAATAGTCTTGGTATAATTTTTTATCTGATTCTCACAAGTGAGAGTATTAAGATTATCAATGAAATTGAAACATGTAAAACATGTAAGAAAATTATTTTGTTAGTTCTAAGCTTTTACTTTCCGATTTTTAAAATAGAAAAATGTTCGGTCTATTTGGATGTATCTTTAACAGGTATTTTCTACTGGACCGATAAAATAACGTTCTTAAAATAAATGGGTTCAAAAAATAAATTTTAAGAAAAAGACATAGAATTAATACATTAATACTTTAAAACCGAAACGTCTGATATCGTCTTTGATGATGGCAACATCAGCTTGCTTGCCTTCAACCGAGTTCAACCCCTGGCATTTTCTTTCATTTCATCAATAGCGAGTATAACAGAGTAACTGGTATAAGTTATATATTTTTACTGCTAAATAATTAATTATCATTTGTGTTTTGGTAATCATTTAAAACGATGATCAAGAACATAATTTAAAACAAAAATTAATGAAATTTAACAATGGTATGATAAGTATTTCCCAAAATATGTGTTTGATGAACTGACTCTTTTTCTTTGTTTCCACGACAATGGTCGGCATTGGTCTCAATAAGATTATAAGGCTGATAATGGTAAACTTACACTGGAAGGACTATCGCTAAAGTGGTTTTTGAAATATTTTATTCAAAAAATGACTCAAAAAATAATTTTATGCTTAATTAGTAGAAAAGTAAAAAAAATTAGTCCACCGCGCACAACACTTTTTTTAAAATGATTAATACATACTTCAAATTTGTGTATAGCTTCCTATTGACGAGTCCAACAAAGTTTGAAATTATCTAAATTTAAAACTGCTGCTTTTTAAAGCTAGAAATAAACGTAAAATTTAAGCTGTCGGACAGCAAAAACGCAGCAATAAATTTGTCGTACAATGTGAACATTTGATTTAATACTTAATTATAAACAAATTGTGTAAAAATGAATTATATATATACCCTACTTGGTTATGCCGCACTGATGACGGCTACTGAGCCAGAAACATGCATGTCTGCGGTTACCATTCCTACTCGTGGCCTTATTGATCCTTTTTGCGTACATGCCCAATAATTTTCCCCTTTTGTTTATATTAATACGCATTTTCTTGGCACTTTGTTTATTTCATATCCTGGGCTTAGAACGACTCAAACACAATGAGTCCGTTTCGCCAACGTTGCGACGCTGGTTGCTAGCCGAATACCCATTGGCACAGCTGGCCGAAAGCACAAAATGGCGATAGGACTCCTGTGTGAGCTTTCGTTGTTTTTGTGTTTTTATGTTTCTTTACACATGTTTCCCCAACATCCTTTGCTCCCAAGTACCCAACACTTTTGCTAGCCAAGTGCAATACCCTACTTGGTTATGCCGCACTGATAACGGCTAATGAGCCAGAAACATGCATGTCTGCGGTTACCATTCCTACTCGTGGCCTTATTGATCCTTTTTGCGTACATGCCCAATAATTTTCCCCTTTTGTTTATATTAATACGCATTTTCTTGGCACTTTGTTTATTTCATATTCTGGGCTTAGAACGACTCAAACACAATGAGTCCGTTTCGCCAACGTTGCGACGCTGGTTGCTAGCCGAAAACTCATTGGCACAGCTAGCCGAGAGCACAAAATGGCGATAGGACTCCTGTGTGAGCTTTCGTTGTTTTTGTGTTTTTATGTTTCTTTACACATGTTTCCCCAACATCCTTTGCTCCCAAGTACCCAACACTTTTGCTAGCCAAGTACAATACCCTACTTGGTTATGCCGCACTGATGACGGCTAATGAGCCAGAAACATGCATGTCTGCGGTTACGATTCCTACTCGTGGCCTGATTGATCCTTTTTGCGTACATGCCCAATAATTTTCCCCTTTTGTTTATATTAATACGCATTTTCTTGGCACTTTGTTTATATATATATATATATATAATTCATTTTTACAAAATTTGTTTATAATTAAGTATTAAATCAAATACTCACATTGTCCGACAAATTTATTGCTGTGTTTTTGCTATCCGACAGCTTAAATATTACGTTTATTTCTAGCCCAAAAAAGCAGCAGTTTTAAATTTAGATAATTTCAAACTTTGTTGGACTCGTCAATAGGAAGCTATACACAAAGTTTCAAGTATGTATTAATCATTTTAAAAAAAGTGTTATGCGCGGTGGACGCAATCGTTTAAAACAAAGAAACAAATAATTATTTCAATAGGTAAATTTAGATAACATCTCATTTCTTTTCATGAGCCACAAAGCCACTGAATTGAATAAAACCGCCGTCTTCGCGGTTAATCTACTCTGGCCTTTGAAGAATACTTATAACTTTTCTTTTTCTGGAATTACAGCTGATGATTAACGCATCTGCGCTAGAATATCAAAAAGAGAACTTGATAGAACCAAAAGTAAATTAGTTTTTAAAATCGATTCGGGAAAGTAATCCCGGGAGAAAAAGGTGATCATCCATTCGCGCTTATTTTATAGGCCCGACATCATGTAATTTTTATAAACTTACTTTCAGCCTGGTAATTCTGTATATGTATGAAAAAATACGCTTCAGCTATATGTTTATTAATAGGAAATTTCTAAAATATTGTCAGGAAATAGAAGGTGTATGAAACCTTCCAAATTTTTTTATAAAGGAATAATATTAAGAGAATGTAGAGTAAACGTTTCAAGGTTTGGAGCAATAAAAAATATTTTTCTAGATTTCTGTTATATGTTGCTTATTTATTGTATAAATTGTATTAATACTAATATTATTTAAAAAATTATTCTTTTCGTAATAATTTAGAAGTAGCTATTCGGATACTTGTGCTAGGTACCCCAGACAGCTTATACCTCACGTAATCAAATTAGTTTTGAAAATAGGTTAATCTGTTAAACAACTTTTAACAAGCTTTAAATAGCTTTAAACAAATAGTTCACCCTGTTAAATTACGTAAGGCAAACTGTTTTTCTTAAAGCTGTTCTGTTTAAATCCATTTTAATGCTGTTTAAAAGCTGTTTACCAGATCAACCTGTTTTCAAAACCAGTTGGATTACGTGGAGCGTTAACTTTCTGAGTCTGTCTGGCCAAAGTGTCCGAATACCTACTTTAACAGTTTATAAAAGGTGTCAAAATTTATTACAATAAACACTTACAAAAAAGAAAAAAGGTTTTTTTACAACTATACAAAAAAGAATGCTTGAATACAATATTAGGATTTTTGTTCCTTGAAAAAAGTGATCAAGACAACATTTAAAAAAATTGTCTGAAAAGTTCTGGGATTTTTCAAACCGTGGCACCAATCAAAAATAAACATTATTCATTACGGGAGGTTCCTCCATACTAGTATATGTGTACCTATTTATTTTTGTATTTTTTAGTTTTTCTTTTAATAATCAATTGGTTTAAAATAAATAAAATATTAAAAAATATGTGTTTGATTATATTTTTAAAGTTATGATCAACTTGAAAAATGTGCGAATTTTTGGCATTTCATATTTTTGACATTATTGACTTTTGACAATATTGCAATGTGTCATTTCTGTCTTATGTCAATTTTAATATTTAATATCTCTATACTCTATTTTGTGATATAAGACATATTTAAAATTTCATATTTTTGACTTATTTTTTTATATTTGTCATTATTTAATTTAAAAATTTTGATATTTGTGGCACGTTGGACATAATGACCATATTTCATTTATGACATTTGGTATTTTTGACTTTTAGTATTGGACATTTTTGACAGTTGACATTTTAATTTTAACAGTTAATATTGTTATTTTTGTCATTTATTTTTAGAATTTTTTATTTTCTACACTTGGCATATTTGATATTTGAAATTCAAATTTTTTTGATATTTCATATTTTATATATTTGAAAATTTTGACTTTTTTGACATTTGATATTTTTGACAGTTGACATTTTTAACTTTTAACGATTTTGATGTTAGATATTTAATTTTGATGATTGATCATTAAAATTTAATATATTTATTATTTTTGACCTTTAACATTTAATATTTTTGACTTGTGACATTTTATATTTTGACAATTTGTTGATTTGTTTACATGCTTTAACTGTCGTTACTTTTACCTTTGTAGAAAAAATTAAACAACAGAAATATCGCATTTTAATCAAACATTGTTTATTGATAAAAAAAATACTCCTAATAGTCATAAAGTTGGTTTATGAAATTTAATAACACATCTGCTCCTGTCAAGAAAACATCGTTTTTGTCGTTTAGTAAATTAAAAATGGATCGTATTTACATTTACATATTTACTTATCTCTTAAAGCACAAAAGCGGTGAAAAATGCGAAGATCTTAAAGCAAACAAGCAGTGCATCGAATCTTTTTGGGTAAGTAAAGTTGCACAAATTAAATGAGGCTGCTGGCATCTTAAAAAAATTTGTAAGACACGATGATTTTTGTAGATGAAAAAGTTATCTGCGTAAATAGTACCCAGTTTGAATAGTACCCAGTTTGTTGACCGTTGACCAAAAATAGCTGTTGTTTACTATGTGAGTACAAACAAAAATTCGTACTGTATTCGGAGATGATGTCGAACGATCAAAGAGCTCAGAAATAGTTTTAAAAAAAAATTCCGGAGATCTTAGTTTGACGTATGAAACGAGATAAAGAAGACCAGAAATCGCGAACAACGACGATCTTTGACGCAAATTCCAGGACAACGTGCCAAGAACTTTTAGAAACGTGCAGTGTGAGTCACTGAAACTATTCGACTAGGTAAGGCGTGGAAGTTAAGCAAATGGCTCCCAATTGAATTGACAAAGAAGGACAATAAATTTGGCCGTTTCCCCACTTGTTCAGAAAACATTTTACGCAACAATAATAAACCTATTCGTAATCCTAAAAAAATGTGAAAAACCGTAAAATATTCTGAAAAATGTTAAAATAATAAAAAAATATTGAAAATTGTAAAAAGTTGTTTAAAATGCAAGAATGTAAGAAAAATGTATCAAAAACTAAAAAAAAACTGAAAAGATTAAAAATCTAGCAAAATTGAAAGAAATCGAAAAACCAAAAAAAAGAAATAAATAAAAAAGTAGAATAGATAAGAATTAAAAAAATTCAAATAAAACGAAACAATATCACAAAAAATGTAAATAAAAAGAAAAATATAAAAAAAGGAGGAACAAAAACGAAAAATTACTAAATACAACGAAAAAAAAGTAAAAACCCGCAAATAGACAAAAAATACGATAAAATCGACAAAAACAGTATTAAAATCAATCAAAAAAACAAAAAAAAAAAAATTGGAAAAAATGGAAGATGAAAAAAAATCATCTTAATCGTTAGGCGATACGAAGTTCGCCGTGTCAGCAGCTATTCACAAATAAAAGTCAGAATAAAAACAGTGGTTCGAGGAAATAACATCTAAAAGTAAAATTTGTACAAATATGAATAACAAATCAAATAACTTAAAGAAATAGATAAGGTGGAGAACAAATAATAAATTCAAATATTTATAAACCTCTTTAAACAGGACTAGAATTAATAAACTATCTTGTAGCCACACCTTTGAATATTGGCTGCGATGGCACATCACACTTTTTAAATGAATAAATGGGACGATTGCACGCCAAATCCTCATTAGTCTAAATACATTTAGATCGAAAAACAAGCTTGTATTTGCATTAATTTTAAAATTGTTTCAATATCTGGTCAAGACAGTCATTAGATACGGTTTGTGGAAATTATTTAGTTATTAATATACTTATAAATAAGGTTCAGTTTAAGTTCATTTAAAGTTGTTTTTATAAATATTTTCAAATACATATGTTTTCTTTGCATAAACAAGAAAATCGATATAATAAGTAAGTTATTTATGGCAAATTTAAGTGTATTTATGGAAGTGGTGATATTATAATTGACTGTTTTTATGTTTATTTCAAAAAACACTATTTAATATAAAAAATTTAAAATGTGTTTTATTTTTTATAAGACAATAATGATAAATAAATAAATAGAAATTGTATTTAAACAGTATTTTAATTATTATTTTATCTTCTACCAGCTGACCTAGCAAACTTCGTACCCCCTTATTAATTAATGATTTCTTTTTGCCGTTTTTTGTTTCTTTTTTTTAAATTTTGTTTTCCCTGTTTTTGTTAATTTTATCACATTGTCTTGTTTGTATCCTAGTTATCTCAATTTTCTTTACTTCGTTGAATTAAGTAATTTTTTAAGTTTTGTGTTTTTTTTTGCTCGTTTTTTTTTTTTGATTTTTGCGATATTTTCACGTTTTCTTTTTCTTTCGGTTTTTAAATCATTTTTCATTTTACTTAAGTTTCTCGCTTGTTATTAATTTTTATTTATTTTTTTCAATACTTTTTTTTTTCGTTTTATTGATTTCATACATTTTTCGTTTTTTTTTCTATATTTTTCGATTTGTTCTTATTATTTTTTTGTTCTTGTCATATTTATTTATTTCCATATTTTTTATTTTTGTTTTTTTCATTTCTATCGTTTTTCCCAAATATTGTTAGTTTTTTGTTTTTTCAGTTTCCTTTTATTTTTTGTTGCTATTTTGTTGATACTTTTCCTTTTTTTATAGTACTTGTTTTATTATATTTTGTTCTTTACTCCTATTTTCGATTTTATCTAATATTTTCGCGTGTTTCCAGGTACTTACCATCAATTGTTTTTTTTTGTTTGTTTCTTTTTATTTATTTTTATTCTGTGTGTATTAATTCTATCATATTTTAGAAGTTCGCATATTAAAACGAGAAAACGGAGTAATTTTTAATTATTATCAATGCAAAATTTAAAATCCTATTTCACCCCTTTATTGTTATTATTTAAAAAAAAATCTTCTTAGAGGTTCTTTACATTTTAATAATAAACAAATGTCTAAATTTCACGATTTTACGATCAGCGCCACTGTCACTCTGAAGTTTCTAAAACATGACCCTCTTATTGGATTCAGAGCCCTACAGAATCTATTGAAAAGTCATTCATATACTAGTCTAAAGATCACTTTAGTTTTCTTAAAGGCCTAACTATATATGTGCATGTTACAATCCGCTTTGATTTATTCCTTAAATTATTTCTTGTATCCATTGCAAAACTGCAAAAAGCTCTGCCTTAAACACAAAGCTGTAGAACCCTTGGTGGATCCTGTCCGTTTAAATAATCCACCTCCACTCCTTGTATCTTAAATCTTCGTTAATGTTATCTTCCCACCTAAGTTGTTTTCTTCCCATAGGTCTTCTACCTGTTTGTGTTTTTTACCAAACTAATTTGAAAAGTCCATTATTATTCTGTCTTCTTACATGTCCAGTTAAACTCATTCTCATTGCTTTTATTTCTTGGGCAATATCTGGGGATTTATATATTTCTGCTAATTGAGCCTTTGTGCTTATTCTGTATTATACGTTATCTCATCTTTTTCTGGACCATATATTCTTCGTAAAAGACTTTTTTAATATACCCTTAAAAGATTTTTATTTGGTTTGGTTAACGTCCACGTTTCACATGCATAGGTTAGTATTTGCATAATTTTCGTTCTGTAGATTTTTAAGGTTTAGGAATCATTTTACTCTCTTGTATTTTTGTGTTGTACATATATTTTGTTTTTATTTTCATTAATTTTTAAACCCATTTTTTACATTTTTGCTGCCATTATGGCTTATTTTAAAGCAATATAAAATGGTACTTGTGATATAGCGTCCGCTAGAGTTAACCACGAAATAAGTAGAGAGCAGTTGACCCACTTTAACTTTGCTGCTAGATCCGACTACACATGCTTCGGTATAACAAATTAAACAGAAAGTAACATTTTTTATTAACACATTAAAACAGTACTTAAAAATAAGTACCTTGATGACCAAAGTTTGCTCGAATATTCACCTAAAAAAGATCTTTCTTCTCATGCAAGACGAGCGGAAACCTGATTTTTTATGAACGTTTTTTCAAATGATTTTTAAATGAACAAATTTTGAGAAACCTGACTTTTTTGGTCTGATGACAATTTTCTTCAAGGTTTTCTTAAGACTAGTATTTTTTATAAGCATTTTAGTTAAACAGCTTTACGCATTTTTTATTAAATACTTAACTTAAAAAATATATATTTTTTCTCTCCGTCCAACCCCAAAAGCCTTCTACTAAAGCACCTTTATTGTTGCTGTTTTGATAAAGAAATTAGTTGGTTTAGTTGCTTTTGATAAAAAAAAATAACAGTCTTAGTATTCGCCAATAGTTGTTAGGAAGAGTACTATTTTTTAGCATATTGTAGCAGTTTTTTATTGCTTGAAAACACAAACACCCAGGTGGATTTATTACTCAGAAAAAAATTATTAAAAGCCGCTATTATATGGAACAAAATGTCTTTATGCTAACAGTACTTTGGTATTTTTTTAAAAATATTTTTGTTACATTTATATTTGTTTAACTAACGATGTAAATTAAATTTTTGGTAGAATTTGTAACGGAAATTTGAAAAAGGAAAGGACCTCTACTTAAACGACTATTTTAAGGTTATATTCCAGAATCTACTAGATGTAGTTATTAGGGTAGATAATGTTACTCGACAATGTTGTAATTTTCGTTTTTATTTACTTCTTTAATTGGGAACTGACACTTGCTTATTTCTCAAATATTGATTTATTATTTTATTATTTTGATTTTAGTGTCAAAAATTCCCCGATTAAAGAAGTAAATATATACAATTATGACACAAAGAAGTTATAGACAATATTTAAATATAGTTAGTTTTTATTATGTAAAGGGGTGTATTAGCAGTGAAGAAGAATTTAAATAGTTCAAATAGTTAATTGTCAAAGAAAAAATGTTTAGACGTTACCCGGTTCTTGTAACAGTTTTGGTGAATAAATTATGTTAAAGTCCCCATAATATTTGTTTTGATGATTATAAAATTATTACGTTTGTACAAACTTTTATTAAAGTCTACCTGTGTTCTAAGTTGTATATTACATAAACATTATATGTAAAGTACGGCTTGCAGTATTGTTTTAACATGTTTACAATCATAAAGCGTAGATCACATACATATATGTACATACATATAAGTTGTATAGTCATCTATCAACGCACAGCTCAAACCACTGGACGGATCGGGCTGAAATTTGGCATGCAGGTACATGTTATGACGTAGGCATCCGCTAACAAAGGATTTTGATAAATTCTATCCCCAAGGGAATAAAATAGGAGATGAAAGTTTGTATGAAACTTTGCCAATTTTAAACCGATCGGACTGAGATTTTGCATGTGTTTAGCTACTATGACGTAGGCATCCCCTAAGACAGAATTTTAATTAATTCCACCTTTAAGGGGATAAAATAGGGGATGAACGTTTTTATAAAACTTTGTCAATTTTAAACCGATCGGGCGTGCATATAGCTACTATGATGTAGCATCTCCTAAAAAAGGATTTTGATCAATTCTACCCCTAAGGGCATAAAATGTGGGATGAAAGTTTGTATAAAACTTTTTACATTTTCAACTGTTGAAACTGAAATTAAAGATTGGATCTACTATGATGAAGACGTCCGCTATAATAGGATTTTGATAAATTAAACTGTAGCCCTTAATTTACCCTTAGCTAGCTTTTGGTTCGTGAATTCCTTCTGAGTTTATTATTAATTCCCTCCAAACAATTTTTAATGGGCGCCAAGTACAAACATACAAATAAAAGAGTGAAATCAGTTTTAAATGGTTTAATGAAAAATAATTCTATTAGATAGTAATCAATAGTTAGTAATTAATCAATTTTCTTAACTTTGTTTGATATGAAGTCTTCTGTCGGAGCTAGCGGTAGCGAGTGTGCTATCTGAAGAACCAATTTGAAGACCCCAGGACAAGAGAACTGAAGTATTCTTAAAAAAAACTAAGTCCACTAGAACAACAGGTGCGATGAGCAGGAACTTATGTATTCTTACAAATACGGTGGCCACTGGATGATTGGTTCGAATGAGCCTGAACTGGAGATATCGGTGATTTCAAAATGTTGATTAAGTCGAGATTCTCGTTCCTCTCTAGGACCCTTCTAAAGATAGCAAAAGCCGAAAAAAACGAAGGGTGCAGAGAATACGATAGACAACTAATACTTAACAATTTACCAAATGAAATGAAAATTTAGCATTAAATCTCATGACGAAGCCAAAAATTACTCCTACCCAAATCAGATAAGGTAGTCGAGTCGACGCAGGTAACCTGATAATATTAAAATTCAATAGTCGAGGAGCTAGTTCCACAACGAACGTTACACCACGTTAACCTGACAGAAAAAAAAATTGAAAATTCTTTTTTTTTATTAAGTGGAAAACTCCTTCAACTTAAAAATGAATCAAAAATTTAAAAATAATAATCCAAAATCGAAGAATAGGTAAAAAAATACAACAATTGATAAATTAAGTTGGTAACCACAATAATTGGTGTAATTCTCACAAATAAAATTACCAACATTAAATTTCTATAAACAAAGGTTACCTTTACAAAAAAAAAATACTAAAAAGGCAAAAAATAAATCGGTAAAAGACGAGACGCAACTTTCTATAAAAGGTAGTAGCTAACCCAATGGAAACGAATTTCACGAAAGCAAGTAAAATTACCATGGGTTTTGAAGAAACCCATGTAGTTAAACCGTCACAAGACGAAGTGACTAGATTTTTACACGAGGTACTAGCCAACCTCATTGGAACGAATTCCTCAAGAAGCAATTAAAATTACCATGGGTTTTCAAGAAACCCAGGTAGTTAAACCGTCACAAGACGAAGTGACTAGATTTTTATACGAGGTACTAGCCAACCTAAAGTGGAACGGTTAACACCGAAGTTTCTCCACGCTGGACAGGGGATGCGAGGAGCTCAGTGAAGACGGGTGGTCTCGGCATAACCAACGGTTATTCGCATCGATATAAGATGGCATGTCAGCCACAAAAAAAATAAAAATAAACAAAAAGAAAAATGGTAAATATATAAAAAAAATATAGGGACTTGACCAAGGGAGTTTCGAAAATTAAGCTTCCCCAGGAACATGTTTCTCCATTTGGCAGACAACGCCCAGTCGGGAAGAGAGAGAGAGAGATTTTAAAACCAAAGAGGTTAAAACAAAAAAAAATTTTTGAAAAAGTGGCAATAACAAAAAGAACAAAAAAATTTATAGTCAAAATCGGTAAGAGAGTCCCCCCACTCTAAAAAAACTTTGGTCGCACTGACCAGCACCTCTAGGGTACCACAAAAAGTCAAAATCGGGATTGCTAACACTCAAGTAGCATAAGTCACAATCGGTAAAAAAAAATATTAACTGTCCTAATTAAATGTCGTCAAAGAAAATATCAAACAAGATATCAAAAAGAAACAAGAGAAATATTGTCCACAAAGCATTATAGAAGAAAGTCATGGCAAAAAATCTGTCTCCATAAGTAAAATAACTACCAAAACAACAAAGACAAAGACAAGACTGTAGTCAACAAGAATCATTGAATAAAAAATACTCAACAAATGAGAACAAAATAAGCTATATTTATTTCTTTATTCGGGGATCTTTTTGCCACTAAAACAAACTTATAAAAAATATAAATCAATATTATGAAAATGACCCTTGCTTGTTGATCTTGATAGATATGTCAAATTTGTCAAGGGTCGTCTTTTAAAACTGAAAATGCCTAACAAAAATGAAAATAATTTGTTTAAAAATAATTCTTCTGAGCTTTCGACAACCAGATGGGTTGTCGTTTTCAAAGATAAAAATTTTTTTACTATACACTTCTTTATGCGTTGAGATTTTAAAATTTTAAAATCTCAACGCATAAAGAAGTGTATAGTAAAAAAATTTTTATCTTTGAAAACGACAACCGATCTGGTTGTCGAAAGCTCAGAAGAATTATTTTTAAACAAATTATTTTCATTTTTGTTAGGCATTTTCAGTTTTAAAAGACGACCCTTGACAAATTTGACATATCTATCAAGATCAACAAGCAAGGGTCATTTTCATAATATTGATTTATATTTTTTATAAGTTTGTTTTAGTGGCAAAAATATCCCCGAATAAAGAAATAAATAGACATTATTATGCCACAAAGAAGCTATCGAGAATATTTAAAAATAAGCTATACGCTAAACAAATATTCAATGAACGAAAAGAAAAAATTGAAACCAAATATCAATTGAACAAAAATGTGACTAACACTCGAAAGAAAAATCAATCAATATCCGGATCAAAAATAACCTGACAAGTCTTATCGCACACGCTGTGCAAACTGGAGACAATGTAAAAGATAAAAAGGAATAGTTATCATTAAAAATGACAACAAATAACGGTAATAATGTGAACAATAAAAATAGGACAATTAATAAAAGAAAAGCGTCAAAATCAGTAAGGGACAGGTATGTACAATATCAACGTTAAGAAAACTGAAGGCAAAATCAATCAAGAGAAAGAGAAAAATTTTGAAAGAAAAAAAAACAAAGAAAACTGAACATTCAAAAAATGAAAAATTATACAAATTGGTGGTGCGGCACAGAGGAACAGCCTCATCCTGTAGGTACTCGCAATAATTGCTATCCCTAAGGTACAGTACTGATCTGAACTCACCAACCATTTATAAACTGTAAACAAGAAAATATAATTAAGTTACGATCGATTTTTAAATCTAAAAAAATTGAAATGAATTTTGAAAAAGTTAAAGTATTTAAAAATTTAATTAATAGGAAGGAAGAGAAAAAAGTCAATAAAAAATAAATAAAAAAAGTGCCTTCAGTGTAGTGACTCCAGTGTTAGGTAAGCAATGAAAATATTTCAAAATAAGATAATTCAAAAATATCGAGAAAAGATAAAATATAAAACGATATCTCAAAAATGCACTGAAAAGTTACTACAAAAATTATTACAATTATAACGAAACATAAGAAAAAATCACAAATTCTATCAAAATGTCCTAGGTATGTGAAGAAACAGTCCAAGCTATTAAAAGGTATTTCTGTATTTGGTGTATCACAAAATCAATACAGGAAAAAAATGAAAGAATGGTATTTGGAAAACAAAAAATCCCGAGTAGGTACAGAAACACAAGGAAAATCTATTTGTTTTGCAAAGGTAAACCCTAACGGTTAAAAAAAAGAAACCAAATAGAACAAAATCCCCAAAATAAATTTCTATTGTGTCCCATCCATACGGAACACCAATAGAACTAAACAGAGCAGTCAAATCTAACTGCTACACGATAAAGAGGTCTCACAGACCCCTACAAGATACTAAGGTCTCACAGACCTTACACGGTAATAATGTGGTTAACCAGACTACACCCAAAATGCCCACGGCAAACAACGATAGGTACCCACACTCAAGATAGAAAAAGAAATTCCTTATGACCATCTTCCAAATTTTAACCGAAGGTAATGAGATAAAGAATGAAAGAAAAACCAAAATACAGAAATTAAAGGTACACACAAAAAGATTTTGACTGTAACTCTCACCACCACAAAATAAAGTCATATAAAAACAGACAAAAGCTTAGATAGCAACGAAAAAAAGGACATATTGATAAAACGGTACAAACACGATAAAATCATCCAAGAAGCCGACATCAGCTAAAAAATTTCGCCAATGAATTAGGAATAATAGTAATAAATTCAAAATTTAAAGGTATCAATTTTAACTGTAGAGATAACATCCCAAAAGACATTCTGTATAGTAAAACTACTAAATGGGAAGGCAACATAATTGTATAGGTAAAACAATTAAATAAAGAATAATAATATTCTTCGATAAATAAAACCAGTTAAAATTATAAACGAAATACACCAATTCAATAGTGGATAACCTTGAGCAATAGATAATAAAATTGAACAAAATAAATGTAAACGGTAAAAAAAATTAGATGTTAGTAAAAACAATTTAAAAATATTTGAATGTCTGTACTAATTTGATGGAAAAATTAATTAAATAACGTGAATGCTTGGAAAAAACCAACAAAAAATCAGAAGACCGATAGTTGGGCGCCAAATTTGTAGCCTTTAATTTACCCTTAGCTAGCTTTTGGTTCGTGGATTCCTTCTGAGTTTGTTATTAATTTCCTCCAAACAATTTTTAATGGGCGCCAAGTACAGACATACAAATAAAAGAGTGAAATCAGTTTTAAATGGTTTAATGAAAAATAATTCCATTAGATAGTAATCAATGGTTAGTAATTAATCAATCTTCTAAACTTTGTTAGATATGAATGACCCTGAACTGGAGGTATCGGTGATTTCAAAATGTTGATTAAGTCGAGATTCTCGTCCCTCTCTAGAACCCTTCTAAAGCTGGCAAAAGCCCAAAAAAACGAAGGGTGCAGAGAATAACTAATACTTAACAAATTACCAAATGAAATGAACATTTAGCATTAAATCTCACGACGAAGCCAAAAATTACTCCTACCCAAATCAGATAAGGTGGTCGAGTCGACGCAGGTAACCTGATAATATTAAAATTCAATAGTCGAGGAGCTAGTCCCACAACGAACGTTACAAAACCTCATGGGGATAAAATAAGGGACGATGGAGGATGTAAATATTTTAGTTTAAACCTATCAGTTCCTATCAGTTTTTAGTTCTAAATGTTAACACTGAGTTACATATACCCGATGATGATTGGCCACCGTATCTTATAGTACATTCTATGCCTAAATATTTCTATCGAATTATATTTGACGTCTTTAGCTGTTCTTTTCTTGGCATATTTTGGATTGCATTTGCTTTTTGTCGGTTTAGTAGTTTTGGTTATAGACTCTGCTTTGTATTTGACATGTGTTTTGTTTTCGTTTAGTTTAAGTTTCGAATTTAAACAATTACAGTTTTCCCTAAAAGTGTGCTTTGCCATGACAATAAACAAGTCTCAGGGGCAAACTCTCAAATTTGCAGGTATTGACGTGCGAGAACATTGCTTCTCTCATGGACAGTTTTATGGTAAACATTCATAATCTTTTCGTTTTCAGTTTTTATAAACCATTTGTGTTTCTCTAAACTTGAGTTAATATACTCCTTAATCTTATGAAATAATTGATCTTTAGATTCATTTGAAACAATCGGTTTACATAAATCACAAAGGAAGCTCTTACCTTCATCTTTGTTACGTTCTTGAATATATGAATTAAAGTCCTTAGTAGATAAATTGGTACAAGCCTTGTGAATCCATTGTGAACACTGAATGCACTCTAACTATGAAGTATTCTTCTTTACAACTTTGCTACAAATTGTACAGTTTTGCTGCATCTTTTAATTTTCTATACAAAGTGGACCCAAGAAGAATTCTGCCGTACACCACTGTCCAATTTGAATAAACCAACTATCGGATTATAGAACAAAAACTTGATATTCTTGATGTCTTATCAGCGCGAAATGTTTATGTTGTATTTATTAACTGATTTAATTATCAAATTCAAGCTACTTACGAAAACCAAAATGTAATATAAAAAAAAAAAGCCTATCTTTTCATACCACTTTCAACCGTAACTAAACAGTAATTCCCAACGAAATTTGCAATAATACAGGAGCGATACGTACACGAATCACTCACTTACTAGTTTTTGAGAATAAGTAAGTTATTTATCAAAGACACTTCTTTTTGAACAAAATTACCCAATCAAAATATAAGAAGTTTTTATAGTTTTAAAATAATAAAATAGTCTTATACCACTCGCGCATTATTGTGCGGGGTGTGTGGAGCGGTGAGGCCGTAGCACGCTGCTGCTGGCCGACATAACACTGTCGATAGACGCGTAGAGTCTTGAAAATTGGAGGATTAATTTGTTTTATTACGTGGTGGTGTACTAAGAAATGACTTCTTTGAATTCCACCCCTAAGGGTTTAAAATAGGGGTTGCAAATTTGTATGAAACTCGGTGGCAAAAAACTAAAGTCCACGCGGACAAAGTCGCGGGCGGCCGCTAGTAGATTTATAAATCAGTAATTTGTTTCCGATCACAGCTCCTTTTAAACATTAACTACATTGTATCAGAAATTCATCATAAACTTGTCAATAATTTACTTCACAAACAAAACTAGTTTGCTTACAAATGAAATAATTTATTTTCGAATATTTGCCCTGCCAATTGAAAAGTAAAGTTAATTTTGGTTCGTGCACATTTACAATTTGAGATTATTTTCATGAACATATTGCAATTAATACTTAAATTCATTATATAGTTTACCCTTTGACGTTACAATTATTCTAGTTGAGTAGATCATTTCCAAATGCAGCTGTGGTTTTTAGTAATTACCATGCATTGACTCTTTATTTACATCTCAGTGGACTTTAATATGTTTATCTCAAGTTTACAGCTCCAAAATTCTGAAGTTAAACTGTATTTTTTAACTGACAATAAATCTAAAGATAAGGTTAGTTGGTAACTGACAATAATTTTATTCTTAAAACAAGGTTACAGAAAATTACAAGGAATAATCAGCTAACAGAAGTGTAATTATGGTGGGTTTTCAGGGATGGATAGTGGAGTTTTAAATGGACTTAGTATTAGTAATCGGCGTCATTTGGTGTTCGCTTCCTGGTTTGACTGCCTGTTTCGGAGTTTACTGGTTCCTGGTTCCTCGAATGTGCCAACACTATCACAAATAATTTTTTGGTGTTCTGTGAGTGTGTTAGGTGTGTAATCCCACGTGGTGCAATGTGTGTATTTAAATACTAACGAAGATAATTAATTTAGATAAAAAATATTTTACACAGTTATAAAATAGAAATAAAAATATTTAATTTACAATCCTTTAAAGATATTCAATTTTCCAGCATACTTTACAGTAATGAAGTAGGAAATTAGACCGTAGCCAGCGAACATTAATTAACTATCTTTGAGTTAGGTCTAAGGGTCGGTTAATGGGTATTTTAGTTGCTGCCCCTTGTCCAAAAATTTGTAAAATCAATTTTCTTGTTTTTTACTTACCGATAACTGAAAGACTAAAAAAAGCAAATGATCAGGTATATACACAGAATAAGGGTCCAATTAAGTCAAGGTGCGTATGTTATGTTGTTTCAGGCTAAATTTACATAGAACACTGTGCAACGGAGATCATAAGTCAGAGTATAACGAATAATACTCGGAAAACCAACAAGCCCTAAAGGCAGTAGTTTTTGCACAAATAAGCTCACAGCTGGTGAAGGAATGCGTTAAGGCACATGCCGCAAGTCACTGGTATGGCGACCAGGACACTCAGGGTTTCGCGGCAATGAAAAGGCTAATGAATTGGACTGAGCGAGAGCTAGTATTCCAATGATTGACCCAAAACCATTTGGTGGGGTTACTGACACGTTTAGACAGATATCCATTGAAAATTGTAAGCTAGAGCCAATGTCTTTATAAAAGGACACTCGGCAAAAGTTACTGCAGAGCTAATATTACGAAGCCGAAACGATGTCAGACTTTTAACAGGACATTCTAGGCTCAAAAAACACATGAGTCAGCTGAACTTAGTCGATACTGCCAAGAGGAGAAGCAAACCGCATTTCGTGTCCTATGTCAATGTAAAGGCCTTACAAGGACGCGGTATCTGGTATTGAGAGATGAGAAACTGGCTCTCATTAAGAGGGCAGGGCTTATCTAGAGAAAATGGGTGTTCACGATAGATCTGCAAAAGTAGAAGTCAACCCCATGAGTATCTATCTATCTAGCAAGAGGATACCTAGGAGTGGTGGTAAAAATGACTGGGCAAGCAACAAGCTGACGTGTTCATAAAAGAATAATCGGCAAAATATACTGCAAAGATTGTATCACAAAAGCGAAAGGATGTCAAAATGATTGCTAGTTTCTTGGCAGGACTAACGTGAGTCTGGTGAACTTCGCGGATGAAGACGTCTGTCAATGCTGTCAAGAGAACGAGGAAACCGCAGTTCATGTCCAATCTAGTTTGAGCAAGGAGAAACTGGCTGCTCCCAGTTACGTGGAGAGGTCACTATTAAGGCTATTAAGTCTAATTAAGAGAGCAGAGCTAGTCAATGTACACTTATCCTATTCAAGAGATACAACCCAATGAATATCTATGTATCTACCTTAAAGTGTCTGGCTGTTAATAGGAATGTGTTTTAATTACTTTATCTGGCCGTATCAGTAATAACTGATTAAGTAAAAAATGGAATATTAAGAATATATTAATTTGTTTATAATTATAAAATACAGTCGAACAAAACAAATCCGTCACAAATTACTATGCGTGCATTTATTTGTTGTGAGAGTGTGTGCTATGTTACCATCAATGATGCTACTTCAAAGGTAACACTTACCAAAATTCTACCTTCGTTGGATTAAACAGAAATACTACTAGAAAATACAATGGCAGCGTGTATCTGATAAATGAATTCGTGTTACCTTAAATAACAAAAAACCAAAAAGACCGATTACTTTTTACTAGCAATTCTTCATACTGTCTACTTAATTGATTAATTTTTAGAGGAAATTATAACTTTAACCAAACAGTACTAACTGTAATCACTAGATGTAGTAATTTATTACTTTATCAAGTAAATGTAGTCATTATATATAATAGCTAGCCACTGTTCATTATTAAATGTCATTCAACGAAGTTAATTTACTATAGACATACTAATAAATAGACTATATGAGTCCAAGTTGTTGACTATCTTTGTCGGAAAATAGATATGTTGGTTAAAAAGTTTTGAAAGCGACATCTATGAACCAGTAGCGGAATTAAAATTTATATCCTATTTTTACATTTCATCTTCCATTTAAGTACACAAAAATATTCTATTTTGATTTTTCAGTTCATCCTTTGCTTAGAAGCCGTTTAAAGTGTATTTTGTTACAACGGAAAAAACCGAATATGATAAAATTCTTTGTTGTGGAAGGTTCATTAGCAACAAAAATTCATACAAAAATGGTAAAAGTGTTAAAAACATCTACTTCTTCATTTTCAATTGAGCATCGATGAGTTTTGGAGTTTAAACGTGGTCGTACAAGCGTTGAAGATGAAGAACGTAGTTGACGTTCAAAAAGTGCAACAACAACAGTTATCATTAAGCAAATCTATGATACTGTTTGTAAAGGCCAAGTTTTACTTAGAGTGAAATTGCTGTTACCACTGGCATTTCATATAAACGAGTACTCCATATATGACACAAAGAATTATATATGAAAAAGCTGTTCCGAAAGTTATTGCCACATTCGTTGACAATTCAACAAAATCTGAATCGAAAACAAATTTCTCATCGTAATGTAGAGCGTTTTAAGCAGAATGAAACCGATTTCGTACATGGATTTATATCTATGGATGATCCTTAACTGAAACAAGAACATTTACAGTAGAATGATGTTGTTTCTTTAGCTTCAAAACAGCTGAAGTCAGAAAGATTGGCAAAAAAGGTTATCGCATCACTTTTTTGGAATACAAAAGCAATTTTTTTGATTGATTATCTTAAAAAGAGAAACAAATTATTGCAACCGGTTGAACCAGCTGAAATTCGTTAAAAAAAGCCCTTTTTTTCATCAAGACAATGCATCTGTTCAAACAAGTTTGTTGGCGATGACTAAATTGAACTAATTAAATTGCAAATTGTTTGAATACCCACTGTATTCACTTGATATGGCTCTCTTTGACTTTAACCTTCTTCAGAAATGAAACAATTCCTTCGTGGAAAGCGTTTTTTGTCGAATGCAGAAGCTATTGCACCTGTTAAACAATATTTTGCAGCGCTTCCGAAAAATCATTACAGAGATGGTATAAAATTACGGGATGATCATTAAAATAAGTTTGTTTAAGCTAGGGGAGATTATATTAAATAACAAAAAGTTCATTAAATAATCTAGATTTTTTCGTTTTGACTTTTAAATAACTTTTCAATCCATATATAATTTTAAACTCCTAGTTTCGCATATCAGTCGACTTACCTAGACTATTCTTAATATTTCTATGTAATTCACACTCATATATTTTTAAAATCAACAGTTTGTCTACAAATAAAAAATACTCCCACTAACCTAAAACGAAAACTTAACTAAACCCAACCATTGGATCTATTAATTAAATCATTTAAATTTAAACGAAGATTTAATTAAGTATTTTACTTAATGTTAAAACTTCAAAGACCGTAAAAGGCTTCAGGAGAGAAATGATAATTAGAAGAAGAGGTAGATTTAGGAATATTGTTTGCCTTTAGAAGTGTTACGGCTCTTTCGATATTGTAGAGGCATATTATTCCTTAAGATTCAAAAAGGAATTTCGGTTTAATGTCATTGTTAAAGAGCAAACCAGAAACAAGGTTGGTACGGGATTTAGATCTGAAATAATTTATTTTGTCATAAAAATATTAGATAGAGCTTGGAGTTTTAAGGGATATTCAAAATTCATAACCCGTAAAGGTAGGTATTCGCTTTAATATTAAGAGACTTGGAAGATGATGTTACCTTAGAAAATTATATGATTATATATTTATGAGAAAAATCAAGAACTTACAGAATAAAAGATTATTAAAAAAGCAATCTCGGATAAAATTAACTATTATTTTTTAACTGTCCAACAAATATCACTGTGTCTCAATATTTTTCATACTTCCTCATTAAACCCAAAGTTTTATCTTAGGTTTCTTGCACTGTGTCCACGGTACTTAATATCGTTACCACCGCTGACTACCTTCGTTCTCTTGCTTCCTGTTTCGTTTTATTTGTTATTTTCTTTTTTATATATAATATTATTTTACATAAAAACCTTCATTAATTCAAAAATGTCTTTAATTTACTTTTTTTTTAATTTTTACATTTTCTTTATTGTATTCTCTGTAGATACTTCTTATATAACAAATGTTGTTATTGATTTTGTAACATCTTAATTTTTACATAATATCTATTCCTATTTTGAGATACCAAACAACGACTTCTGTTTTCTAACGGTCATTTTGTTTCTTGAAATTAAGATTTTATTAGACAATTTCTATATATTTTCCCTATTTATTTAGAATTTATTATAAGGCTTCTTTATAGAATACTTGTCCTTAAGCGCGTGAATAACCCCTCCTAGATCCATTTCGTACGGAGTATAACTTTATATTTTAATAGTGCAGATCAGTACCGGTGTTTTTTAGTTTCTTTGTGATTTTATATGGCTTACTTGGATAGTAGTTATTAAATTTATTTAGTGCTCTGTAGTTTGGTACAAACGTTAATGATTTTGTGCTAAAAATGCCGGTAATCATCCTGTAAGAGTTATCTAAGCAACCGTTTTTTCGGCTTATAGAATAAGTAAAACAGACACCATGGTTTCAATAAAGTTTTATGGTCAGCGACAAGCGTGCGGTAAAGTTCTAAATATTTTTGTTGTTCTAATTATAATATTGATGCAACATCTTACAAAATCATTGCTGTATTTATTATTAGATTATCTTTGTTTCTTTATCTAAAGAAAATATTCAGTTTATAGCTATAGAACTAAAACAAGTGAACCAGGTAATTTACTTAATAAAGTCAGTATAGTTTGTTTTTTTTTCATTATTTTTTTTAGTATTAAATTTTTATTTGCTTTATGTATGACACCTTCTCTTTTGTTTTACGTCGAGTTACTTGTTGTATTTTTTTTTTGTTTGTTTATACACTCTATTTCCATGTTTAAGTTATGTCGCTGTAACAGCTGTTAAGCTCGTTACATACCTTTAAGTAAATAATCAGACTTACCTTGTCCACCTTACAACGGATATTTTGTTGTTATCGTTAATATAGTTGTTATCTAAAATCTTAAAGCTTTCTTCCATTTAACAAGTTCACTAATAACATCTCTTTCAGAATTTTAAACCTAAGAAATAAAGGGTTAGTGTGTGGCTATCAATCCCACGTATCTTTTGATTAAAGGATATTTTCTTTATACGTATATATGGAACATCTCCTAGTACTTTTATTTTTTAATTATTTTTATAAAAATAAGTTAACGCCCTATAAACCATCCATCTAAATATTTTTTTACAGTAAGCTTAGTTTAGTTTATCTTCCTGTCACTAACCATCTTGAATCCACGACTTGCTCTTCACCTACCCCCTGAGTGCCGTCCGCACTTGGTGACCTTCTGCCTCTTCGTCTCTGTTTTTTTTTGTATTTATCATTATATACTTAAATCAATTTAGTCATTTTTTTATCACCTTCATTAACACATAAGAAAAATACATTGTCTTAATTTCAATTTTAAACATTTTACACAATTTTTCCTTAATGCATGTTTAATGGTGAAAAATGTGTTTTCTTCTGTTTTTGTTAGTCTAAGATGCGTCAAACCAATTTTCTTTTTTTTATCCTTTCAGTATTCTGGTCCTTTGAAATACATAAAACATAACCTTTTTCAAAAGCGAAAGTAACTATTGTGTTTTAACCTCTCAAAATTCAATCACTCTAATAATGTTCCTCTTCTACACCTGCAAGAAAAGACTTTTGTGGGCAGGAAATCTTCACCAGTGGCGTATAAAATATTACTGTTGATTCTATTTTAGAGAGAAAATATTTTTTACAAACAAATTATTTAAAAAATGGTTATAATAGTGTTAGACACCAAATAATTGTATTTAATTAATTAACTATTGTTAATAAAAGTTTTAATATTTGTCAAATTACGTCGCTACTAGAAAACAGAAAACAGGTAAAATAGATGTATAGAAAAGGTTTTCGAAATTAATGCAGTTGTCTTAACTTAAAGATAACAAAAAATTGCGTAGATATGAGACATAGACCAGCTTCAGGAATACCTTATGAGATTGAAGGAAACAATTTAAACGCTTTATTGCCCTTAGGACAGCACAATCTTCATATAGATTTTTTGTAAATTGGCTAATAGATTTTGAAATCAACGAAATGAAAAATATGTCCAGAAACCGTACCTATTTCACTAAAAAGACAAGGCTTTATATCAAAAAAACAAACAAAATCTCTATAATAACACCTTAACAAAAGAAACGGGAATAGAATTTTGTCAACGTTTTTAAAAAGATAATTATAATAAGGACTTTGGTACCGGATAAAAGTTATTTTTTACTTGGTAGAAATCGTATTAAAACAACCCCTTACTGTTTAAATTATGAAATTTCTCATGGGCACATGCTTTATATCCAGAGGGGTGGCGTTTTTAGGATGATAATGCAAGATGCCTCACCTCGGTCTATCCTCAAGCTTGTATGCAAAAATAACAAGTTACAACAATTCCATGGCCTGCAGCTTCACCAGATCTTACTCCCATTGAAAACATATGAAGACTTATAAAAATTAAAGTTAAACGAGCAGCACTAAGAAATAAAAATGAATTGATTCAGTCAGTTTTACAGAAGTGCGGTGATATAATTTCGGGTGTACCTCAACGTTTAGTTAAGTGTTTGCAGTTAAATGGAGGTTGTATACGTAAATAAGACAAATTATTTGTTATAATTTTTCAATTTAAGTATTTAAAGTATATACTAGATAATTATAATTGAGGTTTGTTTTTTCCGGATAATTTCTACGCCTGGATTACATTGAAGTTATGTTATAAACAGCGCATAATACGTTAATTATAGTTTTAGCCATTGAGAGTTAGTATAAAAGACGCAGATTAGGAGATCGTGGAATTCGCAGAAATTAATTTAGTTACTATCTTAAAAAACCAAGTAGCTTCTTTTAAAGAAAATTTAATATTAAGAATTTGCGCGGCGCACAGAAAAAGTTACAAAATTCTTATAACAGCTTTTCAACACCTTTGATTAATTAGAGCTCCTCAAAGAATAGTAGACATTTGTAAAGTTTGAACAACCCCGATATTAAATTACTTTAATATGCTGGAAAGTTTAACAGTCTATTCCTAGATAATTGTATGTTGAGTATGCAATGGCATAGAAAATAATTGTTATTGTACCTACACTTTCAGCCAATTTTATTTAAATAGACCAAAAAAGGTAGATTCACAGTTTGTGTACTTACTGAATTATGATTTTTATTGTATAAAATAGGACTTAAGATGCAGTTAATTCACAGTTTGTAAAATATTGGCTAGACCCAATTGAACTCCAAGTTTCGCTATGACTTATTGAAGAGAAAATGTTTAAGCTGAAGTAAAATTGTTACTGCTCGTTCCATGGACCCGTATAGCCGGATATTATTAATTTGAAGATTTTACGTAAATTTAAGGTGTTGTAACGTTAAAACAACCTAAAAAGCGTTATTTCCCTAGCTAGCTCAACTAAGTTGTGGGTTACTTTTTAAGGTTATTACAAGTATCGTCCAAACATGTAATTGAGGGTGCCAAAGTACAAACTCCACAAATTATACTCAAACAGCCATTTTAAATGATTTATTACATATTTAATTACGTCAAAAACAAATTATTTAAATAAAAAATATTGAAAAGGTGAATAATATCTAAAAAGTAAATTATCTTAATTAAAGAATCAATTAATCTTTTATCTCTTTAATACAAGTCTTTAGAAGTCCTTCCAAATTCGGGACGAAATATCTTTTACTATATTAACACCTTCTTATTCTCTTAAAATGACCGGCACTTATCCAATCTAGTAATTATACAGCAACTCGGGTAAACCTCTTTAAATTAATTTGGAAGGACCCATCTTTTATTTTAAGAAAGATAAACCGAAGTATTCACAAATTTAATGTACTAGACTGTTTGGCGTACTAACTCGAAAAGGGATAAGAATTACCAAGCACGACGAGAAATATGGATACCTAATTTAATGCAACACCACTTACGGCAATTCATTCAACTAAAAATATTAAAATAAGTCATTTTCACCGATATAGACACAGTAACAATAATCTGGTAAAATTAATCATACAAAACAATCAGATAGATCGTCACAAATTTTTAAACTTTTGCATTGGGTATTATTAAAAACTAATGTTAAAGAAACTTTGACCGATTCAACCAATCACTGCTGTGTTGTTATCATTTTGACGGATTATATTTCAACCCTACTAGCATATGAATTTTATTTTTACTTAAAAAATAAATTAGATATTATAAACGCAATGTTTTATTTATATTTAATGATAAATCCCTCAAATTGAAATTTTGATTTTCAATCTAAGCCGCTGTCGCCCTTCAAAAAGCGTGTGAGAATTTCAAGAAAGCGAGCTGAAATTTGTATTCAGTAGTCTGTAAAAGTTTTCTGGAAATCCCCTGAAGCTAAATCAATACAGGTACGCTTGTGATGTAAATGGGTCTGTTTTCCACAATACTTGGCTACAAATTCTCCTCAGGCGATCGCTTGGTATCAAGCGGAATGTGACGGGTATTGTGTTATAGATATATTTCGGTCTCTTACTGTCTTCACCAGTAAGTGAACAAATATTTTTTACATTTACGATTTTCAGTTTAATGTGATATATATTTGTCGATATTTTTATTTTTAAAATAAATTTAAAACCCTGTTAAATTTCAGATGACATTAGGTGATGAAATTATAATGATAAGTTACAAAATTTTCAGTTTTTCACATTTTTTCGAAAGTTTTACAATAATAAGTATTATCCCAATAAGTAAGGAAAGTTGTAATTGCCCGCATGCGAACTGCCGATGCCCGAACGACGCAAAACGGAGTTCGGTCAAGCAGTTAAGTGTGGAAAAGTTAATTTCCGCAAGACTTAGGATCAATATTTTTTCTACAAGCATAAAAAAGATACTTTATACATTTTTTAAATTTTATTTTAAACTCCTAACAATGTAAAAAAATTTTAATTTATTTATTATTTAAACGAATATTAAAAATACAATTTATTGCGATTTGTAGGCTAATTGCCGAATTTAGTTGTTGCTCCAAACATTTTAAAAATCCCTATTTTTATGTAAAATAATCTTAATTTTTTTTTTACTATTTGTATGTAGTACAACAAGATAAAGGTAATAATACAATAATTTAGCAAAAAGGTTATCGGAGGACATATTCATTTAATAAAAAAATGCGTGCGGGAAAAAGTGATATTTTCTGAATTTAAATGCCTGCGGGAAAGTGTTGTTTTACGCATGCTTGTAGAATAAATCATATTATGTTACACAATTAAGTTAAGCCAATATTTCCTGTTACTGATAACTTTACTTGAACTCTCATTTGTGTCAAATTATGTCACAATATAGGTACCTACACATTGTGGTAAATTTGCGCTTAAAAGTTATAATTAAATTTGTCTGCTCTTACTTTGTTTTTGAGAGATTAATATTGTTTTATTTATGTGGTATGTTTTATTAATTTATAAGTGGTGATTTTGAGTGGAAAAAAAAACTATCAGTTCTAATTTAAAAAAAAAATCGATAATGGACAATGCTAAAGACATTCCTAAAACTAAAATACTGAAGTTAAAAACAATTTTATTTAATACAAACTTTTCCAATGTCAAATAGCATAACAGTGCCAAGTAGGTAGTGCAAGCAACAGTTAGCAATGTCAAGAAAAAAATTGCTGCTAACAAATCCATGTTCATCAACGTGCACAAAAATGTAACTGAAAGCGTTTTGCTACACCCAGAGACCAGAGAAAAATGAACGATATCATCGTAAACAATAGAAAGAAACTACGAAATAAACTCACGAAACTTATTGCTAAAGCTAGGATGCCAGTTTTTGACATAACGGTCCACACAAGGCTTGTCAAAAAACCAAAGTTGACCATCGCAATGATGAAAAAGAGACTGCAATGGGCCAAAGAAGACCAAAATTGGACAATTGAGGATTGGAAAAGGTAAACCTCATCACTACCAAAATTTAGACTCTTATAACCACTGTTTTTATTTTAAAATAATATCTTATATATTTTTTATTTATAGGTCTGTTTCTTCGATTAGTCTACAACGGAGATACTAATGGAGAAGTCGTCCTTCGTCCGAAAACGGTGAATGGAATATAACCCAGGGATTGCATAGTGAAGCAAGTAAAACATTCTCTTAAGATTGTAGCAAGGCCACAAGAAGGCTGTACATTTTAAAAGAAATTATAAACCAACATAGGTATATTAAATTTCTGGAAAACAAGCTCATATTACATGCTACAAGGCAAAAACAGCAACATTGTAACTGGTAAAAGAGAAAATTAATGTGGCCAGGTAATTCCCAATCCGATTGAAAATCTATGAGAGCCCAGGAAAAAGAGGATTGCCATTTGGCACAAAGACGATAAATTAAAAAAAGGCTGCCTGAAAAATAAATAAACCATGCCAAGAATGATTAAAGCTGTTATTGAAACTAAAGGAAGTCACGCAAATTATTAAAAAAAAAATGTTATACAGGGTGTTTCTAAATTAATGCGAAATATTTCACAGGGTGATTTTTCAGTAAAAATTAAGGGGGGTCTATCATATAAATTTTTGTTCAAAATCGCTCTCCCTCCAAGTTACAGCCCCTTAAAGTTGGGGGAAAACAATTGTTTTTATTTAATATCTCCACTATGGAAGAATTTAAAAGAATAAAATTTGGCAGATAATTAATGCTAATAAAATGGCATTTTTTGAAAATTTTTGTAACCCTGCAATGTTTATACAAGGGGGTGAAAAAATCAACCATTATGATATTTTGCCTCAGAACTTTTTAATTCGTCTACATTTTCCTACTTAAAAAATTGATTTAAGAAGACGGACTTAAACTGCAACTTTTTTATATCTCGACTTTTTCTCATAAAATTGTTAGTTTGATCACAAAAAAATAAAAAAGGTTACAATTCGATATTACTTACTCCTTTTTCACATAAATCCAGAAGCGTTATTGTTTGTTAAAAACAGAGTAAGCAGGTGTCAAATAATGTCATATTTGACAGATAATTATTGCTAATAAAATGGTATTTTTTGACAATTTTTGTAACCCTGCAATGTTTATACAAGGGGGTGAAAAAATCAACCCTTATGATATTTTGCCTCAGAACTTTTTAATTCGTCTACATTTTCCTTCTTAAAAAATTGATTTAAAAAGGCGGACTTAAACTGCAACTTTTTTAAGTAAGAAAATGTAGACGAATTAAAAAGTTCTGAGGAAAAATATCATAAGGGTTGATTTTTTCACCCCCTTGTATAAACATTGCAGGGTTACAAAAATTGTCAAAAAATGCCACTTTATTAGCATCAATTATCTGCCACATTTCATTCTTCTAAATTCTTCCATAGTGGAGATATTAAATAAAAACAATTTTTTCCCCCAACTTTAAGGGGCTGTAAATTGGAGGGAGAGCGATTTTGAACAAAAATTTATATAAAAGAGCCCCCTTAATTTTTGCTGAAAAATCACTCTGTGAAATATTTCGCATCAATTTAGAAACACCCTGTATAAAGTAATAAAAAATAAAATTTTTAAATTTTTAAACCAGATCCCATTTTTGCACAAAACTTAAAATTTAGACTCTTAAAATATTTCATGAAACACGTGATTTATGGTTTATCAGAATTTACCTCCTAAGAGTGCAAATAAAGGGATGAAACTTTGGGTAGATAAGATTTAAAAATTCCTCTGTTTTCTATAAAAATTATTATGCGGACTCCCAAAGATATTAAAATCGATAAAAACACTAATTACCTTAGTTAGGTAGTAAGTAATTACTATTACTATTATTAAAGCTACGAGCGCGCTACATGCGTCCGTCTTCATTCGGCTGTAAAAAACAATAAACACGAAAAATGATAAAAATGAAATAAATAATAAAAATGGTAAAAATGAAGAACAAGAAATCATTGATTGTAAGGCGGTACGCAGTGAGCCGGGTTGGCTAGTTTTAAATAAATATAGGTACCCCAGTGGGTAGGTTAACAATGAAAATAAACATAATTTTTTAGGTAGTTTTTTTAAATATGCCCAAAAAAATGTTTTCATTTAATAAGTATAAAAGCAAGTCCATTCTTCCAGATATTTACGGCACGTTTTTTAAAATTCCATAGCTGCTCTTTTCAGAAATCTTCATCATTATTAGAAAAATTATCTTAGTTTTGGGATTAAATTAAGAACAGTAAATGAAAGAAACTGGTCAATTTCCGAATTACATTGTCTTTGAGTTCATTTATCTCTTTTGCAACTTAAATTGAACATTAGATTTGGCTCCTATCGACTAATACCTCTTTAGAAACTTAAAACCATTGCTTCGTGATAAGTGTTAAGAAGCTATTACAGTCGTGGAACAATATTTTACAAACAAACAAATTCACTAAAAAATATAATTTCTTATATTTCTGCTGTAAAAACTTTTTAACTTACCTGTATTTAAACGTGTAAAATTGCAAATATACTTCAATATACGTAGAAATTGTAATAAGAAGGTTTGCAGAAAAATAAAGGTATAAAATTATAACTATTTTTCTTCTGTATTGTCTAAACGATAGAAACTCTTTTATTTTCTTAACAAGCTACTGAATAAAATAAATATTTCTTTTCTTAAGTGACAGGCAATATTTCGTATGTCGTGTTAAAACAGAGACGATTAACTGTAACTTATTTCTTCTGATATTCCTGAAAATCAATTTTAATAGAAACTTTGTAAAGGCTCGCAATACGCTATATTCAATTTTCGCCTTTTCTAAAAAGCATAACGAATGAAAAATGTACGGGAAATTCTAAGGACATTGAAAAATTGTAAAACGGCAATTTATACAGACGTTCGTGCATGATATTTTCCATTTGCATCACGAAGGAGCAATATTTGAATGCTGTAAAATCTTGAACTAATTTCAACTGGAGATATGACGCCATTAATCATCAGTACCGAGCGCTTACCTTATGTTCCGAAACACGTTTTATTTCACATTTTTGATACCACAACACGTCTAGAGTTTGCAGTATCGCTTTTTTTATTGAATGGTGTCACTTAGTACGAAAGAATATAAGCAGCTGAATTTACAATAAATAATGGAAAACAGTTGACCTAATCTGAAATTAAAACATGATGAATTGAAAAACTCATTAAGTATAAATATTTTTAATACATTACTAAATACGCTAATTGTGTCTTTCATATTATTACGAATAATTAAAAAAACACAACTATAATATTAGTCAAGAAATTTTCAGTACGTAGTAAAGAATTTTTTAGTAAACATACCAAATATAAAGAACTGTACCATCATTTTTTAAGATTTTAACTACTGGAACTTAACTGGTTAGATAATATTCGGGATATATTTAAAGAATTTGATGTAATTCAAAATAAAATCGAAGACTCCAGCAAGGACATTGAAGAGCAATATAATATTCGACAAAATTTTGAAGACGAGTATTTTAAGTTATCCACGAAAGCTTAATTAATTTTGAACGATTATGATATTTTTTTTTTTAAATGAAATTCGTTCGAAAAATGTCAATTTTGCTGGGTAAGAGAGTTCAGATCAACCGGATCAGAATGCTAATTTAGATAGTTCAAATCAGTTACCACAATGTAATGTATCTTCAAACACTTGTACGTTTACAGAATAATATTGATGACAATAGCTCAAATACAGTTCGTTTGCCGGTTATAGAACGTCCAAAATTTTCTGGAGATTACTATACCTGGGTTAAATTTCGAGACACGTTTCAATCGTTTCTTCATACGAATCCTAAAATTGGAGATATTCAAAGATTTCACTATTTGCGATAAACACTAGAGAGGTCGACTAGAGAATTGATAGATAGTTTAGAATTTTCTACTCAGAATTATATTGTTGCTTGGGATATCCTCTACCAGCGTTATAACAATAAACAATTATTAGTTCACAATCATATTAGATCCATTTACGATATTTTGGCTATTCACCTTGAATCAGCTTTAGAATTGCGACAAATGATGGTTACTGTTAATAAGAATTTAAGAGCATTACAAAATCTTGGTCAATCTACAACCGATTGGGATTGCCTTCTTATTTATAATCTAGCTAGTAAACTTGATAAAATCTCATTTAAAGAATGGGAAACATTTAAGGTGACACGGAATTGCCGTAATTAAATGATTTTCAAAAATTTATAAAAGGTAGAGCGGATCTTTTAGAAACCATAGAAATCAAATTTCAGCTAAAAGGGAAATAATAATCATAATAAAACAAAATCATTTGCTACAACTTTTGTACAAATTGTGTCATTTATAACAGAAGTAACCATAAAATAAGTCAGTGTTATAAGTTTATGGAACTACCTGTAAACATTAGAACTCCGACCATAAATCAATTAAAATATTGCACAAATTGTATAAAACCTAATTACATTGTCGCTAATTGTAAATCTGAAACATGCAGATTCTGTAAAGCAAAGCACAATAATAAACTTCATGAAAATAACTCAATTTCAGTGGTATTAATACTCAAATGCTCACCGAAAAATTCTTCTAAGTACCTGCGTTAATATTCATAGAAGATAAATATAACAGTTATCAAATCTGCAGAGCATTATTAGACTCTGCTTCTTGTGTAGCTTCTTTACGACGTCATGTTGTGAGAGGGTGGTCATTCAAACATTTCACATAGGGGCAAACCTTAATTCGTCACCAGCTACCTGCAGGTAATCCAAAATCCTTAATTCGTCACCGACCTGTGGATTATCTTGAGAGCAAACCTTAATTCGCCACTAAAGAGATAAAGTAAATAAACAAAACAAAATATTTTAAAAACATGTATTTATTTATAATAACTTCTACAATTTATTAAAATATCCTTAACACTTTATAAATTCAAATCTTCCTATCATATTATATTGCTTTATTTTCTTTACAAAATCTTCTCTGGTTTTCGTTTTTTTTATCATTAATTCGAGGATGATCTTCCGATGAGGATTTAAGTTAAATATACGTCTCCGTTTAAACATTGATTTAAATATTTACAAAAATATTTAAAGGAATATAAAAACAGATAGATAGATAGATAGATAGCTTTATTAAGTAGGTACAACCTAATATACAAGTATAAATAAGTATTAAATATTAACATGAATTCGGCAAAAAAAAACATAAACAAAGCAAAAAACCATTAAGTATTTGCTCCTAGGTACTAAAATATTAAAATTACATACATTCCACACTCTACACAACAACTTGGCATCCTAATCATTGATTAAGTGGTCCAATAAATTCTCCTTGAACAGAAAAAGGCTTGTAGAAGATTTTATATTTTCAGGTAGACTGTTATAATTAACGAATCCCTTAAAAATTAATGTTTTAGTATTAAACGTTTTAGTTTGATTATTTACATATAAATTATTTCTTATTCTAGTATTATATTGATGTATTTGATTATTGAAAACTACAAATTTGTTAAAATATGATGGTAAAAGATTATGTAGCATTTTGTAAATATATACCATAGTTAAATATGTCAGTCTACTTTCTATAGGTAACCACTCTAGAGTATTTAACATTAAAGATATCGGAGTATACCTGCTACATCTTAAAATAATTCTCATTGCACGATTCTGTAGTTTCTGTAAGGTTCTCATTTTATTTAAATCAGATGTATACAAAAGAGTGGGACAATATTCGAAATGCGGTTGAATGATGGTTTTATATACTGTTATTCGCGACTGTATCGTTAAATGCTGAGACACTCTTGAAAAAAAATACAATTTCTTTAAAATCTTGTTCTGTATGTAATTAAAGTGGCTACTAAGTGATAAATGATTATCTAACATGAATCCTAAATATTTAAATTCAGTTACAACCTCAATTTTGTCATTGTCAATTTTTATTTCTAATCGATTTAAATCTAATTCTCTGTATTTAAAAGGTGTAGTAATTATCATAGCCTTTGTTTTATTGACATTTAGTTTTAATTTATTAATTTTTAAATATTTTGCAATATTATTTAAAGTATTATTCATTTTTTCAACAGCTACATCTAATGTACCATCTACATAAATCTTTTCTGTGTTGCACAATGCTAAAAGATTGCTTTTGCATGAAAATATAATTATTTTTTTAACATTATCCGCTACTAGAACGAAATTCTCTTTTTTTTATAGTTTTAAAAGAACTATTTTGAGTAATATAACATTATCAATAATTTTAGCAGGACTTTCCAATAAATCATCAACTGCTTTTCTCTTAGCACTGCTAGCAGCTAAAAGAGAAGAAGAAGCAATTAGTTAGAAATATAACAGAAAAAAAGCACCAAGCACCTAATTAAATAAAAAATTTTTACTTACCAATTTGTCGGTTTAAAAGTTTAATATCTGCGTGGTGTGAATGTTCGAGTTTTTCCCTTGAAATTACCCTTTCACTTCCTATTGTCCAAACACTTGCTTTACAACTTTTATTATGACATCTTTATAAATTTTCACCGTTTTTTAAAGCTTTTACAAAAGTAAACTTCATATATTTATATGATTTAGGTAAAAATGAGCAAACATTCCTTAATTTGTTTTTAAATTATTTAAAGATTTCATAAAAATTTCTAGAAAATCATAAGATAATCTGGGTCGCAGTGCAAGGCGTTTGGGATTAACGCACCCACCGCTAATCCAGGTATCGGGGACGAATTAAGGTTTCATACAGGTAGTGTCTGGGGCACAGCTTAAAAGATTACTTTTGGTGACGAATTGATGAACAGCCTCACATAGATGTATCAATGGTTTTTGGGCTGTTAGGCCGGCGTCGATTGTCATATTGACTTGACGTTTCGCCAACACGAGCGGTTGGCATCTTCAGAAGTTGCTTTCTGGTTGACAGTCTGCGAAGTGAAAAACCTACACTACCTCTATCCAAGCCACCTAGTCTACAATAACACCAATATACTGCCTCTGCCCTCTCGTTTTCAGACGCTCCAACATCGATACGTCGCCCGGACTCTGCAGGGTACTAACATCGTTGCCCAGAGGACCCTCCATACCCACTGGAATGGAGGACTTTGAAGAATATCCAGAGTACAGAAAAAGAAGATCCCCCTCCCCAACCTAAGACTCCTCCAATCCGCTGTAGACATGGACCTTCCTGAAGACCTACAAAATCTACTGGATGAAACCCCCCTTGCCTACAGATAGATGGTGCCTCCAATCCCACTTAGGACACGATAATTGAAAAAAAATAGAAAAATACAAAAAAAAAAACACAAAAAACAAAAAATACAAAAAATAAAATGGAAAAAAAAAGAAATGGGCCCTTGGCGAAGGTTTCTGTGGTTCCCTTCGGCCTTGCCAAATGGAAGGGCTCCACGACGGAGGAGACACGCCACAGCGTCAATCTCCCAACCCCACATTGCACCACGTGGGTTACACTTCCACACAACACTCACACATACACCAAAAGAAAAAGAAACATGGATAGACGAAGAAAAACTAGAAGACCCAACTCCACAGGAATTACAAATGGAAAGACTTTGTAGAAGCAGGGCCGACGACAGACAGATACTGACTCCTTTTAAACTTCCCATCCATTCCCTAAAAATGACATAAGTCCTACAACAGGGTCCTCTTACATTCCAAACTCCTTAAAAATTCCCATATTTATCCTCCAAATTCTATTCTCATTCATTCATTCACTAAGCTCTGCGTGAACGGAGCCCGTATTTATACGTCGGGAAGGAAGTGGGCGGGGCCTCAGTTGCTTTTGATTACAATCGGTTCTGATCGGTGTTGCTCGTTAAGGGTAGAGTTTTCGCACCGTTAATTATGGAGACCCATGTTTTGTTGATCTTGACTGCTTCCTCTTTTTTATTAAAGTTGTTCGGGTGCTTCTCTATCTCTATGGCTTCTCTATAAATTCTGGAATGGTATGCTGATGTAGTAGCGAGGACGTGGGTCTCCTTAAATTTAATCCGATGGTCCATAGTGAGGGTATGTTCCGCTACGGCGGATTTGTCCGTCTGCCCCAGACGACAGTTGGCCTTGTTGGCCTTGTTATTGTATTGGATAATTCTTTAACATAAAAAATGATAGACTTAAAGATTAAGAAATATATTTATATGGTAACAAAAAATAAAAGTCCTTAAAAACCAGAAAACCAAACTAATTCATACACTGGGTAAAAACATTAAACATTGATTTTAAAAATACATTCTCTGCAGATGCAAGTTATGTGTTCAAGACACATGAACTTCCCACAAATATTGCAAGGATCTATTTTTTTCTGTCTCAGTATGCACATGGACCTCTGACATTTGTGGTAGACGGAGAAACATGTTTTGACAATTTTGTTAATTTATCTTTAAAATGAACTCGTTAATTACTGCACAATCTGAAATTTCCTGTTCTGTATCAGAATGTATATTTTGTTTTTCTAACCTATCTATTTCATCTAAATATTCGTCGTCATCATCTGCAACATCTTATACTTCTTCATCTTCCGACAGGCACTCCAACATCAATTTATGAAGTCTTTCTTGTTACTTTTCGAACAATTCCATTGAAAAATAAACAAATATTAAATAAAAATTTAAAATTAAACAATTAATTACTTATCTATCAACTTTTTCGGCAAAAAACAATTGTATACATTAACCACAATCACTACACATCTACTGGCAGCGGACTATCACTCCGCGGTCTATCCTAAAATCTCAAGGAATGCTCCTAATAATGTCTTGCTTCGGATAAATATTGAAGTGGTCCCGGTCAAAGCATACATAGATGGATTTAAAAGTTAAGGAATTTTACGGTAAACTCAAAAAATAGATACGTGCGGACTCAGAGTCCGAGCGCCAGTAACGGAAGGTTAAATATGAAAGTCTAACTTGACACTGTTTTAACGACATTCAAGAGTTTGGCCGAATTTCACATGTGTTACCTTTTCCTCAGTCACAGGTAATAGGTAACTTTTTAATAATTTTGCACACCTTTTAATTTGAATGTCGAGTTATGTAACTTGTGTCCATATTAGTTCAATAGGGTTTAGTTGGCACTAGTAGGGAGGAAGACGCACGACATCAATATCATCTTTTTTGTAAGTTCATCCACTGCGTAACGTACAGTACAACCAGAATTATAGTTCGATTATTGCTTTGATTTGTTGATTCATTTATGACTGGCTTAACCTAATCGCTAATAAAAGGACCCCGACCGCTTGTTTGAATTGCATTTTGCACGTATTTGTGAAGATGGTCCGTAATAAATTTAAATTTTTTATTGTCGAGATAATTCAGTAAATTTAAAAAATGCGATTTTGGGAAAACTCGAAGGGTTTCAAAGTTATTTCTACCGTTATAATATATTTTTATTTTTGTCACTATTTTTTCATGCTTAGTCATTTTTTGTCATAAAGTATTAAATTATTATCTTTCCACAATCGCAAATAAATTTTAAGTACGGCCCTTTGTTAAGGTTCTAACAGGTACAGGTCGGGATTACTTTCATTAGGGATTTAGCTAAACCAGTCATAAAGTAATCAACGAATCAAATCAATAATCGTACTATAATTCTGGTGGTGTCGTCGAGTTCCACCACTTTACCTGGTAAATAATCCCTTCTGTGTTTCTAGGGATTATTTTTATAGCCGAGTTCCTTCACTTTACCTGGTCTGTGTTTCTAGGGATTATCTACTAATTGAGTTTTAAAATAAAAACCCTATCATCTATCATTGCCATCAACAGGTATAAAGGAAATTAAACTATTTACTCTTTAATAATTTGGCAAGTAAGCAAGATTTTATATAAAGATGAAAGTCAAATTTATGTTCAGTGCAAAAGGCAAGAAAATGCTTATAGTGGAAAATTTTAAGTTTTTTCAAGCTCATGTCGCGGTTTTTGGTACTGTTAGGTGGAGATGTGTTAAAAAAACGTGTTCGGCAAAAGTGTACACCAGGAGTTTAGAGGACAATGAAATAACTTAAAGTTTACTTGTGCATAATCATCCAGAGGACGAAAATATTTGCAGGCAAGCAGTAAGCAACTCTTTAAAGAATAAAGCTAAGGTGGACATACATGAAAAACCTGCAAAACTTATACATGCAGAACTTAAACATAACGAGTTTGCAGGTAGTCTCAATACCAACGATATCGACTGCTTCAGAAAGAATATGTATGCTGCAAGACGAAATATTCTTCCTTCTTTGCCAAAAAGTCAGGAAGATTTTTTTAAAGTTGTTCAAGGTAACACATATTTTGAGTTTAACTTAATTGTATAGTACCTAACAGACATTTTATTGATTTCAAATTTACATCTAAAAACAAATAAGGGAGAAGATTTTTTTACTTTCTCTAGATCAAGATCATCAAATTATAATTTTTGCTTGTTATACAAATTTATTTTTTATGTGTTCTGTGGACACAATATTTATGGATGGAACTTTTGAAAATTGTACAATTCTTTTTACAATTATTTACCATTCATGTGTTTAAAAATGGTCATTATGTCCCGCTAGCTTTTTGCCTTCTCCCTGATAAAAAAGCCTTAACGTATATTAATTTATTCAGTATTCTTAAAAGAAAATGTATCGAGTTTAATTTAGTATTTGAGCCTAAAGGAATTGTAATTGATTATGAACTGGCCATTCACAAAGCTGTGAAAAATAGTTGGCCAAATTGTAAAATAATAGGGTGTAGATTTCATCTTGGCCAATCTTGGTTCAGAAAGATACAAAACTTGGGTCTTTCTGTCGTGTATAAATTAAATGACTCTGAAGAAGGAAAATTTTTAAAATTGTTTTTTGGCTTGTCATTCTTAAATCCTGATGACGTGAGAGATTGTTTTGTTGAAGAGCTGTTTGAAAAAATTCCCACTGGTAACGCAAAAATTCTCGAATTTTGCAACTATATTGTTGATAATTATATAAGTGAAGAAGCTATATTTCCTGCTGAATTATGGGTATGTGCTTTAAATGAAATGTTCCGATCAACAAATAGTTGTGAATCTTTTCATTCGCGGTTTAATTCCCATTTTTATCAATCTCATCCCAATATTTTCAAATTTTTAGAAATCCTCACCAATTTCCAAATGGAAACATATGTAAAAATTAAAACGGCTCACAATCATCCTAAAAAAATACGTCGTGAATTGAAATTAAAAGGGGATCACATTCAGAGTCAAATAGACCTATATGAATCTAAAAAAACGACGAGATTTCAATTTTTAAAAAACATTTGTTGTTCCTATTTACCTTAAGATTATATTTATTAAGAATAAAATTGTATATTATTTTGAACCTAAAATTTTGTAATATAAGTAGAAAAACAAAATGATTCTCTTATTACGTTTCTATAATCCTATAATCCCTAACCCTTGCGTACCGTGGTGGAACTCGGCTATCGGATTATCAATATCGCAGGTAGGTGGAGGAACTCTGCGACGCCCAATTCTGGTTGTAATGTACTGGAGACTTATTAAATTTTACGTTTTTTAGCAGTTCACGTTTTATAGAATGTTTTTAAAAAATTATCTTTTTGTCTGTTAGCCACTAGTGATATCGTATAGTATTTGGCAGACGTTTAATTTGACGAAAATGATATCTAGCGTTACCCATTACTACAAACGAATCTTTTTAAGTAACAATTCTATCATCTGCTGGAAATACTTTTCGAAAACGTCACTGTTCGGATCTTCATGGTAATCTCCGATTTCTGTCCTGCCACCTTTTACCTACTGTGTAACCCTTATAAAATTTGAACTTCACTGCTTTTTATAAATAACCATTATTATATCATATTATAAAACTAATCAAAATGCACAGTAATGAATGAATTCTTACTGTTCAAAATATTAGATGAAAGTGTCTTTATACCTACGTTATAATCAGTTAATCCCTGTATCTATATAAACACAATAAACGCATTAGTAATTAAAAAGAAGTTAAATCTATAGATTTACTAAATTTAAACTTAATTTTAATGAGCTTAATTGACTGGCAGATGAAAAAACATATAACATATCGAATTAATACCTACCTATTTGGAACAAATATTTTTAAATTCTCATTTTATGTACCCTGTAAATATTAATATAGGCACCCACACCTGAAACTACCTGTAGTGAAGAGATTTATTACTTCATGTGGATTGCAAAAACACCATAAATGTTAAACTTGATTGATATTAAGTTACTAGATGACCCGGATATTTGAAGATAAAATCATAACAGTGATGCGCGTTTTAGCCTCTATTGGGTTTACAAAACGTTAATCGTTGCAACTTGCTACCGGTGTACCTACCTGGCAAGTCAACCAATATATTTCCTCCATTATCAAGTAAAGCGTCCACACAACGCCAGTGATAAATAATTGCACAAGTAAATCATTTACTCGATATAACAAGTATCGGCAAGTGACAAAGGTTGACCAAATACACCAGTCGTGAGGCTTTATTTTCGCAAAATTAATACAGGTAGAAATTTAATAGTTCAGTGATGGACTCAAAGAAAATTTGTTAGCGATATATTTGTATATCTTTATTTTGTTATTGTAAATATGCATTTAAGAAATCTAGTTTAGATTATTCTTATTTTAATTTAAGTAGAACTTTAAACTAAGCAATGATTTATATGTTATTTAGCTTATAACAATATTTTAAATACAATTACTGAAAGAATTTTATTAGAATAAGTCTTAACTTCTTTTTTTTAAGTTTTTATATTTAATAAGGAAATAATTAATTTTTTATATAATTTTTGAAGTTACTTCTTCGGGAATTTTCGCGTTTTACTTTTTATGGCTTGCATAAATACCTGGTGAATGTAGTTAACAACTACGCTACCTACCTGACGTCTTCTTAAAGTTTCACTATTGAATACTAGTTTTTATATCACTCTCTTACATACTTAGGATCTTTTTTTTAACAGGCTCCCTCACCTTGTTGCCAGCCTAAACGCTAGTCAAAATATTTGATACTGCACACGCTGGCGGCACTTATTAAGTTTATACTTTATACAGTTTTTAGTTGATATTGTGTTCGTAAGTTATGTATATAAATACTTATAAGTCTAGTATTCTATTATATTGTACTGCCAAAAATAAATGTACTTTTTTGGCAACATGTTTACTTTTGTTAAAATATTTACTTTTGTTGAAGTATTTACTTTTGTCGTTTACCATATTCATATAACAGGTCAAACTTTCCCTATTTGCAGCTGCTAAAAATGTGTTGCTTGAAGTAATGGACCATTATAGTATAGTAGGTCCATGCTTTAAGCATTCCAAATCATTCCCATACAAATTTCTAACTCCTGGTGCGTGCATAGAAGTATAACTTTTACCGGCAGTCTCACTGACTGCCACATCCTTTTTTTTGTTTACAGCTGTTTTTTATTGTTTGTGTTAAATGAGAAATAGAACGTATTAAGAGTCATGGTTCTTTGTTTTGCTGCTATAGAACATCTATTAATATTTACTACCTATTCCAGTATTTGTTGTTATGTTTTAATTGTTTATAATATATAGTCCATTTCATCGTTTTTGGCCAAATTGATATTAGAAACCACTGAAATAAGATTAAACTGTCATCCAAGTTACCAATGGCGGACAGTTTTTTTTTTCTAAATTAGGTCGTAAGTTTCTGAAACTATCAGTGTGGTTTGACATCTACAAAAATATGACATTAATAATTATTAAATTTAACCCTTCAACAACGCGCCGTACATGACGGTTACTAGGAATGTGAATTAAGTCAAGACTTCCGTATTGAATACTTTTTATCTACCGGTGAAACAAGATGCAGTTACGTAAGTCTTGTATTAAAAAACAAACGTCCTCATTTAAATTTCTAACTTGCCTCTATTTGAGAGAGATGTAACTCTAAATTTACTTCGAGTATGATTTCTGTCATTGGCCAAAATCCGTGAAATGGACAATAACTTAAATCTATTAGTTTTTAAATTAGTTATAAAATTAAGTATAAAAAAAAGACTTTTCAAGAAAATAATAAAAATTAGAGCCCACTGAATTAAAGTTGAGTCAAATACCTTAATTTAATTAGTCTTAAGTTTTACCCATCAAGTGTAAGTATTAATATCCTTGTATGCTCCTTTTTTAAGAATATATAAGCCCCATCTGTTACTTTTGTCTTATTTTTAGCGCTATTTGTTTTGATAAATAAAAAGGTTGGAGGGCGTTCTTGAGTACTGAATCTTCAAAATTTTTGATCACATCTTTCTTCCCACGTTAATCAACCCCAAGTTTATTTAAACCACCTACATGCTGTTTTTAAAAAACTGAGTGTTGCATGCATTAGGTATGTTTTCCTCCTATCCTACATCAGCGATTTTTATCACAAAAAAAAATTCAGTCCAATTGTCGAGAGCTAGAAAAAAGTGAAATTAATACATATCTTTTTATTTAGTCAAAATTTATTGGGTATTTCAAAATATTTAAGACCATCCTAATAATTTTATAATAATAATAATAATAATAAAACTTTATTCACAAAAATTTTTACAATGTTACAAAATTTAAGAAATTAAGAAATTTATATACTCTGAATAAAATTGGCAACCCACAAAGGCAAAGCCTGTCCGTGGGTAGTGAGTGGACTTATATATGTCTATATTTTTCTTGTTTTTTTTTTATATATTTATACATGCATACACATGCACACACACATACATACACATATACACACATATATATATATATATATATATATATATATATATATATATATATATACACATATACATACATACACATATACACATACATACACATACCTACACATACATACATACATACATATACAAAACTAGATTGAAAAACTTTAACAAAAACCAACAAAAATTATCTTACAGAATTCAAAATTTTAGGGAACAATTAGATTATGAATTTGTGTTCTTTTTAGAGACAGTAAAAAAACCTTAACGCTTTTTTTTTAAATATACAATGGTTTTATATTTCTTATTTCTAATGGTAAGAAATTATATAATCTATTAGAGATATAATTATACCCCCTTTGTCCAATGGTTTTATTTGTTTGAGTTGTCTTTAGCAGCAAATTTCTTTTTTGTCGTGTATCGTAGTTGTGATCAATATATAGTATATTGTAATACAAGTGTTACAATGACAGAGGTTTCGTAGTACGAGTTCAGTTTGTGAAACGAACCGCGAAGCGGTGAGTTTCGCAAAGAACGAGTACTACAAACCGTCATTGTAATTCGAGTGTTACATACTATTTTTTATAATGAACTTTTAAAAGTATAAAAAAAATAAAATGAGACTTTTTCGAAATATTTAGTTATGTTGGCAATCTTGACAGTTTTGACACTTGTCAGTTTTAATGATTTTAAATTAGAATGTTTGTCAAATTTGTATAAAATATTCCGAATTTAGCAATAACGCTGATAATGTAGTTAATAATTTACTACAACATACTTTTTGATTTACTACCTGACCTATAACAATGAATCTATTTCGATACTGTTTTTAGTGTCGAAATAGAAACTTTGTGAACGTGAGTTATAAAAAATACTTTTTGATTTGTGTTTATACACTACTGACTTGTAAAAATATATTTGTCTGATATCCAGTTCATTGAATTCAAGATACAAAATATCAGATCGATACAAGTGTGGCTTATTTAAGATTATTTTTAAAAAACGTTTTTGTAGTGTTTCAAGTTTTCTCAAGTGAGTTCCTGCAATTCCTCCCCAACCAATAATTCCATAACTGAAGCGAGACTCTACCAATGCGGAATAAACAATTTTTAGCTGTTGAAGGTCTAGTATTTTATTCAGATATTTAAATCTATTTAGTAGACTTCTTAATGTTGCAGTAACATTGTCGATGTGTTTATTCCACCTTAGGTGCTTATCTATTGTTATTCCCAAATATTTCATGTATTCCTTCGAGAATATTTCGATTTTTTTCTGATCATTTATTATTTGAATGGAATTAGAGTCAGGCAGGGAATTGGAGTAACAACTGAAAGCAATAAAAAATGTTTTGTCATAGTTTATAGTTAAATATCTTTCATTAAAGCAATCAATTATTTCCTTCATATCTCGTTCAGCTTTTTCTTTTAATTCTTCCCAGTTTTTACTAGTGTACAAGACAACTGTGTCATCTGAAAAGCTACTTACACTTTCTTTGCTTTTACGAGTTAAAATTGCGTTTATATACACTATAAATAAAATTGGACCCAACACTGTTCCCTGAGGTACTCCATATTCAATTGTTTGTTCTGTCCATTAATTTATATGAAATTCCTCTGAAACCCACGTTTTCTAATACCTTCATAAGCTGATTGTGGTCCACGGTATCAAAGGCCTTAGCGAGATCAAGAAATACGCACATCGAATTCAATCCTTTGTCCAGATTTTGATATAATTTTGATGTCAAAAAGGATATAGCATCTTGCGTCGACAGTTTCTCTCGAAAACCAAATTGATTGTCTGATAATATTTTATGTTTATTCAAGTGGCTCAAGATCCTTGTTTTTAGAAGCTTTTCAAAAACTTTTGCAAAATTTGTTATTAAACTTATTGGTCGATAATTTGTAATTTTTTGTTTATCGCCACGTTAAACAATGGCTTAATTACACCAACCTTAAGTGAAGAAGGACACTGTCCTTCTTTAAATGTTTTATTAAATAAGAAAGCTATCTTCATTGACATTTTTTATCAATTCTGCATTGATTAAATCAAAACCTGGCGCTTTATTGATCTTTAATGTTTTTATTGTTTCGATAATTTCGGTTTCATTTGTGGGTGTTAGAAATATAGAAGAACTTAAAGTTTGAGATTCCAAGGGAGAAGTGCGTGGGGTAGTTATTTTTTCGGCTAAATTTCTTCCCACCGTCGCATAATGTTCACTAAATATTTCTACAATTTCTGTCGTTTCTTTTACTGCTTTCCCATTTTCGGTTAAGATTTTATTGATGGATTGCTCCTTGTTTGATTTGAATATTTCACAAATAGTATTCCATAAATTTTTGGTATCTCTATTTGCGTTTATTTTTTCTTCATAGTATTTATTTTTTGTATTTTTTAATAGGGTGTTAAGATTATTTCTATAGGTGATAAATTCAAGTTTTAAATTTTTATTTTGTAAGTCCGCATTGTATTTACGGTAAAGCTTATCTCTAGTTACTATCGACTTTGCTAGACATTTTGTGATCCAAGGAGTTCTCTTTAAATTTTTATGGTTTACTTTTATTGTGCTAGTATTTTTGTTTATAATTTTATTGAATTTATCGAGAAAATGTTCAAAGCATTCATCAGCATTTTTTATGGAATAAACATTTGACCAGTCATAATTTTTTAGTTCATTTTTTATTTTTATGTAGTTATGAATTTTTTTAAAAGTTTGTTGTTTTAGGTTGTTATTGTTTAATATATTAGTTTCCAGAGCGATAAGTGTCATGTAGTGATCGGGGTAATTCTTGTTTTTATTACAGCTGCAATGGAGTCGGCATTTTCTATTTTTTTCTTTAGTAATATGTGATCTAGACATGTACCACTATCGGGTCTCGTAATGGTGTTTATGTATGAATGAAAACCGTTTTCATACAGGTCGTTTAAGTAATCAATTGCATTATCATTTTTCTCGATAATATTAATGTTAAAGTCACCAGCAATTAAATTAAAATCAATATTTTCAGTTGAAATTAGCTCTAGATATTGCTTAAAATCCTTTATGAAATCTTTCATTTCGATATCGTGAGACCTGTACAAAGCAGAAACGATTATTTTACTGCTTAGAGTTGAAATAGATATTTTTAAAACATTACAGCGCCCTACTTTCACTACTTCATATGTAAAGTGTAAACAATGTTTGATATAAACTATGACGCCATCACTATTATTAACTTCTCCATTATTATATAATGTATCGTAACCTGGAAGATTAAAATCATTAACATTTTCAATTTTTCTGGTTTCAGTTAAAATAATACAGTCCATTTCTTTACTGAAATCAGACAAATATACCTTCAGCTCGTCTAGGTTTTTCCTTACACTTCTTATATTCTGCTGCAAAACAGTGAACTTATCGTTGTTTATATTTTTTAACATATTATATTGACTAACAGAATCTAATTCTAAAGTTTTAAAAGGAGTATAATCATAGTCCCGAATATAAGGATTTATAATTATTTCTTTGATTGTGAACCAAAACGGGTACGGATTTTTGGTTTCTATAAATGTCTGGTGTGGTAAATCCTTTGCTGCAATGGGAGTAAGAGGTGCGCTATTAGTTTTATGTTCTTCTATCACAGAGTCCTCTTCTAGCTGGTCAAGTGTATACGAGTTTTCATCCACTATTAGCTTATTTCCTTTAAAATTGTCCGTAACTGGAAGTAGAGTTAGATCTTAGAGATCTTCCATTCAAGTTCTTCTGCTTTGATTTAGCTTTGATTTTAGAAAGTATACAACCAAGAATGTTTTAAATGGCACTGAGGAGAAAAACATGATGCATCCAGAAGAATTTGAACCCGCAACCTTTGCCTCTACGCGGCAACACTCTAAACTGTAAGCAATTTTAATTAAACTAATTAAATTAAAGATTTAACTTTGCACTAAGAATATTACTTTGGGTTTACTTAGTATTATGGAGGTAAAACCTTAATTCTCCAGTTTCAAATCAAAGAATTGGTTAAACTGTGCCTATCGTATAGCAAATTCTTTATTAGTTTTTATAACGTAGATCACATTATTATATTTAATCATACTTTCTACTGCTGTCAATAAATATTTCTTTAAGAATTAATTAGAGACATTGTTTATATTGTTTTCTATGATTGAACTTTCTTGCAAAAAAGTGTTCCTTAACATCGCAGATTTTTTGTTTGCAGTTAAAAAATTTAATTTTTGGGTCATAGGTAGTTGGTTCATAATAGTATTTTATGCACGATCGGGCGGTATAGTATAGATTATTGTATATATTTAGCGGGCGTAAAGTGCCACTTTAGCGCCCGTGGACTACTTTATCGCCCGCCGAGCGGTAAATTGTAAATGGTAAAGTAATTTTTTATCTTAAATATTGAAATACTTGCAATCATCTAAACTAACAATGAGTCTAAATAAAAATGGCCACCAGCTATTTTGACGTTGTTGCTAGGGTAACGAGAACATAGGTATATAGATTATTGTTATCAAATATTATTTCTAGCCTCTGTGCGTATTAGTTTCAATCAAATTATTTATTTTAAGTAACTTATTAATACAAATTATTCGGTGAATGGTTATACAGGGTAAGTTGTTAATAATGAAACACTTATGGGGGCTTTTTACACAATTTATTTACAAAATTGTTAAGATACACTGAACTCTGCTGGATAACGTCTAACTACTTGACAATACAATGAACTCTTGTAAACACTTGACTCGAACTGACGTTAACTGCCCATGCATCCCCTTTATAACATTATTTAATCTAGTCAGTGTGTTTAGAAGTTTCTAGAATTTTCTAGAAACATTATTTAAAATGGTCAGTTGATTTTTTTACAAACTTCTAAAAATCAACTGTCAACAACAATCTTTCAAATTAAGGTCCCTTCCTTTACGGTTATCCCGATACAATAATATCGAGGTTCACAAAAAAATATATCCTTTATAAGTTTTATTATTATAACAATCTTGCAATTTTTTTAATAAATAATTATTAAAACGGTCGTGCATAAGAGTTTGTATGTATTTCGGGCGTAAACAGCGTTTATGGACCTTACGTGTTAATAGCCCTCGCCTGCGGCTCGGTCTCTTATTTACACGTTGCGGTCCATAAACGCCTGTTTACGCCCTTGATAGATAAATAACTAATACGTTACAAGGTGACTTATTACAGTACGAGTTAGTTTATGGACGAGGCCACGTAGGAGTCTATATTATCTCTTTTAGAACCGGATTCAGTCATTGTTATGGATAATGCGTCCTATCATAGCCGCAAAATAGAAAAAGTTCCATCTTTCAACTGGAAAAAATTAGAGATTTTTAATTGGTTAAATCAAAAAATATTTCTTGCGAAGATAATTTGTTAAAACGCGAGTTATTAGCAATTGCAAATATTCACAAGAAAAGTTATACAAAATCAGTAACTGACGAAATGGCTAAAGATCGAGGATTTAGTGTTCTACGTTTGCCTCCATATTATTGCGAAATTAATCCTATCGAATTAATTTAGGCTCAGGTTAAAAATGAAGTAGCGCGGAATAATAAAACTTTTAAAATGGCAGATTTAAACCTTTAATTATTTGAATCGGTGACTCTACTTCAGATACGAGCGATTCGGATAATGATGATTAGCTGAAGAACGATTTTTTTAACATATTCGTATAATTATTTATATTTTAATTTTAGCATATTTTTTTATTATTTTTTCGACGAATTAAAATTGAATGATTATTTTTCTTTATCGTTCAAATATTTATTTTTTATTATTTATTTTTTTGACGAATTTAAATTGATTGATTATTGTTTTTTATCGTTAGAATAAATTATTTTTGTTATTTATTTTTACGGCGAATTTAAATAAATTGCTTATTGTTTTTTATCGTTAGAATAAATTATTTTTTGTTATTTATTTTTACTAAGAAAAAAGTGGAAAATAGGGCTACTGGCGAAATAACCACTAAAGATTAAAGTTAATGCACCGTGGTAATACCTCTATGGTGGTGTGGAAAATTACTAATCATTATAAAAATTTAAATTCCCTTAGTCAATATTACGATTTATTCTTAATTGTGCTAAAAAATATTTATTTTTAACTAACAAAGTAAATACGTCACTGGAATCAAGTTCTCATTGGTTGAAGCGGCGCCCCACTTGCATTTACGTCACAATGACGTCAATCCCATGTGAATGCAAATCCAGGTATAGCTTATTGTAAAGATAGAAATAACTCGATTTTTGGGGAAAAGCTTGGAGCTACAAAATCGACAATTCAACAACTAATTATAGCCGCTATTTAGCTACAAATTCTCATGAAACGTTTAGACATTTTTGCTAACTTAATGGAGCTACCGAACATAGCGGTTATACTTTAAATATTTCTATTTCTAAAGATATTCAGGAATATGTAGATTACTTTAATGAAAAAGAGTCTGTTTTTATGATTGTGAGTTAAATAAATATAAATTACCTTTCGTGCCTTTTTAGGAAAATTTTTCGGCACAATCTAATAAAATTAAAGAAAGATAAAAGACGTCTGACTTACGTTACGGAAGAAGCAAGTGTACCTATATAATGTATTTCACAAATTTAACCAGTAGGTATTCGACCGTATAAAATGTATAATTTATAAAATGATAGTGTTTTTGTATAAATTTATTAGCTTTAGGTTTATTAGCAAAGAATATAATTTTATTGTTTTTTTTTTAACTTCCACTGCACCACTTTGCTTATTAGCTTATATTTTCAAATATGAAAGAAACAGTAAAGTATATTAAGCAAATTAATAACATACAGGACTATAATTTATAAATTTCTTTAATGAATAAAAAATGCAATTTAATAATAATAAAAAATAAATAATAGCAGAGCGTGGTTTCGATCCACGGACCTCTGGGTTATGGGCCCAGCACGCTTCCACTGCGCCACTCTGCTTATAGCGCTAAATCATCTTCTTGAAATCATTCTTTTTTTCGCAAAACTTTTCAAATTAATAAAATTTATATTTTAATGTATAATTTTTAAATATTATTGAATTGAGGAGGCCCTTCATTAATTTTGATAAGTTTAAATACGAACGTTATCGTGAAGAAGATCTTGAAAAAGTTGCTCAAACTTATTCACGATAAAATTATAAATGTAACCCCGGTATAACATCTGTTTTATCAGAAAGTAAATTAGCAGAATGTTTCTGTCTATTAATTCCTAATGCTTCTAAAAAAAATTTTTCGAATAAGTTGTTTCATCATTTAATAATTAAAAAAAATTGTAATGATCGTTTTATAGGGAAAAGATTTCAAATTTTATATAAAACTACCTTTTATGGCACCTAAGATCCATAGAAAAGAATTTCACTATTGATGCCTGATTTTCAATATTACACAACCCAACACCGGATATTGAAATTGTGATTGTTCGTATAATATTAGAATTTAAATATTTTAATTATAACAAGTTTGGAAAATTAATTTTAATTAATATATACGGACTAATATTTTAAATAAACAGAAAACAGATATTTTATAATACGTACAAAAAAATATTAATGCATAGATATTAATTGTTTACACTATCAAATTTGTTAATTTTAAAACTTTTATTTTATCTTTTTTTATAAACAATACCTACTTCTTCTTCTTTTTTTATTTCCTGTTCTTTTCTTCTTTTCACTATTATTTTTTATTTCTCTACTTTTATTTTTAATTCCTTTTTTGTTTAATAACTTGCAAGATTTTATTAAATTTTTACTTAATCTTGCCTTGATTTAAGTTATTTAACCGGTCATGTTTGTTTTGCACATACAGATTGCCTGTGATCTAGGTACAATATACCTACCCTCTTTTAGGCGTAAGTTGTAAAATGTGTTATTATAATTAAGTAAACGAATTGTTAATATCATTTTTTTTAAAACTTGAAACTTGTTCTTCTTCTTTTATATAGACAGTGCTGCCTTTTTTCTTGGACGTCCTATATTTCTTTTGCCTGACGTCGAATTGTAACTGGCTATTATTACTATCCTTAATCCAGACATTCTGCTTATGTGTTTATTCCACTCTTCTTTACTGTTCTTTACCTAGATATTTATATTTTCTATCCCACATATGCGTCTAAATTCCTCACTTCTTAGCCGGTCCCTGTTGTCCTTTTTCAGCAATCTTTCTTAAGATCTTTATTTCGTTGGTGTCTAGATATTTCTGTGTTTTGCTTGTGTATGGTCTTGTTTCGGTCGTGTAAGTCATAATTGACCTAATAAGTAACTTATTTATTCGGGCCTTTATTTCCACTCTTAGGTGTTTGTTTTTCCAAATTGTGTCGTTAAGGCATCCCACCTTTCTACTGGCTTTAATTATTTGGTCTTTTACCTCGTCTTTGATACTATTTGCGGCTGCTAGATTAATTCCCCAGTACCCGAAAGTCATTACCTATTGTATAATTTTATCGTGTGACTTCATATTTGTTTTTTGGCTATTACTAAGTTTTTTGTTTTTTTGAGCTGATATTTTTAAAATCATTTCTTTTGCGTTAATGTGAATTTATGCAGTAATGTTTGTAGATCGTCTTTGCACTCTACTACTAAAACGTTTTCATCAACATAACAGAGTGTTTTTATCTCTCTATCGCCCATTTTGTAAGCTCTTTTTTTTCACTAGTTTTATTATTGCATTCAACATGATGTTAAACAGTAGGGGCCTTAGTGAATCTCCTTGCCTGATATTCAGTGGTATATTATTTTACCTCTTTTAATTGTATTCTAACGAACGCTTTCTCTGAGTCTATGAAACAGAAAAAGGCTGGCTCATTATATTTTAATGATTTCTCCGCTATGTGCCTTATCACAAAAACTGCATCGTTACATGTTCTTCTACTTCCACATTCTTTTTGTTCATCAGATATATTTATGCACACCATTATTTCATCCATTAGTATTTTTGTTGTCTCATTCCCCCGTATTTTAAAAGTTTATTAGCTATTCCATTTTTCACAGGTGCTTTTCGATTTTTCATATTTTTTAAGGCGTTTGTTATATCTTCCTCTTAAATTTCTGTTTGCTCCTCCGATTCTAATCCTGGTGTTTGCAGTTCTGCGTGATTAGCTGTTTGTTACAGGTTTGTTATGTGAGTTGTCCAATGTGTTTTACTTCTATCAATTGCTTCATCTCTGCTCTTTCTGTTTCCCATGTTCTGTTTTTTTTTTCTTCTTACTATTGAGTTTACTATATATCGTACTCTTTTATGTTCTTCGTATGCTTGACTCGTTGTTTTGGATTTGTATTCTAGGTAGATTTTCTTTTTTTCTTAGCATTTTATACTTCTTTCTTTACAAAACCATGGTGTTCTCCTTTTCTTACGTATATGTTTACTAATCTGACGTTTTCCAACTGCTTCCGTTGCTGCCATGTTGATATAATTTCTAATCTTTCTCCAGCTTTCTTCTAAGCCTTTATTCGGTGTTATGTAGTTTTTATTCAGTACTTTTTGGAGTCCTCTCTGGTATAGATCTCTTGTTAACAAGTCTTGTAGTTGTTTTATCTTTATTCTTGTCTCACATTCAGTGGCGTATTTTTCCTGTTTGTTTGTAGCTGTATTCTAATTTTTCCAAGTACTTTGATTTAAACGCTTACTTTAAAAGAACGTCATTATTTAAACAGAACTAGTCAAAAACCTATTTAATTCTGTTTAGAAGGAAAAGCAGTGACCTCGTATTAGTCGTATTGTCTCTAAGACAACCCGTCAATCGGAAGGGAAGTGGTACCCAATCCTTATACTGGGGGTTTAACCATATGGTTCGTATACAAACGATTTTTTCATTCTTTAATATTAATGTAACTAGGTGTTCTACTCTCGAAAGTAAAACTGTAAAAGTAACAAGCGTTTTAAGGTTAAGTAAACAATGGCGGGTGTAGGTATTGACGCATATATTTATTACTTAATTAGTATTTTACCAATGTATATTTTTATTATTTCGATTGTAATCCATGTTTTTTAGACGACTTTTCAATATGATAAAATTCAGATTACTGAAAAATCAATAACAACGACTTAGTGTACGGAATTTGAGCATAATGATTTATAAATTCAAATTCAACCAATTTTTTGATATTTGTGATTGCTTAAAAAAATCTATACAATCAGAAAATTAATTATTGTAATGGTGTTTCAGAATTAACAAAAAATTATATTTATGTTTAAACCATACTTTCAAAAGAAAAAAAAGGTCAAAAAAAATTAGCGACCATAGATAATTATTTCAAAGATTTGATTTGACGTACAATTTAAGTTCTAGAAATGATTTTCCATAAGATATATAAAACATAAAACATTACATTTAAGGCACGAATGCAGAATGGTTTGAAAAATGACTTATTAAACAACTTAAAGACAATTTTAGAGTACGTATTAATACATTTTTTTTATTATATTATCTGTGGCTACTATTGGATTGAATTGCTAGACGTAAACACGTGTAAAATGATTAATTCCAGAATTTTCTGGCAGCAACAAACTATTAACGATTTATTTTAATGTATGGGTGAGACCAATATATCTACGTCGGCCTCTTCGTCTTTTAATTAAATTGTAAGTTATACAGGTTGGTTAAAAAGTTTTGAAAGCAAAATTAAAAGATGTATTTTTTTTAATAAAATTGCTTTTTTTATCTCCCTTGGCATAAACACACTTATTTCAATAATCATCCATTAATTTTATACCATCTCTGTAATGGTTTTTCAGAAGCTCTGCAAAATATTGTTTCAAATTTCTCAAAAAGGGAATCAAATCTGTTAAATACAACACAAAATTGTGTGAACACCTGCATTATCTTAATGAAAAATGATTGTTTTCGTTTGTAAACTGTGACTTATTTTAGGTTTTTTTATTTATCTGACTGTTTAAAAATTTTGCAAATTAGGGTAAAATTAGAGTTAATTGTTTTACTTTTTTTAAAATAATCAATCAGCAAAATTCCTAATACATCTCAATGAACCCATGCAAGTACCTTTTTTGTTGATCCTTTTGAGTTCTTTTATTTTGGAGCTAAAGAACTAGCTTTAGTTCAGTTTAGGATCATAATGGTAAATCAAAAGCTCATCCAGTTATAAAACGACGTACAAATTTGGTTTTATTCTGCTTAAAATGCTCTAAATTACGCTAAGAAATTTGTTTTTGTTTAAAATTTTATTGAATTGTTAACGAACAGATTTTTCTGTGTAAATTTTTGTGTATTAACGATTCAACGTTTATTTATATCTAGCAGGCTATCTTTTTATTTCTTCACATTGGTATTGGTTTTTGTCATGTTGGTATTTGAAAGTTACCAAGTGATTGCAAGTCACAATTTGACAAGCTTGACAACAAATAGCATAAATATAATTGTCAATTGTATTTAAGAAATTAAATATGCCGAAAAAAATTTGTGTAGAGACAAAAAAATGCATTCAGAGATGCTATTACATGTTTAAGGTTTTTAATGTAAGTACTATATGAGTTTTATACCCGATTATTCCATTATTTTCATTAGCAAATAGTTCCAAACATTTTTAATTTCATTATTAGTTGTATATGAAGATAATTATTGTTAGAAAAAATACACTTTTACAGTTTTTACATTCAAATTACTTATTATTTATTAAATACAGATAACCTAAAAACTCACTACTTTTCAATATTTTACAATGTTGCCAGATTAAGTAACATAATTATAAATGTTTTGAAAATAAAATATTTTCTTTAATTAATAAAGTTTGGTAATTAAAATGTAATTTGATAGCAAATAGATGAATTAATGTTTATTCATTGATCCATTAAATTAAATTTTTATTATTTTTTTAATCTTTCGTGTTTTTTTAGGTTAGTGTTATATCTATACGAAACATCTTAAAAGAAGATTTAGCTAATGGCAAAGAAGCGGCGGATAAAAGGAAGAATGATAAAGCAGATACATTTGATAACTTCATTTAAAAAAAAACTTGCAGCGGCAGATTTGGACGTACAATTCCAAAAACGAATATTTTACTTTAGACAAACTTTTGACTGATGTGAAACAAAAATTGGATTTTAGGGGTGAACGTACCACTTTATACACACTTATAAAATCAATGGAATATAAATTTAAAAAAGTGAACGGACGACAAATTTTAAGTGAGCAAAGACATATCAAAATCAGCAAAATCGCTTTCCTTCGGAAATTTATGGAACTAAAAAAGCGCAATGAATCAATCAGATTTGTGTACTTAGACGAAACGTGGATATACAAAAATGGAACTCCAACGCGTCGTTGGGTACATGAATCTTATTTAAAAAGCAATCCATTGCATTTGAAATCTGAAGGAAAGCAATTTACAATTTTACACGCAGGAACAAATACTGGGTTTTTAGAGGGATGTGACTTGTTGTTAGACTCTTCAAATACTGACATTGACTATCACAAAACTATGAACGGTGACATTTTCAAAAACTGGTTTGTTAATCAACTCATTCCTGCTTTATCCAATTTTTCAGACAAATGTGTAGTGGTAATGGATAATGCTCCTTATCATTCTGTACAACTAAACAAACCACCTACATTTTCAGCAAAAAAAGAGATAATGCAGGGATGGTTGAGCAGCAATAACATCGCATTTGACAAAAAAATGACAAAAAAACAATTATACACTATAATTCAAGCATACCAAAGTAACGATAAGACATATGTAGTAGATAATATATTAAAGCAACATGGACATGATGTACTTCGACTACCCCCATACCACTGTCAATATAATCCAATGGCATGGGGCTTTACAAAGACGTACTATAACAAAAATATTGCATCTTTATATTCAGACAGGGATAGGGTTAAAAAAACTTGGACAGAAGCGTTAAGACAATGTACACCAGACATGTGGAAAATTTTTTGTAGACATACAGACGAACTTATTTTGGCAGATTGGACTACTTACATGGGAAACTGCTCACATGACAATATTCCTCCTTTAATTATTTCATTGGAGGAATCAGATTCTGACGATTCCGATTTTGGATTTGATAGTGACTCTGATATGTCCAATGAAATAATGGAGGTGGATTAAAAATACATACAGAACAGATTAACAATAGTTTTAACCAAATCTGTAGCTTCAATTTTTGTTGTTTATATGTTTTTTTTTAATTTTGTATGTTTCATTTTCTTTTGTTTTTTATTTTTTTTACTATCAGTGTTTCTGCTTTTCTGCTGAATAATTGCACTGAAACTATTAAACACATTTTAAATGGATTACCAATATTTGAAAGCTTAGATATATAACGAAGCATAACATTTTATGGGAATTTTTGTCTTTGTTTTACTTATCAAAATGGCTGAAACCAATTGGTATGTGATAATGCCGTACTACCTGGAAAGCTCCACGAAAAACTCTTCAATATATATCTGCTGTAATAATTATCGACAAAATAAAATATTTTGTATTTTCCTCATTTATAGCTGGTCCAATTTAAATGTTTGTTGTAAAACTTATTATATAGACATAGAAAATTTGTTCTAGACTTTTTTCTAAATGTTTTTATTGTTTGCTTTTATTTAATTACTATTATTTTGTAAATGCATTCATTATATGTAAATATATATTTTTAAATTGATGATTTACTTTTTTTGTGAAAGTACTAAGTTTTAATGATTTTTGATGGCGCTGAAATGGAGAACACAATTATTTTATTTATTGTCACTAACACTATGATTTTATTGAGGACGTGACAACAGCGCATTTACAACTGAGAATAAGAATAAATATACAGGGCGAAATTCATCACCCTAACAAGGCCTACTTTAATAAAAATAAGCTTTGAATGATGTATATATGTATTATGGAGTTTGTATAAAATATCTATGGTATCAGCAATTTTACGCTTAGTCAAATTTAAAAATTTACAATATCATAGACTTGCTCAATGATTTGTGGTGTTGTTTCAATTTTTGGTTTATCTTCGACGATTGTACGACCACGTGTAAACGGAAAACTCCATCTATGCACAGTTGGGAATAAAGAAGCATTTCTTTTAACACTTTAATCATTTTTGTATGAATTTCTGTTGCTAATAAACTTTTCAAAAAAAGAATTTTATCACTGCAAGATATCGGTTTTTTCCATTGTAACAAAAACACCGACACGTCAAGTTCAAATGGCTTGTAAACAAAAGAATGAGTTCACAAATAAAAATAGAATGGAAGATAAAATACTAAAATAGCGTATAAAGTTTGATTACTCTACTAGTTAATATTGAAACACTTATGGGGACTTTTACACAATTTATTTACAAAATTGTTAAAATACACTGAACTCTGCTGGATAACGTCTAACTACTTGACAATACAATGAACTTTTGTGAATACTTGAACTTGAACTGACGTTAACTGCCCATACATCCCCTTATATACAACTTTATTTAATCTAGTCAGTGTGTTTAGATCTTGCTAGAATTTTCTAGAAACATCATTTTATCTAGTCAGTGTGTTTAGAAGTTTCTAGAATTTTCTAGAAACATTATTTAATCAAGTGATAACAAATCAATTGTCAATAACAATCTTTCAAATTAAGGTCCCTTCACGGTTATCCCGTTACAATATGTGTCGCTTTTAAAGCTTTTCAACTAACCATTAGTTACATCTTTACCAACACTTGACATTTTCTCGAACCAAATACGTTTTTTCGCGTTGGTATTTTAAAGTAAACTTTCAGAGTTGTGCATCTTAAATATCGTTTGAGACAATGTGTATAAAATAAAAATGCAATAATCGTCTACCGACAGTTCTAGCCATGTGTTCGACAAATGTAGCCGATAACATTACAAGGTATCTCGATTTCCCCACTGCACTTCGCTAAAGAGAAGTTTGCTGTACAGCAAGATAAGATTTTTGATCAAAAAAATCTGTTTTTATTATTAAAAAGTTAATTAACGCAGACATGTGTTCAAAAATTCTAGCAGATTCAAAAGATAAAAATTTTCATTTATCAATAATAACAGTAGTTATAAAACAATAACAATAACACTAATAAAGAAAGGTTAGTCCGGACGAACTTAAACGAATAATACTAAAAAAAAAATGGGACAATAAAAAAAATCGCGAAAATTAGAAAAAAAAAACATAAAAAATCAAAATGGAAAGACAAAAAAAGACGAAAATAAGAAGCAAAAGATGGTTAAAAACGAGAAAATAAAGTAAAATGAAAAATATCCGAAACAACAAAAATAAGAAAAAAATAAAACCGAGATAATTATGAAAAATAGTTGTAAATAAAAAAAATAGATAAAAAAATACAACTAAAAAATGACAAACCGAATAAATTACAATATACCTAAAAAAATCGTAAAAATTGGAAAAAGAAAAAAATTATCGGGTCAGCTAATAAATTAATAGGACATAAAAACATAATGTGACCCACAATCAAGGTTCCTTTGAAGTAAATTCTCACTCGAAGTAAACAACTTTCGTAACAACCTTTTTACTTTGCCAGTAAATATTTTTCTAAAAATTTATCACATCTGTTTAAATCAAGTTATATATAAATCCCTATTTCTTACCCTAATATACTTTTTTGAAGCTGCTCAAACAAGTTCTATGAAATTAAGGCCAGAATAAAACGTGTCCCTTTCTCTTTATGTTCAATTACGTACTTTTTGTACTTAGGTTAATGTTGTTGAACAAAATTATACAAATCCGGTTGCAGCGATTTTTTTAAAATAAAATATTTTTAAATTTCAGCTATTCAACTTATTTTACTTTTTTTAAAATAACTTATGGGAGCCTTATTTTTTTGTGTATTATAGTAAGAAGTAGTCTATGATTATGCCATTTTTTGTAGCAACTTTGTTAATAATTTTTTCTTTAACCATTTTAAATAATTATTGAAATTTATAACATCATGGTAGAATCAATATTTTTATTCAGTCTTATTGTTGATGAGAACCATTAACAAATCCTGTTTCATTTTATTATTATTTTACACACCTATTTGTGTTGTCACTGCTACTTTTTTCACTGTAAACCAGAAATCTACCTTCGTCTCGAAATCTTTTGGTTTGCTTTAGATAATAATTTATTAAAAATTATTGATAGTTTTTCTTTATCAATATCCTAAATGATAAACTTTATTTTTTAAAAGGTAGGTACTTGTTTTTACTTATATAAAAATTTATGATTATACGCATTGAAATACCTTTATTTCATGCTGTACTGTAAAAAGCTATTTCCAGAAATCGTTTAAGTCCAGGAAATAAGTCATTACAGTATGAGGGTTGTCTTTTTAGTTTTGCATATGGTCGCTAAGAAGGCGCCAATAATAAAACCTTCAGACACAAATCTAACCTTATTTTTTTGTTGACATACATCTAGAGTTTCATTGCGATACAATAAGTTGCGTAAGCACAGTGAATTTTTGAAATTGGCAAGTTGGTCAAAAAATGGATCTTAGCCAACAACATTTTCGAGAAACAATTTACGAAAAGGATTATACCAACAGCAATGTTCTGCTGTTATGGATTCTATTATGGGAATTAAGCAATAATTCAGTCAACTATTTCCCGCTGGTATTGCAAGTTTCAACGTGGTTGCCTCAGTCTTAGCGACGAATCCAGGCTAGGTGCTAGATCTATCCAAAACAGCAGTCATACAGCAAAACATTAATGCGGTTCGTGAGCTAATTAGGGATGACCTTCGTGAAATATATAGGGAGATAGAAGCATTGTTGATCACTTCAAAGACCTCGATCCAAAAGATCTCACATAAAGAACTGGGTGTTACGAAGTTGGTTTCCCTCTGTATTCCTTATTTGCTTACAGAGGAGCAAAACGTGGTTCCGGGAATCGTTTAAGTCCAGGAAATAAGTCATTACAGTATGAGGGTTGTCTTTTTAGTTTTGCATATGGTCGCTAAGAAGGCGCCACTAATAAAACCTTCAGACACAAATCCAACCTTATCCTTTTGTTGACATACATCTAGAGTTTCATTGCGATACAATAAGTTGCGTAAGCACAGTAAATTTTTGAAATTGGCAAGTTGGTCAAAAAATGGATCTTAGCCGAAAACATTTTCGAGAAATAATTTTATACAATTTACGAAAAGGATTATACCAACAGCAATGTTATGCTGTTATGGATTCTGTGTTGGGGAATTAAGCAATAAATCAGTCTACTATTTGCAAGTACTGGTATTGCAAGTTTCAACTTGGTTGCCTCAGTCTTAGCGACGAATCCAGGGTAGGTGCTAGATCTATCCAAAACAGCAGTCATATAGCAAAACAATGAAGCGGTTTGTTAGCTAATTGGGGATGACCCCCGTGAAATATATAGGAAGATAGAAGCATTGTTGATCATTTCAAAGACCTTGTTCCAAAAGATCTCACATAAAGAACTGGGTGTAACGAAGTTGGTTTCCCTTTTTATTCCTCATTTGCTTACAGAGGAGCAAAACGTGGTTCTCGACAAAAACATTGGAACGGTTCAACAAAGAAAGCTTAAAAAACGACTTTTTCATGTCACCAAAGATCAAGAATTCACTTCTAGGTCAGCGATTCCAGTCGCCAGAAAAAGCCATTAGTGCCTTTAGAACAGCGATTTTGTAGCTGTCAACTAAAGACTGGTATAACAATTTTACCAATTAATTTAAACGTATGCAAAAGTGTATTAATGGGACATATATATAAAACACTTAATCACAAAGGACTAATACCAGACATCCAATACGGCTTTAGAAAGGGCCATAGCACGGTAGCTCAAATCATTAATATCGTTAACTATGTCAAACAAGGTTTTAGACAAAATCAAAGCACCGTGCTAGCGGCGTTCGACATCGAGAAAGCATTTGACTCAGTTTGGACAAATGGACTCATCTACAAAATGCACAAATATAAATTCCCAAACTATCTTACTAAGACAATACTTACATACCTAGACAACAGGACTTTTAGAGTAAAAATAAACAACACATATTCTGAAAGTTTTGAAATGGAGGCAGGAGTCCCACAAGGCTCAGTTCTGTCTCCAACACTTTACAATATCATGACATCTGACATACCCATAGATACGGCAGTAAAAACAGCACTTTACGCAGACGATACTTGCATTTACAACAGATCGGACATGATGGAAATTGCTGCCAGAAAAATCGACATACACACAAACAGAACACTTATACCATACTTACAAGATAACAATCTTAAACTCAAGCAAACAAAACAGAAATTATAACAATGACCAAAAGAAAAACAAACAACAAAATATTCAAAACAATAAAAATAGAAGGACAGAAAATACAAGACAAAGACACCATTAAATACTTGGGTTTTCATCTAGACAAAAAACTAAACTACAACGTACACATAAACAATTTGACAAACAAAACACGAGGAATCATAAAGAAACTGTACCCACTTTTATGTAGAACCAGTAACATGACAAAAAAAAACAAATTACTGACATACAAACACATTATTAGAGCTACGCTGACTTACGGATACCAGGTATTCTGTTCTGCCAGCGATTACAAAATAGAAAAACTACAAAAACTGCAGAACAGATGCCTCAGACTAATACTCAACAAAGACTGGGGTACAAGAATCACGGAACGGCATCGCGACTCGGCCATGCCAACCATTAGGGAGTTCATTGTTCAAAACTCGGACAAATTTTACAAACATTCGTTACCACACAAGATTCGAAACGACATTACCAACCACAGAGCAATGGACAACCCTAATAGGAAGCATGGCTTGATGCATGAACGGCTTCCGTTGTTTCATGAACCCCCGGACTAACACAATGTACGGGACGACATAACCTAAGCTGAAACAAGACAGTAAGTGCTGCCCTCGCCATTCCTCAATTCGAGGCTACTGGAGGAGGGGGATCGCGATGGAGGTAATTACTAACGGAAACGAACAAACACTGACATGGTTTTTTACTCGACTTTTTCCATGACATAAACATTACCAACACACACAATCATACTACAAAATTATGAATCTTTCACAGGTAAGAGAACTTGTTGCAAAACCGCCCTATAATACGTTAACAAGTAAGGAGGGGGCGTAAAAGAAGAATTCTTCAAATTTTCATATTGTATATATTTTATTTTATCCTTGTACTAATATATATATAGAAAATGTATATAATTTAATATAATAAATGATTTTAAACTGAACTGAACTGGGGTTTCCGAATTTTCTGCCGCATACTCCAGGTAACGAAAAATTAATGTCCGGACTCTGCCACGGATTACAGTTTTAGAGATTAGGATCCTAAATGGTTAGGGGGTATCTACGAACCAATAAAGAGATTATCAATGTAGGTATCCAAAATGCTAATGATGTTTTATATATTTAAACGAGCAATTTTAACCTAATAAAGTACTATTATACCAACGTAAGGTGGCGCAGTTAATATCCGATAAATAAAAACCAGCAAATTCTTTTAAATTAAGTAACATAAAGTCACCGTAAGGCGGCGTAGTTGATATATTTTTATATATAAAGAAGCAATTCTCACTTAACTAAGTTCTATGGCGACACCATCAGGTGGCGCAGTCTATATGTTAAATATTTAAACGTAATTGATATCTTATATATTTAAAGGTTTTTACTTAATTAAGCACTATGACGCCACCGTAAGGTAGCGCTGAAAATATAGCATTAAAAAAAAAAGAAGACAAAATCCTATAAATGTGAAAAAACGGTAAATGAGAAAAAGTAATATAAATAAATATTTAGATTAATATTAAACTGAACTTAATTAATGACATCTAATTATAAAAAAAAATAGGTTGTTTTTATAGAAATTGATCGTAAAAAAAGTTTATTTTTAATAACACAACAGTATAGAAAATGATTTAATAAAATAAATCTTGTTTATAGAAAATCTTTAAATATTAAAAATTTAAAATACACGTATTAAATATAAAAAACAAGCAAAAAAATTTTGTTGTTTTAATTTAAAACCTTAGACCTTTAGACCTTAGTCGAGAATTACTCCTGTAAATCCTTGTTGTTATTTTTCTTTTTCTTTTTCCGGAACACACAAGTGGTTTTTAGAAAATATTGATCCATTAATATGTTACATGTAATAAAATTTTATGCTTCTCGTTCTCCTCGATACGCCAATAAAGACTTTTGACTATTCTCAACTGCATCAATACCAAATAAGTCCAAAACCAATCAAAAGTTATGGTTTTTCGAAATTGTCAGAGAAAACAATGAAGTGCACTTAGTGGAAACAAGGTTGTTGACTTTTTTATGGACCAAATATGGAAATTTTCTGAAATTTCCTATCCAGAGAATGATAAACTAGAGATTCAGGGATGCGGTTGTAGCCTTAAATTGCTGTAATATGGTAATATACTATTTGGCTCGTGATTGATTCTAGTCATATGCACGGAACGCATTAGGACAAGGACTCTAGGGCGTGGGAGTGACATATGAGCACCTTCCTTACCTACACAACCTAGGGTTGAAATTACAAACTTTCGAGAAATTATTATGAATCTAAAATTATAGCCTAATAAAATACAACAATATATTATTAGTCCGATATAAATGCAAACACAATTTATGACATAAACTATATTACGATTTAATATCTATATCTTCTTCCTAACTGTATACTGTATAGGTTGACTGAAATATTGTCAAGAAACTTATTATTATTATTTATCTACTTATTTATACTATTGAAATCCTGAAACTTGAAATTGTTCGCTAACGAGTACCTATGTCAACCCCGAATATGTTACTTAACTTAAAAATGTAAATTTCCTCGAATTGTCAAGTACCCGGAACGTGTCAACTATCCCGAACGTGTCAACTATGTCAAATGTGCCAATTTATGTATTATTGTATTATACCAAATTGTGACAAAAATGCACAAATACAAGTAGCGTTATGCTACTTCTGTGCTTGTATTTTAGTTTATTCACACTATTTATAATTATTGTATTTTTATCTCTTATCCATGTATTTGTATGTACTTTGTGAATAAACTTATTATTATTATACAATTAGTATTAACCACTTAGGTGAGACAAGGAAGCATTAAACCTAGCAATTTTGCGCAGCAAGATGAGTCGTCATGCATGTTTTTGCATTCGATTCAAGAGACTATCAGGAACATTTGTTAACCTAATTGATCTCCGTGACATGAAAATTGAATTTAGGCATAAGAAAGATGAATTTTTAAACGGCATCTCGGAGAGAAAGAAAATAAAGAACTCGAGAAATGTCCGAGGAAATGAGTTCAATTTTCATACTGTGCAGATTTTGCTGGTCGTTGTACACGAATTTCATAACAGAGATCGTCTCCAAGGTACCTGGTGCCCAGGGTGCAACTTGCCTAGAGTTTTAAGATATATTCATTTAAAATCAGTCGATAATCATTACACGGGGGTTTTGGCGGGTCGCTGGGCCCAAAATATGCTTTCATAGTATTTTCAGAAGGATTGTGTTTAGTCTTTGATTACTATGCATATGCGCCAGCAAAAACTAACTGGAAGAAAGTTGCGAGGCAGATAAAATGTATTTTTTTTTAAATATCTTCGTTGTTTAGTTATATGAACAATATAGGTTGTCCCTAGTTAGTAGATGCCTAATTATATAAACTAAAGCAACTGTTACTAAAATTGCATTCAGTCCATACTTTCGACTTAAGGTTCGTTGGTTGGTGTTGTGTCGAGTCTATATGAATACAAATGACTGCAAAACTCAGACCAAACACTTTGGTAACTGACGGTACATAAATTTCTTTTTATATTTTGCACCTATAATATTGTAACGGAATAACCGTAAAGGAAGGGACCTTAATTTAGAAGATTGTTGTTGACAGTTGATTTTTAGAAGTTTGTAAAAAAATTAACTGACCATTTTAAATAATGTTTCTAGAAAATTCTAGAAACTTCTAAACACACTGACTAGATTAAATAATGTTGTATATAAGGGGATGCATGGGCAGTTAACGTCAGTTCGAGTCAAGTGTTCACAAGAGTTCATTGTATTGTCAAGTAGTTAGACGTTATCCATCAGAGTTCAGTGTATCTTAAGAATTTTGTAAATAAATTGTGTAAAGAGCCCCCATAAGTGTTTCAATATTTTCCATTATGACACCCAAATGAGTACTATAATGTTTCATTAAAGCACTCAACTTTGGAAACTTTTTCTGTATGCGGTTGGTAGCATTGGATAGTATGATACGTCAAATAAATAAACATCACGAAAATAACCTCGTAACAAACAAGGAAAAGTTTGTTTGTTTGTTTGCTACCAACTCATTTAAAAAGAACTAAAATAAAATACAAAATTTAAATTTATTTAAAAAAGCAATAAAATAGCAAAATATAAAAAGTATTATAAACTTATTTCATATGGCTGTTATGACATTCGTCCTTTAAAAAACTCATCGCTACGCGATTCGTTTTTTAAATTTGGACTCGTGTCATAACAGAGCGCCATATGAAATGCGTTGTTTAATATACTATTTCTGATGCATTAGGGTTTATTTATTAGAGATGAGAGAGGAAAGAGACAAAATATTTTTTAAATTAAACTTAAGACAGGTTTAATCATTAGCTATTTACTATTCAATATTTCCTAGTTTATATTTATAAGCATTACACAAAGTTAATGCAGTAATGCTTCTAATTACCCTATAATACGTGGTTTGGAAGAAAAGCCGTAAGACCAATTTTTATTAATTTAAATTATTTCTCCAAAGTAGTTTTCTTGAGCAGCTACAAACCGATAAAGATGTTTTTTCCACTATTATTAGCAGCGCTGAAATTTTCCAAACAGTATGTCTTCAGCATGACCACTACACTCTTGCAAATGTTTTTTTATAGTTCTGAGATAATGAGTTTTAAAAACCTTTTTGAGTGTGAAAAAATGAAATTAGGCACAGTCACTGTGATTATCTAAATAGCGGTTTTGAAAGTAAAGAACCACAGGCATATATCGTTTAAAATCCAAAATATTGTGTTAATTATGTACATAAAAGGTTGTTTTAATCAAGCATTTATTCGTCTCCAAAGTCTAGTTTTACATGAGTGACTTTTTTCTGTGCCTTGGTTAACATTTTGTCCGAGAGAAAACTAACATTAATTTGTTTTTAGAAAGTTTTTATATTTTCGACGTGTTCTTTCTCTCTGTGTCATTCCGTGGAATTTTGTAATCGAATTTAAACCTATTTCCCGACTACCTAGAGCTCTAAAATTTTCAAGAGAGCTAAGAACTGGGAGACAATGCATGTTTCATGTGGGTTTAGGCATATACATAGATTTCGAAATTTATACTGAATTGTTATTAAATTAAATATATATACATATTATCATTTTGAAAGACTTCATATAAGCTTGCGGTGGCCTATTTGGATAAGCGGTGGAAGCGGTTGATTGTGGCAATTCTGTTGGGTTATCGTAATAGGATCGATCTCGCGAGAGAGAAGTTTTTTTTTCTTTTTTTTTTTGTTCTTACATGTGAAAACAGTAATTATTATTTTAACCGGTAATAAAATAAACTGTTTTAGAAAGTTTTTAGATACAACTACCCTTGATTTTGTTAACAAGGAAACAATCTTCTCTATGATCAATAACAACGTTGTATGACTTAATATTTTTGCAATATCAGGGATGCTGTGCATTGTTGAGATGACACTTAAAGCCGGATTTACATTAAGCGGGATTTACATTACGAAACTAGTGGCTTGAAATTAGTTTGATAAAACTAATTTAACCAGTAATTTCACGTGTAAACGTTTAGTTTTACAATGCATGCATTACTTTTGTGACACTGGAGTAGTTTCGTGCTATGCACATATTTTTAGTGAAACTGAAACAAATGTCATGCAACTTATTTTATGATAAAAAATAAGACGCGAAACTAGTGTCGCGACAGCGCCTGTGCAGAGTTAAACGTGTGGTTTTTTGTTGGATAGCAGACAAATAGCTCTGATATTGACAGGGGCATTATCTACGCATTGTAAAACTGAACGTTTGCACGTGAAATTACTGGTTAAATTAGTTTTATCAAACTAATTTCAAGCCACTAATTTCGTAATGTAGATAATCCTAAAATATGATCTATAACTCAGTAAAAAACTTTCTATTATAAAAAGTTCTTTTTATAAATTGTGCTTATTTCATTTGCTTATGTCAGCTTAAGGAGAGCTCGCCTCGTGGTACTCCTTAGTTTGCCACCTAATCTCAGGATCATATTTAAAATCTATGATTTATTATCTGTGAGAACACGGCTTAAGGAATCTAGCTCATTAAAAAATTTTGAATGAAAGTTAAGAAACGAGTTTTTTTATTCTCTTCCATATTTAAAGATTTTTCGGTAGAATTGTAGCGTTTTTAAAAAAACCTGTTAATTAATATCCTTTTGTAACAATCTGTTTTTATCTAGACCGACCCTGTAATCGTAATACAAATAGAACATTCGAGAAACTTAAAATCTAACGAACTTTTCAAAGCGAAGTTATCGATTTTTTTCCATGACCAATCAAGGATTGTGTTACAAATTAGGTGATTTTCGCGGGGGTATCTTAAGCGGCTTTTTGGTTGCTAACGGAATTCATTTGTAAGGCGTTGGTCGTGCTGAGAACATCTTGACGCACTTAGTTAGAATCTTCTCGGTTTTTTTGTTACCTGTAACTCATAAAGTATTAGTGTGCCTAGTGCCGATTAATAGGGGTAGTTTATCAAAATTGGTTTTGTGAAGACCACCTGTAAATACCTGTGGAGAGAAGTCGAATTTTTACCGTATTTCCGAGATTAAGTTTGGACGCTGATCTAGAAGCCTAGGAGCAATTTGTAAGTTTTTTATAGTATCGTTACTAGTTTCATAACAAAAAAAAGAGTACTGTTTCTTTCTTGGTATATTGGATTTGATTCTAGGTAGAGTCGGCTTGCTAGTAACACCATCATGAGCCACCTAGTTTCAGTTTTCCCGTTTTTTTATTTTATCTTAAAAATAACCAAGCAATTAAGTGTTTCTAGTGCCTATTATCGTTTTTCTAACTTGAAGGTTTATCTGTAGATTTCCAGACGGTGCTATCTTTAAGATTACTTCATATATCGTGTAATTATGACTTCCGATTGGCCAGAATTACAGTATTTCGATGATAGACACCTATGAAGAGTAAGTTTATGGTTTATTCTTTAAATACCTATTGATCTAGAGTCTAGACCAAAGTGGAGTCTAGTTTATATCTTATCGTACCGATCTTTTACCGAGAGAATGAAGCTATCTAATCTTTAAACTATCTTAGAAACATTTAGAAGCGAACGTAAGTTTTTGTAATTTTTTTTGTACCTTTACCGGTTTTTTCTCTGGAAAGTTTAATCTCAATTGTTATTACCGTAACGACGTATCGCCAGCAATAAAAAGTGCAGTGTCGGACTGAAATTAACCGGGATGTGATTTTTTTTTGTTTCTTACCTGTATATTTGTCATAAAATATATTTTTTTTTTTTCGTGTAATGCTAACTTGTATTTTTGTTACTTATATTTTTTGTATCTCTTATTTGTTAAATTTTTTACTTGTATTTTTATTTGTATCTCGTACCTATTTATTTAAGATTTATACCTTCATATCTGAGTACTCTTGTAACTCGAGTTAATACAAAAAGCAAAAGGTAAATTTTAATAATTTTTTCCAAATTTCATTTGTTTTACTTTTGGCTTCACAGGGTACACAAAATAACAAAATAATATACATAGCTGTTATTTTAAGTGTAAAAACAAATATGATTTTCTAATGATTACCAAGGTAATGGTGTAATATGGTTTTGTTGTATTAACATAGATCTCTTTTTTATTTTTTTTTGTTTGTCACACTTATTATCAAACCAGATAATAAATTCTGTTTAGTGTTTAAATAGATATTTTTTTTTTCCTAGCTAGAGCATGTTACTCTGATCAATATTTTCAGTTTATCTAATCTATATTTTATTAAAGTAACTAAATTAGGATTTGTCAAAATATTTCTACCTTACAATTTTGAATTATAACCAAAAGGATAAGTAAAGACAAGTGTAAGTATAATTTTTTTGTTTCTTAAATAAAAGTGTATAATTTCAATTTTAGCAAGAACAATCTGCCGGGTTATCTTATATATTTTTTATCTTCTACCTGGGTTTCTTATATTTCCCCTTTCTTAGGATAAAAAACATAAGTGGCGCCCATTTTCCTTCCTCTTTCATGTCTTTCTTTTCCTCTCGTTTGTCCCTTTTAACTTCTATTACCTTATTAAATATATTCCTTTTTATCTTTTCAATAATTTTTCATTGAGCTCGTTCGAATCCACGCTCGCTCTCCACCAACCAACTGAGTGCCGTTCGCACTAGTTAACCATTTCAAACGAGCATTTACCATCTACCGAAAAAAGAGGTTACAGAATGACCCTTTGTATGTGCAAATATAAAGTCAAATCTAATAAACAGTAAATCGTTTTACATTTACTTAACATTTTTTCTGTGAAAAGCAGGTGTGATGTCACAAAAGTATTCATACGTACAATGTTTTATCTGATTTTGTAGTTCGTCCTGATTTATCTTTAACGTGTTCTTTGTCTTCCAAAAATGGTTTGTACAAGTTGAAAACTTGATTGTTTATCGTAGGCCTCTTTTAACTTTCCAAACGAAAGTTTATTAATTCACTCCGCTAAACACAAAGTTTAATGACATAACATTGCTCCAAATTTCGCTGTTCTATTTTGCGTTACCCTCAACTAAAACAAAACTTTACTATTAGCACTCAGAAAAATCACGTATTTAGAGATAGAATTTAAAACTCGAACTGAGCTTTGTAAGGATGGTAAAATAAGTGTTCTATCAAGGATAATAGTTATATAATACCTTATGGATTCTCTAAGTTGCAGATAGATTTTTTATACCTAATAAAATCAAAGAAATACTTAAAATAGACTAAAAACAGTAATTAAAAATATAATGTAGTATTAATAAAGTATGCATGTTTGTGACGATAACAAATCAATAAATTTTGTTCAATGTGTTAATTTTTTTATTATAATAACAAATCATATATAAATTTGATATGGTGAAAACACCATCAATAAATCATTTTCTAGAATGGTTTTAACACGTTCTGTTATTACAAATATATTTATCAATCTATAATATTTTAAATAACAAATCAGCAACACAGTAATTGATAATATTGTAACAAACTTTTAATAAAAAATTATTAGAAAAACTAAAAAATCATTATATAATTATTTCTTAACATTTTAATTTAAATATTTGTAATATTACATTTAACAAACAATTCTAAAATAGGATAATATTGAATGAGCATATAATGGTGGGTGTTGGTAATTTCGTTAGTACCTAAACCTCATTAGTTTTTAATCCGCCAGGTAAACTTGTTATAGTCCATTTCACCGATTTTGGCCGATGACAGAAATGACACTCGAAGTAAATTTAGAGTTACATCTCTCTCAGATACATGCAAGTTAAAATTTTAAATGAGAACGTTTGTTTTTCAATTCAACACCTATGTAATTGCATCTAGTTTCACCGGTAGATAAAAAATATTCAATACGGAAGTCTTTACTTAATTCACATTCCTAGTAACCGTCATGTACGGCTCGTTGTTAAGGGATTTAATTTAAGTATTATTATAATGTAATATTTATGTAGATGTCAAACCACACTGACAGTTTAAAAACTTTCGACCTAATGTAATCACCAAAATGCCTGGAAATACTATTTCTGGAGAAAATAGACAATTTGTTCTTAATTTGCTAGAGTACTTTAAAAGGAGAAAGAAAAGGTTGGACCTTTACCACCGGTAACACAAGTGTATCTGCGGGTTGTAGACGCTATAAAAATTATTCTTCGTAGTGTTACGTGAAAAAAATGTGAAAATAATAAAAAATCTGTTAACGATGTTATTACAATACTCGGTATCACATACTGTTCCAAAAATAAAAAACTGAAGACGTCGGAGATGCAGTAAAAGGAGTAATTAGAAACACTGTATATGTGATATAAAAATAAAAGGACAACACGTTACAATTCCATTGCTTAACAAATAAATAAAAAATAAGCAAATATACAACGCTTCTAACACAAGTTTGTGGCAGCTATTAAAACACTGTGGATTTTCATACAAACTTGAAAATAGTAGAAGGGTCCTTTGCGAAAAGCCAAATATTGTTTCCAAACGGTTATACCTCTTGAGGCACGATATGAAAAATTATTTAAATCCAAGCCCACTTTAGTTTGTTTGTTTAGACGAAACATGAATATATTTGAAAAGGTCGTATAACCTCTAAAGAGTACCCGAAAAGGCCACAAAAATACTTGTAAACGCTTTATTGTTTTGTTTGTTGAAGATGCTGGAACTTTATTTTTCACTAAATCAAAGAGTGTAGACTACCATGATTCAAAGGATAAGGAAAATTTAAAAAAATGGGTGTGTAAAAAGCGTATACCAATGCTGGATGTGCCGTCGTTAATTATAATGGATAATGCTTCATATCATAGCTCTCTGGTAGAAAAGTTGCCTCAAGCTTCTTGGACAATAGCTCAGTTACAGGAATGGTTACAAGCAAAAAATATTAATTTTGAAAAAGACTTCTGTAAAACAGAACTTTTGAGTCTTTGTCATTTGAACAAGCCACAATACCTCAAGTACGTTAGAGACTGAAATACTCCAAGAACATGGGCATCAGGTATTACGGCTACCTCCATATCTCTGCCAGTATAATCCGATAGAGTTGGTCTGGGGAATTTGCAAACAGTATTATGATTGTCACATTGGAGAAAATGGAGGTGGAGATGTAGCAGTTAAAAAACTATGGAACGATGCTCTAAGTAGAGTGACACCTGAAGTGTGGGCTAATTACGTAAAGCACACTGAAAAATTGATCCAAGATGATTGGGTAAAGCTTATTGCATACGACGAAGAGACGACACTAGTTATAGATGTAGCAGACACTTCAGATGACGAAGCATGGTCCAGCGAAGACTACAACTGATTTTCATTTTTTAATTGAACATATAATAATTCTGTGTTTAATACTATCTCAATTCAATTATATTTATTGTCTATATACTTTACAAAAAATGATATGTTATGTTTTAGAAAGGTTTTATATTTTCACCGTGTTCTTTGTCTCTTTGTCATTCCGTTGAATTTTGTAATCGAATTTAAACCTATTTCCCGACTACCTAGAGCTCTGTAGTTTTCAGGATAGCTAAGAACTGGATGACAATGCATGTTTCAAGTGTGTTTAGCACATAAATAATAGGTAGGTATAAATAATTAGGTATTAATAGTGTAATTACACACCAAAAATAAAATGTATGTATATAGATTACTCACTCATTTTCATTTTTTTCATTTTCATTTTTCTTCAAATCTTTCTGGCGCTGATAATATGCCCTTTGACGTTCACAATTTTTAGCTCTTTAAGTCTATAAAACAAAAATAGCTAGGTATAAATAATGGGTATAAATAGTTAGGTATAAATAGTATAATTACACACTAAAAACAAAATGTATGCATATAGAGTAGGTACTCACTCATTTTCATTCAATATTTTTTCACCACTTTCTTCATTAATAAATCCACTTTGGTTATTCATATTTAAAACAAACACTTAATACACAAATTTTAGGCGTAAAACTATTCACCAACAATGTATTTTGGTGGACAAGCTGTCAATTTGACAGGTCAGCAAAATATGTATATTATGTTGCCTACCATAATATAAAATTACAGATTTAACTTTTATTTAATATAGTAGGCAGAATCGTGTTAGGTTTTTTGTATCAGGTTTTTTGCGTTACGTAGAAACGTCACGTCCGTTAGAAAATAAATCTGAGTTACCCCTAGTCGCACCTAAAAAAGTTTTACTTTAAAAATGTAAACGATCAATTTCTTTATTTTTATAACGATTTATCATATTACTAATAAATAATTGTCTTCCCTTAACATTCCGGTTATGTATTTTTTGTCGTAAATGAACACTTTGAATTATTACGTATTACGTTTGTGTCGATTTGAAACTCTTTAAGTTATTCAATAAAAATAAACAAGTTGGGATGCGTTATACGTCAAATCAATAAAATTTCGATGAAGGGATTCGCATGTGTTTATGGTCCTCCAAATGTTGGCGGAACTTTCGGCCCAGATAGTTGGGGAAAACAAAGAGTCTTCTGATATGTATGTATTCACTAAATAATCATAATATTTTACAATATCCGTGTTTTCAGGCATTGTTTCAAATAATTTCATACTAACACAATCTCCAATTTCTGCGGTATCCAAATATGTCAACGCTAATGTAGTTCGTATCCACTGTCCAACTAAACTGGACATATCTCTATATTCATGTGTCAAGCCATGTATCGTGAAAAGCTGACAAAAGTATTGTGTACAGTCGTCAAAGGTTCCGTCAAGATAAATACGTGTGGTATTTCTTAAAAATTATATATTTGTTTTACATGAGAATACTATGATATCTTTTTGTTCGTCGTTGATATTTGACTCGCCGATACTATGAACAGTAGACTTACATTTACAATTCACACACTTCCAGAAACTTTAGTTAGTCGATTTAATTTTCGAATGAAAATTATATTTATAGTTATTTACCACTAACATTTCTTGCCCGCGTATACTTGTAATAATTTTTACCCACGACTCATAAGTAAATTGCGTATTTTTTAACCTCTAACTCTGTCAGTAAGTGTCAAATTATTGAGAAGTTGTGTTATAGTTTCATTTACTAAACTAGTGGAGTAAGTAAATAGAAACCTGTATTATTATGTTGGTTACCTACACTTTTCATTAAATTAAACTAACATTTGACATTTCTCAGACAGAACTGTCTGCGAAATCGAATATTTTTGACAACTTATGCCAAAATTTAAAATTTATATTTGTTATTGTAAGTTTTATACAAAACTATTTGGTAAGTCGTGGGTACAGCGCTCCAAAGTTGACCGAGTTCGTCAATGCTGATGAGAATCCGGTCAAAAGGAAATGTCTAAATTATTTTTGTTTTTTTTTATTGTAAATATATTCTTCCAAAATTGTTGTTAAATTCATACAATTGTACTCATTCATTCCTAACTCTTTTCCCCGCCACCTATGGGGTAGAGTCTGAGGCGCGTTATTTTTACGTGGTATCCCCAGTAGGCCTACTTCACGGACATCGTATTTAATCACTTATTTCTAATCGACTTCTCTTCGATGGTCCAGGCTGTGGCTCAAAATCTAAATCAACGTCAAATGTATAAGTTTGAGGAATGACAGGAGTTAAAATTGGAGTCATAGTTGGAAGTTCATCTTCAAATTCATTTTCTTCCATTAACTTTGACATTTTCATAATGTTGCTGCATGTTTTGCCAGAACAATGGAGGCATACTGTAGAACATTTCAGACCTGCTTTTCTGCAGCCACACATGCTTCCACAGTTTTCTTTGCATCTGCAGAAAATTAATTTCATGAGATCGTGGGGTGCGAGAGGCTTGGAAGTTTGTATTGGCATCCAAATGTTTGCATGCTTTTTGCAGCCCCAATCTTTAGTATTTTGATATCTTCCGAGCCACGAATAGACCTGGTGATATAATGGGAGACTGTGAAAACGAGCAGCATCTTGTGTTGGAGGCAGCGATGATAAATTAAATGGATTTTTAGTCACTCAGGAATAGGGCGGTACCATCAGCTAATTCAGGATGGTTCTCCATATATTTTAACTTCCCCATGTAATATTCTGCTGATGTTGTATCACATCCTGAAAAAGTATGAAGAAACAGCAAATTCTGTGTTATGGGATCTCCATACATAAAACTTAAAGGGCTATACAACTAAGCAGATGTGCGCACTTTTAAAGGTTTTGAAAAATATATGTTAGTCTGTCTTGTACCTAATGCCGTGAGCAATACAAGAATGTCAATGTACAATAATAACAGAATCATGAGATCGGTATGCGGTAAGCGCAGCAGAGAAGATGATTGAATCTGCATCCGATTCAGCTTGGTCGACAGAAAAACCAACCTCTAAAAGATGTAGATGTTTCTTTGTCTCCAAAGGGTAACTCAGACCTTTTCTACCTGCTTAACCTTCGGTTAGTTAAATTTGGTAGGTTCTATGGTATGGAAAAGAGTTAGGAATAAATGAGTACAGTTGTATGAATTTAACAATAATTTTGGAAGAATATATTTACAATTAAAAAAAAACAAAAATAAGTTAGACATTTCGTTTTGACCGGATTCTCATGAGCATTGACAAACTCGGTCAACTTTGGTTTAAAGAAATAAAATTAAAAACAATTATAGGGAAAAAGTTTTCTCAAAAAATCATCTATAAGATTGGTCTGGGGTAACTTTTTTATAAAATGTGTAAAAAAAAGTTATAGAGCAAAAAAGAAAATTTTTGTGAAACTTCTTTAATTGTTAATTTAGGTTCAAAATTAATATAAACATAATTGTAGGCAAAATAATTTGCTACAAATTTTTTGTAAGACGCATAGTTTCCGAGATATCACGAAAAAAGTGTTTCCCCCCTTTTTCCAAGATGGCGGCCGGGGGACAAAAGTTGAGCTTCTATTGAACCCCCAAACATATTCCAAAAATAAAATTGCGTCCTCTAATAAATGCATTATTCAGTCCTTAAATTGTAACATTTCAATGGACTATATGTCTATTCTTTAGGTCAGCCATTCACGTGACGTTATACCGATGAGGTATACCGGTACAGGCAAACCTATACGGTATACCTGAACAAGTAAAGCGCTTACCCACGTTCTAGCGATGTTCGATACATCAGAAAGTATCGATATTTGTATCCATACATATCGAACAGAAATATATCGATATGCAAATATATCGTATTAAAAAGTATCGATATAGGAAATATCGATATTTTCCATATTGCACACATTGCATGTACAGTACAGATGTTTCTTGCAAAAAAAATCCCACAAGAATTGGAAATTCCCAAGAATCATAAACCCGGTACACATAAAATATAATTTCCTTTGCGGCCAAAATTTTCAAAAGATCATAAGCTATAAACAAATAAATGTGTCAAATATGAAAAGTTTCTACAATTTCTAATAACGTGAGAACTAAATCTTTATGACATGAAATGCAATAAAATGAGAAAAAATACGTGACAATAATATTTTTATAATAAAAATAAATCATAAAATAAAATTTAAACTAACTTAAATAAAATAATTTTATTAAAGATATTGCAAAACGTAACAGCGGGTAACAAAACATAAATATACAAATAATTTCTATGCTTTGTTTGAAATAGAAAACATTCTTCGCTCTTTCCATTACAAACAGTGCCTAATAGTAACATGGATACGATATTTTAAAAATTGTATCGATAGACTGTATCGGTACTGACCTGAATATCGATACAAAATATCGAATATCAACAAAAAATGTATCGATACTCTAAAGTATCGAACATCGCTACGCACGTTCCTATTTATTTTTGACGTCCGTCAGTTGAAATAATATTTCCTAGTAAGGATTATGCCATGGCGGTAGTTGGGTTAGTAGTAGTAACTTGATAGAAACTGCTCTCGAGTCAATGTAGAACTGAAAGGACACCTGTGCAGGCGTCCGTTAGAAGGACCAGATGCTCAGTTTCGCCGCTGGCCTGACACCTGATCCAGTAGAAGACCTGTGCAGTTCGCTTTGCTTGCCCATGTGTAATGGTAATAAGTACTACACACGCTCCGGTTTGCCTGTGCGTATGAACTGTACAGGTATACCTTTCTGGTGTACCGTTAGCATTTAAACATTCCGTACATCTATTTGGCACCTAGCCCAATGCCATTGGTCAGATTCGAATTTAAAACCAATCAGAGCTAGAGTGCGAAATCTGTGTACGGAATGCAAATCGGTGCCAAACGCGTGTACGGAATGTCGTAAGTCGTAACAGTTCATGCTCCTGAAACATGAGGAGAATAGAATGCTTTTGACTTTATGCCATTATGCGCTTACAACAAGAAAAGCGAAAGTTTAAATATTATGTTTATTGGATAAAATAAAAGCAATAGAAACTTATATTAGGTAATTAAAATTAAATGAAATGAAAATTAGAAACTTCACTAATTAACTATGAACTTATCTTTAAAAAGGAAATATCGACAATAGGGTGTTGAAGTAAAATTTGGAAATCCGTTTTTTGAATTTCTATCATTAAAAGAACACCTAAATATTCTGAAAACACTAAAAATTTTAGTTAATTATTAAGTTTTAATGATAAAATTAAATAATAAAAATCGATACAAAATTAAGAGATTTTGTGGTGTGACGTCATTAACCTAAAATTGTTGAGTCCGTTATATTAGAGAAAAGCCTAGCAACGCCTGTATTTTAAATACGTTGCCGGCCTTTTCTTCAATGAAACGCACTCTCCTGCTATCACCTAGATACCAACTGTTTCAGGTAGGGCGGTTACGTTTTAATTTGTTTACGTAGTTTTACATATTTGTCTAAAACATTGTAGATTTATTGTTGCTTTCTTGCTTTCTTTTAAAATGCTAATTTTAAGTGAACCACTTTAGCTATTTTATTAATATAGGTAAATGATCTAATTTGTTGAATGGCGGAAAAGTTTTATTATTTAAAAGTGAAGATTTTAAAGTAAAACTATGATATTAAGACTAGTTAATTAAGCACATAGTCACATTTAGTATAAATAATGTTCTTACCTAGGTAAATATGAAAATTGAAAAATTGTGTAATTCCCCATTGTTTCAGAAAACAATATGCGATATTTCCTTTTTAAAGATAAATTTATAGTTAATCAGTGGAATTTTTAATTTTCATTTCATGTTTATTTTAGTTAAAATGAGTAGATTTCACAAAGTAAGGGGTAGACACAAGCAACATGATTATAAACTTATTCGTTTATTGTATAAAATAAATGCAAAAGAAAACAGATAGGTAACTTAAGATACACTTATTAGTCTTAGTGTAATGATCCATGTTTAATTGCGTTTGGTTGAACACTTTTTACATTTTGTGATAGATTATGTTTTTTTTTTAAGTCTTTTCTTGACAGGTTCTCCACTTGCTGGACGTCCCAAGGGTCTTCTCTTGCTTCCCCTTGTTATACCGACTTTTCTTCTATTTAGTGCTGTAGGCTGCACTTTAATGGTAGACTTCTGCCTGTAGCGTAGAGCACACGAACTTCCAGCAGTACACAAAAAACTTTCCCAAGCTGTACTTGTATTCACTTTCTTTAATCGTTGGCAAAATAATTTGGCGGTTGAAGTGCTCGTACCAAATTGGCTATTTTTTGCGAGCAATAAATCGATAACATTCTTAAAATCGATGGAATCCTCTGCACTTGTCGCCATATCAGTTGACCCTAAAAGTTTTCCTTCTGTATTATTATTGCAATTTATAGTGTCCAAATTATTTTGTTGAGGTAAAATTTCATCGCTTTCGGTTACAATTGTATGGTTTGTCGATGGTTTTTGGAAAAAAGGCTCATAAAATGAAAGCGGTTGAATATTATCGCCAAAGGCAAGTTTAGCCATCGAAAGTCGTGTTTCTGCAGAGGCTGCTGGCGAGTTAGTGCATTGGACTCCAAAGAAATGCAAAATTGCAGTTTGATGTTTACAGAACCTTCCCAGCCTGCCCGCTTCACAACTGCAAAAGCCTGCTTGAATGTCCACATCATAGTAAGTTCCATTACTTTGACTGCTTGGAACGACATAAACGGAAGAGGAATTTTGTTTAATATCTTCCTTCTTCAGATGTTTAATTTTCCTCAGTTGTTTGTTTAAAAACAAATGATTGGAACTATCTCGGTTATTAATGAAATTCCTTAGGCGACGCTGGTAATATTCTTCCAATAGTGTACAGGAAAAGTCTACTAGTGCTATTGCATTATAAGCTTTATTCCTGTTTAAGACCACATCTTTGAACAATCTTACAGTAATTTCACTAAACTTGTTTGTTTGGTGTCCGTGTGTAAATCCATCTCTGTAAGCTAATGCCCAATATTCTTTTCTGTTCCAATATTTTTTAATATAATTTGACCATTCTGAATAATCCCTACTATTGTCAATAGCATTTTTAAATGCTTCTAGTGCTGCTTCATTGGTCGAGGCTTCCAATATTGCCTGAAAATCTTTGTAAAGTAATTGACGCCGTTCTATTGGACCATTATTTTTCTTTTCCCAAAGCCAACGCCAAACTGATTGACAAACATGGAAGCGACACAAAAGCGGTTTACATTTCGGCCAAACAAATTTAAGGGCGTTCCTTTCTGCGTCACTATCGTCTGTCATGAAAATTCTAGGATATCCTTCTCCACAGAATGAATTGGGTACGTTATTTTTAATTAGCTGAAATCCGGCAATATAGTCATTTTCAGTTTGTCCCTTAGTTATTATGACACCTAGAGGAACGGCGCCAATGCTACAAGGCGTAAGCATAAATGTGATTGAATGATTCAATGAATCACAACAAGATGTACTATCCGTGAATACAATATCTTTAGAAAATGGTAAGGAATGCGCGCGTTGCATAATTTTTGTTACTACAACAATGGATTCTTTTGAAATTTTACAATAATTCCATCTTCTTCATAAATTTTCTGTTTTTCTTGTAGTTTCTGAAATAAGTACCACTTAAGAAATTAAATACAAATTAGGGTCACGTTTTACGTACCTCCAAAACACCTTCTCCATGTCGCGGTCCCAAATTAAGAGCTTGCCATTTGTTGTACCAAAAAGACACTGTTCGATATTTAGGATTAAGCAATGTATTGGCCAACTCAACGCTTCCCACACCATATTTCAATTCTAATTTTGATTCATGATATTGGATAGATTCTGTAATTCCCAATCCGCTATCGAAATAAGTGTCAAACTCATCTCTCACTTTACGATTAGGGCGTAAATAACCTAGGCTTTCTCCAGAGGTCAAACTATGATTATGATTCATTGAAACTTCAATGAAAGCTGGCATTCCTTCCTGTAAGCAAAAAACAAAATTTAATTAGGCACTCTTTCACTTATTATCATATAATCGCCCCACCTGTATGTTTTATCGCAATTTTAAGTTTCGCTCTACAACCACAAATTTTTTGATTTTCCTTTTGCGTTTTTATTTGGATCCACTCTGCGATATGATGTATGGTGACAATTATATTCCAGACTGAAATATTAATAAATAATTGTAAATGGTATTGCAATGTGTTTGTGGTATGGCCAAAAGAGCAGAGATTAATGTACTGAACTAGAATTTTTTTGTAACCCTAATCCCCAGATTTTCAGAGCAACCCATTTCGTAAAAAAATAGTGAATAAATATTTTTATATAGTGTGTTGAAGCTCAGTAGATCTGTTACAATAAAAGGTATCAAAAAAAGTTATTTACAAAAATTGGAGGATCTTTAATCTTCCCATTTTAAAATTAGCTATGAATTAGCTCAAAGTTATGTTTTTTAAATGGGACAAGATGGTACGTAAAAAACAAAACAAGTTTTTTGATGTATTACACATATGGTTTATTATTATTACTTTCGGTACTACAGACCTTCTAAAAACGCATATTTTCAACTTTTATTCACAATTGTGTCGAAATAGTCTAGGTCGCACAAGATTTTTGACCACTTTGTATGAAATTTCTAATTATGCCATAAAATAGTTCACAAAAAGTTAAGATAGGGACATGTAAGTCGTTTTCTTAACATTTCAACTATTTCGATACAATGGTGAATAAAAGTTCAAAAAAAGCCTTTTTCAAAGGTCTGTAGTGCTAAAGGTAACATTAATTTTAAACCATAAGTGTAATAAACCAAAAAACATGTTTTTTACGTACAGTCTATAAATGCAATAAAATTCAAGGTGTTCCATCAAAAAGAACATAATTTTCAGCTGGCACGGCATTATTATAACACCCTGTAACATTGTAACTAATTTTAAAATGTGAAAATAAATCTGTCTACAATTTTTGTAAATAATTTATTTTATTATATAGCACCTATACAGTGTAATTTTATTTAGTTCTTATTATGTAGAAAAATTCTTGAGAATAAATTGAGCAATAACGGATTTTAATCTACATAGTCTAAAGTAATAACAGAAAATTATAAGTAGGTATGTACTTACCTGCATATGCAGTGGTGTTGTGCTAATTTTTTTTTTACCGGAACGCGTAGATATAATTATATAGACAGGGCCGATCCTGGGTAGGCGGTCTCTCTATGCGGTCTGATGTCCCAAATTTAACGACGTTGGGGGGGGGGGGTAATTTTCCATGATAATCCTGGGGGCGACGTTTTTTTGGTCTCATGTCCCAAATTTGACGACAGGGGGGAGATTTTCCCCAATTTTTGCCCGTCACCAGGATCGGCCCTGTATATAGTATAAAAAGGAAAGGAAACGAAAATCATTACGAAACCCATTTTGTGTATATATATGTTTATTACAATAAAAGGAACGATTAATAAAAATTAGTTAACAAATTATAAAATAAGCATATTAGATACTTAAACAATATTGCATAAATATTTTTAACAATATGTACATGAAAACACTAATGGTTTTTATAAAATATTCCAAATAGGATTATGTTCAGGATCTTGTGGTTGAATTTTTCTTGTTTTGTTGTCATCCGCTGAACGATGAGACCTTAACCAAGTTTTTACATAATCATCTGGTTTAAATAATTGTTGTGGTGGGCCATTCATTTTTATAAATAAAAGATTTGCTATATTTTCAATTAATATTCTATTTCCTTGTTCATTTAAAATAATATTCATATTACCGAATCCGCGCTCACACTCTGCCGAACTGCAAGGTACAATATTTATGTATCGAATTAAGATTTCTACATCTTCAGGAATTACTTTGCCTCCAGTATTAATATAATCTCTAAACGCATTGATACATCGCATCGGTGATGTTAAATTAAATCTGGTGCATAATGACTGGATTTCATTTTCTCCATAGCCAATTTCAATATCTGCTGGCCACTCCGTTGGATCTAGTACTCGAAATTTACTTATCAAATCATTTTCCGTAGGTAGTCTTCTAGTCATATTATTAATGAGACTTACAAGGAATTGATTTCTGTTAATAATAGTAATTTTTTTATTATCCGTTAAAGTTAATGTTCCTAATTTCATCACTTGAACAGCCTCTGATGCTTCTATGAGTTTGTTTCCTTTTTTAACGTCTTTAAGTGATTCCAAATAGCGAATAGTTCGACGGATTAGTTTGTCCGCATATACTATCGTTACACTTCTGCTCTGTAACGCTTCAGACAAGATGGAAATTTCATGCAAAACGTCATACATTAATGCCAAGTTAATTATAAACTGTTTAGACATGATATATTTTTTAGACCAATGTATACACTCTGATCAGTTTTTGAACGAGTTTCATCAGTTGCGGCTTGATGAAAATGTTCAGCAAGAGATTTTAAATTTTGCCAAACTGCATTAACAGTTCTGAATGAACTAGCTATCCACCTTATTCCTAAAACACGTCCTATTTTTTTAATTTCTTCTCCCAAATTTTCCGCGCATGATTCTAGTTCGCGTTGATTTTTGGGAGATTGATGATAAATGGTATATAATTTATCCATAAATATATGAAAATGGTTAATACCATTTACTTCCGCGACAGCATCGTTAACAGAGAGCTCCAGACGATGATTTAAACAGTGCCACGTAATTATATTTGGAAATTTAGCCAATAATTTTGTAGCCACTCCTGACTTTTTTCCTAACATTACACTTGCTCCGTCACTGGTAAATGCAATTAAATTTTGTTTCAAATAATTCTCGTCGAAGCCATATTTTTCCAAATTATTTAAAAGGTATTCTGTAATGGTGGATGCTCTTTGATCGGACAATTCTATTAAATCAAAAAAAAGGAATCGTGGTTCGCTAATGTTATTTATTTCGAATTTTAAAAATATAATTAGAGTAGATTTTTTACTTAATGTTGTGGATTCATCAATGAGAATCGAAATCTTTCCATTTGTTTTAATAATTTCTGAACAAATTCTTAATGTCATATTCTTGGATATGTGATTAATTATATTTGTGCATGTATATCTGGACCGTAAACCAGGTGCCAAAATTGTTCCATTTAATTATTGCAATTGCAATAAATTATAATAATCCGAATATGGACGGTCGTATTTGGCTAAATAATAAGCAGTTCTAAATACTAAAGACGTGCTCTTAATAGACACCTTATTTAAATTGTCTATTACATTTTCTATTGGTTGATGCTGTTCGCTTTTTAAAATTTTTTCTGAATTAATGTGCGCTGTTGTTTTCGCGTGTTCAAAAATTTTTTTTCTTAATGACGTTAACTGCGATTTTTTATCTTTACCGCAGTAAGAAACGGATGTGGAACTCCATTCCTTTGAAATATTTACACCACGGGTTTTAGATACCCCTAAGTGCTGTATTTTGTTACAAAAAGAGCAACCTAATTTTCCGGATTCGGAAAGTAACCAAGGAAACTGTCTTTTTTTTTCTAACCACATTTCCGCACTCCAAATATTAGGCCACGAGACTTCGTCAGAATCATTATAAGTACTTGTTGACGTTGATGCTATGGCTGCAAGTTCAACAGGTTCCAGTGGATCAGCGTTGAAGTTGGTGTTGGATACTTGGATCAATGTTACATTTTCCTGGGTCATTGACTCTTCTTCGCTGCTAGTTTTTAGTTTCTTTTTAAAAAAATCGGTGATACTACTGGTTTTTCTTTTTTCACTCATGTTGAAATTACTAATAAAATAAATACTGTTATTTAATAGGAAAATAAACGGACATTTTTTTATTAATAATGAAAATGAAATATACTTACACTTTAAGTTTATTAGATTAAAGATTTTAATGCATACAATAGTTTTGTGTGGCACTTATTCACTAACTAAAACTTCCACTTTCTATAAATGTGCTGTCGCAAAGATGGTTTGACACTGATTAAAAAAATGGTTTTAAATACTCAAATTTTTACACTAAGGGTGGGGATGCACAAACTACAAAGATGGGAATTTCCCAGCAATGCACATTTCAGATGAAGATCGGTACGTTTGTCGGCATTTTTTTTAGCATCACTGTAATAAACAAATAAAGTTTAAAACATCTACCAATACTGGAAACCAACATCTGGAAATTCTACAACAAATGTATAATAAAACTTCTTAGCATTAGCCGCAGGCCCATTTGGGTATGGCAATAAACGATCCGTGGGTCGCTTGCATTAAAATTTATGTATGAAATCTTTACTTTTTTAAAATTTATATTTTCTTGTTCTAATGTTTTTTATACATACATACAGACACCCTCGTAAAAATAGTCAGGGGAGGCTCCAAAGACCTCAAAACGTTTTAATCCGATGAAAACTCGATTTTCGAAAAACGGGGTAAAGTCAATAACTTCCCGAGTTTAAAAAAAAATTTAAATTTTTTTAGCGGGAAGTTAAAAAATCAGCAATTCTTTTTAATTTTTTTTTTCAATACGTCAGTCAATTCTCGTTATCAGAAATCATCTTTAGTTCCGGAACGCGTTCCGGTTCAAAAAGGAAGTACCGGAACGACGTTCCGGAGCGTTCCGGCTCGACAACACCACTGTGCATATGTAATGTGGCGTGTTACTTCTGGCTTTAAATATACTCCAATTGGTATTTGTTAACGAAACGTATTCTTCCATCCACTGTTTAGCATCACTCTCATTTAATAAATTAGCCCTATATTTTCCTGGCCCTATTTCTAAATGTTTATAGCGAGATGGTAAATTTGTTGCAGAATCCATGCTTGCAATATTATATATATTACTTGAAAAATCAACAAAAAATACTAACTAGAAACTGTGTGTATAAGACATAAGACCGCGTGCATTACTGTTACGACATTCGGTACACGCGTTTGGCACCGATTTGCATTCCGTACACAGATTTCGCACTCTAGCTCTGATTGGTTTTAAATTCGAATCTGACCAATGGCATTGGGCTAGGTGCCAAATAGATGTACGGAATGTCTAAATGCGTACCGTTACGTTAGTCGCCGTGCTTATTTATCTGCTTTGTTTGTTTACACCGTTTACATTTAAGTACTTATTGATACGCCATAGGAAAATATAAAATCGGACTATTTTTAATTATTCTTTTATAAGTTTTGTACTTAAATTTAAATACAAATAAGTATTTTTTCCATAAAATAATAATAAAAATTTGTAACAAACAGGTGATAATACTAAAATAAAATAATATAATATAATATAATATAATAGTGTTGGAAAAAATTGTACAGGATAGCAACATACAAACAACAGGGCTTATTTATCACCATAAGCAACAGATAATTGCATATGCAGATGATTTAGCTTTGCTAACCAGAAAGGGGAAGGAACTGGAAAGAGCGTTCTGTAAGTTGGAAGAGGCTGCAAAAAATTACGGACTTAATATAAATCAGAAGAAATCAAAATATATGGTGCTAAACCATCAGAATGTGGACGGTAGAAAAGAATATATATAGAGATTAAAGCGGGGGAGGACAGAAAATATAAAATTGAAAAAGTCTGTGAATTCGAATACTTGGGTGCAACGCTGACAAATAATAACGAAGAATGGAAAGAAATAAATAAAAGATTAGTGAAAGGAAGTAAAGCTGTGGGATCTTTAAATAAGTTAATAAGATCAAAGGAGTTATCTAGAGAAGCCAAAATTAAAATTTATCGAACAATAATACGACCAACAGTGACATACGGAAGCGAAACATGGGTTTTAACAAAAGCGGAAGAAACAAAACTGGATATATGGAAAAGGAAGGCACTAAGGAAAATTCTGGGGGGAATAAAAACAGATGAAGGACTCTGGAGAAGAAGAACTAACCAAGAATTAAAAGATCTTTATAAATACCCATTAGTAACAAGCTTCATAAAAGCTCAAAGGGTGAGATGGTTCGGGCATACTAGGAGGATGCCAGAAGATAGATATGCAAAAAAGGTCATTAAAGAAGGGGAAGGAGGTAAAAGAAAAAGAGGGAGACCAAAGAAAAAATGGTTGGACGCGGTGTTGGAAGATATCAGAGAGGTAGAACCAAATTGGGGTGCAAAAGTACAGAATCGCAACCTGTGGAGAGAATTTGTTAAGGCAGTTAAAGAACGATAAAGAAAAAAAAAGTCATGGGCCTCAAAGGCCTGCAGTACTGTACTGTATATATATATATATATATATATATATATATATATATATATATATATATATATATATATATATATATATATATATATATATATATATATATATATATATATATATATATATATAATATAATATAATATAATATATTATAATATAATATAATCTTTATTTTTACTCAGCAAATATACTTAATCAAAACAAAAAAGCGTAAATAAAAATAAAGCCTAGTAATTGCTAAGTGCGACTGCACTTGTTGCAATAAAAACTATTAAGATAATAATTTTTTGATTTGATGACATACCTAATTGTCTTTTCTTAGATATATTTAAACATTAAAAATTCTTTTTATTATAATAAATATTAAATAAATTGGGAATTGTATTAAATTTTAGGTGATCTAAAAGTTATATAACCCAAAATCGAATATGCTTATGATGTTAATAATATTCTCTTATCAATGTAAGACATACGTTCTGTTGTAACGTCATACAGTAAATAATGAACCAGCAATCATTAGTGAAGGATAGGTACTATTATTCTCAAAGAAGCACGTGTATAATAAACGTTTTGTAGGAAAGTCGTGAACAAATTGTTTTATTTTAATATACAAAGAAAGCCTATAATTTTAAATAATTGGAAGTTTCATAGACGGTAATTTGCTCGATGGATTTAATTTGGAAAACAAGATGCGAACAGTTTTTGGAGGGAAGCCAGTTGTGAATTTCTAGCAGTTAACTGGGTATAGAAGTTAAAGTGTAAGATTTTAAAATTTGATTAGGATGCCACTTAACATTTTTTGGAGGCACAAAGTTAAGAAATGAAATTACAAGAAAGAGTTAAAGATTAACTTGACAGGAAAATTATAATTTAATAAAAGTAATATTATATTATAATTATATATATATATATATATATATATATATAGCTGACAGCCGGAAAGGGAAGACTTAACCTATCACTTTAAAACCACATGTTCAACAAGATGAATCATTAATCAATAGTAGATTTTAACCTAGTGTTGTAAAATGTGTTATATAAAACATCATTGTAAATCATAATTGCATAGTAGTTATTGTATTCGTTAATATTCTTCAGAAAATTCATATTCATTCCAACAATTTTTTTCAACCTCACATAGTTGTAAGTAAATTTCAGTTTTTTTAGACAATTAATTAAGACATTACGTTATTCTATTGTAGATTGCCTGATAATGGATTTAAGTCAACAAAATTTCCGAAAGCTAGCGTAACTACATAGAGTTTACTTTTTACCTTTTGCTGCTATCCCCAAAAATTTCACCAAATAGTTATATATATATATATATATATATATATATATATATATATATATATATATAATGATAAAAATTATACAAAACGTATCTAGTGCCATGCTGTCAGAATTCCTAACTCTAGGATACATCATGCTGCGATATAGATATAGGTAATAGTCACAATTTATAAAAAGAACTTTTTATAGTTAAAAGTTTTGGTGACTTATAAGTCATATTACTATTATTAAATTATTTTAAATTATTACTAAGTGCAACCTGTCTCTTGGCAAATATAGCGCTTGACCGAGATAGATTACGGCATAGTCCACAGTACAGTCCAAAAAAACTTTCTAAAAATTTTCTAAATTAGTTTATTTTATTAAAATAATTACTGTTTTCACATGTAGAACAAAAAAAAAAACAGAAATAATTTTTCTCTCTCGCGTAATCGATCCCATTATGAGAACACAACAGAACTGTCACAATTGGACAGTTATCCAAATAAGCTGCAAACAACTTATTTAAAAACAATTCAGTATATATTTCGAAATCTATGTATATGCCTAAACACACTTGAAACATGCATTGTCATCCAGTTCTTAGCTACCCTGAAAATTTCAGAGCTCTACGTAGTCGGGAAATAGGTTTAAATTCGATTACAAAATTCCACGGAATGACAAAGAGAATGACTAAGAGACACAGAACCCGGCGAAAATAAAAAACTTTCTAAAAATTAATCAGTCTATACAAGGGAAAACCAAACAGCAGACACGTCTTTGGCTCTAGTTAGAGCTCGTCAGTACAGTATATTATGTTTGTCTCTTTAGTTTGGTTTTGCCCTTGTATAGACTGATTAATTTTTATATCTATGTATATCGCAACATGATGTGTCCTAGAGTTAGGAATTGTTACCAGACACAAATCCAGGTTGTGTATCTGGGGTTTCTATACCATGTTGTTTGTAGCTTTCTATAAAAAAATATTCAGAATTTTAAACTATTGGTTCTGTATGTTTTACTTTAAATATGTTGTATAAATTTAAATTAAATTCGTTTCCTATGTAAACAACGCAAATTCCTTCATCGATCTTGTATTTTCATATGAAAATGTAAATTTTAGAAGCCTGAGCTTAATATCAAAATTATAAATCAGAATAATTAAAAAAAAATAAACGTAGTTTTCGTGATTTAGAATATATTATATAATTTTTTATACTCAATATGTTGTCGCAATATAGTTTTGATGAGCAATAAACCAATAAATATTAAAACATTAGTTAATACGTAATATAAAAGACAATATAAGAATGGTGAAAGTGTTAATTAGGTTATTTTTATAGTCACTTCTCCAAATCATAGAATAAATCATCGTTCACGATTTTTTGATTAAACGTTTTGTAAATTATTTTTCAAAATTTCTCTGAAGAGATTTTTAAGATTCAGAAATTATACAAACATAAGAATGACATTTAGAAAAAAAATCATATCTGCCTTGGCTCGATCCTGCAATGTTTTCTTATAGCAGGTAACGCCTGTAATCACTTCAATTACAGGTGCATAAGAAGTCGGCGTTTTAATTGTCTTAATTCAACTCATGTAGCAAATAAGACTTATTCAATTCCTCTTTGAGCACAAATCAAAACATCGAACTTGTAGGTGAAGACTAAAGAATATTTATTAGATTTCTCCTTAATGTCAATTTCTTGTTCGTAATAATAAGTTTACCAAAGGTTTTTTATAATTCGTTTATATTCGTTATAATTACGTTAGAAATAATAAAAAACAGCATTTATTTAGTATATATTACGTCACATTTCTCTGATTTACATGGTATAGGGACACTGATGCTAGACCTTCGCGCCCACTAGTAGCTATCATCTATATTAGTTGGTATTATTTATTAAATTGTGTTTAACTTTTTATTTATATATTTAATTTTAAAATATGTAGAGGTTTTTAGTAAACTATTATTTTTGAGATAAGTCTCAACGTATTTTTGAAATTTAGAAATTAAACAAACAAGAAATTATTAAACTGACATTAAGGAGAAATTGAAAAAATGTCACATCCAGTGGGACTCGAACCCACCATCACTGCCTTATACGCAGGCACGCTTTAACCACTTAAGCTATTGGATGATCAAGTGGTTAGGAAGCGAAACGTTATAATGAATTCAAATCCCATCAGATATGACATTCACTCACTTCCTCCTTAAGCACATGTTACATGACGTTAATGAGAGAGAAGTTTTGTCAAATCGACAATTGATACTTCAAACTCTAAGTCACTTTATTTGTGCCCTGTCTTATATTTTTATTCGGTTAGGAGACCGGAACCATTGATTTTTAGTAAACTATTATTTTTGAGATAAGTCTCAACGTATTTTTGAAATTTAGAAATTAAACAAACAAGAAATTATTAAACTGACATTAATGTCAGTTTAATAATTTCTTGTTTGTTTAATTTCTAAATTTCAAAAATACGTTGAGACTTATCTCAAAAATAATAGTTTACAAGAAATTATTAAACTGACATTAATGTCAGTTTAATAATTTCTTGTTTGTTTAATTTCTAAATTTCAAAAATACGTTGAGACTTATCTCAAAAATAATAGTTTACTAAAAATCAATGGTTCCGGTCTCCTAACCGAATAAAAATATAAGACAGGGCACAAATAAAGTGACTTAGAGTTTGAAGTATCAATTGTCGATTTGACAAAACTTCTCTCTCATTAACGTCATGTAACATGTGCTTAAGGAGGAAGTGAGTGAATGTCATATCTGATGGGATTTGAATTCATTATAACGTTTCGCTTCCTAACCACTTGATCATCCAATAGCTTAAGTGGTTAAAGCGTGCCTGCGTATAAGGCAGTGATGGTGGGTTCGAGTCCCACTGGATGTGACATTTTTTCAATTTCTCCTTAATGTCAGTTTAATAATTTCTTGTTTGTTTAATTTCTAAATTTCAAAAATACGTTGAGACTTATCTCAAAAATAATAGTTTACTAAAAATCAATGGTTCCGGTCTCCTAACCGAATAAAAATATAAGACAGGGCACAAATAAAGTGACTTAGAGTTTGAAGTATCAATTGTCGATTTGACAAAACTTCTCTCTCATTAACGTCATGTAACATGTGCTTAAGGAGGAAGTGAGTGAATGTCATATCTGATGGGATTTGAATTCATTATAACGTTTCGCTTCCTAACCACTTGATCATCCAATAGCTTAAGTGGTTAAAGCGTGCCTGCGTATAAGGCAGTGATGGTGGGTTCGAGTCCCACTGGATGTGACATTTTTTCAATTTCTCCTTAATGTCAGTTTAATAATTTCTTGTTTGTTTAATTTCTAAATTTCAAAAATACGTTGAGACTTATCTCAAAAATAATAGTTTACTAAAAAATCAATGGTTCCGGTCTCCTAACCGAATAAAAATATAAGACAGGGCACAAATAAAGTGACTTAGAGTTTGAAGTATCAATTGTCGATTTGACAAAACTTCTCTCTCATTAACGTCATGTAACATGTGCTTAAGGAGGAAGTGAGTGAATGTCATATCTGATGGGATTTGAATTCATTATAACGTTTCGCTTCCTAACCACTTGATCATCCAATAGCTTAAGTGGTTAAAGCGTGCCTGCGTATAAGGCAGTGATGGTGGGTTCGAGTCCCACTGGATGTGACATTTTTTCAATTTCTCCTTAATGTCAGTTTAATAATTTCTTGTTTGTTTAATTTCTAAATTTCAAAAATACGTTGAGACTTATCTCAAAAATAATAGTTTACTAAAAACAATGGTTCCGGTCTCCTAACCGAATAAAAATATAAGACAGGGCACAAATAAAGTGACTTAGAGTTTGAAGTATCAATTGTCGATTTGACAAAACTTCTCTCTCATTAACGTCATGTAACATGTGCTTAAGGAGGAAGTGAGTGAATGTCATATCTGATGGGATTTGAATTCATTATAACGTTTCGCTTCCTAACCACTTGATCATCCAATAGCTTAAGTGGTTAAAGCGTGCCTGCGTATAAGGCAGTGATGGTGGGTTCGAGTCCCACTGGATGTGACATTTTTTCAATTTCTCCTTAATGTCAGTTTAATAATTTCTTGTTTGTTTAATTTCTAAATTTCAAAAATACGTTGAGACTTATCTCAAAAATAATAGTTTACTAAAAAATCAGTGGTTCCGGTCTCCTAACCGAATAAAAATATAAGACAGGGCACAAATAAAGTGACTTAGAGTTTGAAGTATCAATTGTCGATTTGACAAAACTTCTCTCTCATTAACGTCATGTAACATGTGCTTAAGGAGGAAGTGAGTGAATGTCATATCTGATGGGATTTGAATTCATTATAACGTTTCGCTTCCTAACCACTTGATCATCCAATAGCTTAAGTGGTTAAAGCGTGCCTGCGTATAAGGCAGTGATGGTGGGTTCGAGTCCCACTGGATGTGACATTTTTTCAATTTCTCCTTAATGTCAGTTTAATAATTTCTTGTTTGTTTAATTTCTAAATTTCAAAAATACGTTGAGACTTATCTCAAAAATAATAGTTTACTAAAAACAATGGTTCCGGTCTCCTAACCGAATAAAAATATAAGACAGGGCACAAATAAAGTGACTTAGAGTTTGAAGTATCAATTGTCGATTTGACAAAACTTCTCTCTCATTAACGTCATGTAACATGTGCTTAAGGAGGAAGTGAGTGAATGTCATATCTGATGGGATTTGAATTCATTATAACGTTTCGCTTCCTAACCACTTGATCATCCAATAGCTTAAGTGGTTAAAGCGTGCCTGCGTATAAGGCAGTGATGGTGGGTTCGAGTCCCACTGGATGTGACATTTTTTCAATTTCTCCTTAATGTCAGTTTAATAATTTCTTGTTTGTTTAATTTCTAAATTTCAAAAATACGTTGAGACTTATCTCAAAAATAATAGTTTACTAAAAATCAATGGTTCCGGTCTCCTAACCGAATAAAAATATAAGACAGGGCACAAATAAAGTGACTTAGAGTTTGAAGTATCAATTGTCGATTTGACAAAACTTCTCTCTCATTAACGTCATGTAACATGTGCTTAAGGAGGAAGTGAGTGAATGTCATATCTGATGGGATTTGAATTCATTATAACGTTTCGCTTCCTAACCACTTGATCATCCAATAGCTTAAGTGGTTAAAGCGTGCCTGCGTATAAGGCAGTGATGGTGGGTTCGAGTCCCACTGGATGTGACATTTTTTCAATTTCTCCTTAATGTCAGTTTAATAATTTCTTGTTTGTTTAATTTCTAAATTTCAAAAATACGTTGAGACTTATCTCAAAAATAATAGTTTACTAAAAAATCAATGGTTCCGGTCTCCTAACCGAATAAAAATATAAGACAGGGCACAAATAAAGTGACTTAGAGTTTGAAGCATCAATTGTCGATTTGACAAAACTTCTCTCTCATTAACGTCATGTAACATGTGCTTAAGGAGGAAGTGAGTGAATGTCATATCTGATGGGATTTGAATTCATTATAACGTTTCGCTTCCTAACCACTTGATCATCCAATAGCTTAAGTGGTTAAAGCGTGCCTGCGTATAAGGCAGTGATGGTGGGTTCGAGTCCCACTGGATGTGACATTTTTTCAATTTCTCCTTAATGTCAGTTTAATAATTTCTTGTTTGTTTAATTTCTAAATTTCAAAAATACGTTGAGACTTATCTCAAAAATAATAGTTTACTAAAAATCAATGGTTCCGGTCTCCTAACCGAATAAAAATATAAGACAGGGCACAAATAAAGTGACTTAGAGTTTGAAGTATCAATTGTCGATTTGACAAAACTTCTCTCTCATTAACGTCATGTAACATGTGCTTAAGGAGGAAGTGAGTGAATGTCATATCTGATGGGATTTGAATTCATTATAACGTTTCGCTTCCTAACCACTTGATCATCCAATAGCTTAAGTGGTTAAAGCGTGCCTGCGTATAAGGCAGTGATGGTGGGTTCGAGTCCCACTGGATGTGACATTTTTTCAATTTCTCCTTAATGTCAGTTTAATAATTTCTTGTTTGTTTAATTTCTAAATTTCAAAAATACGTTGAGACTTATCTCAAAAATAATAGTTTACTAAAAATCAATGGTTCCGGTCTCCTAACCGAATAAAAATATAAGACAGGGCACAAATAAAGTGACTTAGAGTTTGAAGTATCAATTGTCGATTTGACAAAACTTCTCTCTCATTAACGTCATGTAACATGTGCTTAAGGAGGAAGTGAGTGAATGTCATATCTGATGGGATTTGAATTCATTATAACGCTTCGCTTCCTAACCACTTGATCATCCAATAGCTTAAGTGGTTAAAGCGTGCCTGCGTATAAGGCAGTGATGGTGGGTTCGAGTTCCACTGGATGTGACATTTTTTCAATTTCTCCTTAATGTCAGTTTAATAATTTCTTGTTTGTTTAATTTCTAAATTTCAAAAATACGTTGAGACTTATCTCAAAAATAATAGTTTACTAAAAATCAATGGTTCCGGTCTCCTAACCGAATAAAAATATAAGACAGGGCACAAATAAAGTGACTTAGAGTTTGAAGTATCAATTGTCGATTTGACAAAACTTCTCTCTCATTAACGTCATGTAACATGTGCTTAAGGAGGAAGTGAGTGAATGTCATATCTGATGGGATTTGAATTCATTATAACGTTTCGCTTCCTAACCACTTGATCATCCAATAGCTTAAGTGGTTAAAGCGTGCCTGCGTATAAGGCAGTGATGGTGGGTTCGAGTCCCACTGGATGTGACATTTTTTCAATTTCTCCTTAATGTCAGTTTAATAATTTCTTGTTTGTTTAATTTCTAAATTTCAAAAATACGTTGAGACTTATCTCAAAAATAATAGTTTACTAAAAAATCAATGGTTCCGGTCTCCTAACCGAATAAAAATATAAGACAGGGCACAAATAAAGTGACTTAGAGTTTGAAGCATCAATTGTCGATTTGACAAAACTTCTCTCTCATTAACGTCATGTAACATGTGCTTAAGGAGGAAGTGAGTGAATGTCATATCTGATGGGATTTGAATTCATTATAACGTTTCGCTTCCTAACCACTTGATCATCCAATAGCTTAAGTGGTTAAAGCGTGCCTGCGTATAAGGCAGTGATGGTGGGTTCGAGTCCCACTGGATGTGACATTTTTTCAATTTCTCCTTAATGTCAGTTTAATAATTTCTTGTTTGTTTAATTTCTAAATTTCAAAAATACGTTGAGACTTATCTCAAAAATAATAGTTTACTAAAAATCAATGGTTCCGGTCTCCTAACCGAATAAAAATATAAGACAGGGCACAAATAAAGTGACTTAGAGTTTGAAGTATCAATTGTCGATTTGACAAAACTTCTCTCTCATTAACGTCATGTAACATGTGCTTAAGGAGGAAGTGAGTGAATGTCATATCTGATGGGATTTGAATTCATTATAACGCTTCGCTTCCTAACCACTTGATCATCCAATAGCTTAAGTGGTTAAAGCGTGCCTGCGTATAAGGCAGTGATGGTGGGTTCGAGTCCCACTGGATGTGACATTTTTTCAATTTCTCCTTAATGTCAGTTTAATAATTTCTTGTTTGTTTAATTTCTAAATTTCAAAAATATGTAGAGGTTATTTGAATTATGCCGACTTCGAGGAAAACTTGCTGTATTCATGGTTGTAATAATACATCAGGTCGGAATAAGTGGAATTAATGTAAAAGTGAAATTCTCAGTGAGCAGATTCCAAACGAAAACAAGCTAAATGCAAACAGTGGATAAAAGCTGTAAGAAGTTATGTGTAAGTACAATATGAATAAAAATGGATAAAAATGATAATGAAAAAACTAGAAGACAAGACAAATATCTATGAATGTACAAGATTCAAGTCGTAATCCAATAAATGTGGCCCTTACGTCTTCTCAAGGTTTTCATGGACTCTCTTCAATTACTACTGATGAAGGTATGAACAGTTTAACGGACGTGTTGTTAGCAATTTTCTTAGACATTCTAAATTTACTCCAACTTTACTGAAAATTGACAAAAAAAAAAAACAATATGATTAAATTAATAACATGTTTATGATTTATAGAACTTTTAGTACTATTTAATATTCATCGAACGTTAGCACATACGATATTTTTAAAGCATATTCAACAATTCAATAATTACTGATGAATTTTATCGTTTGACCTGCGAAATCAACTATACAAGCGTCTTCTAAATAATATTATCCAGAAACTCGAAGTTAATCAAAGAATATTAAGCATCACCATATAGTCAAATTCATTGGGGTTTGTACGCAAAGTCGACTTTTAAGTTTTGTCTCCAAATGTTCTGGTGGTCGTGCTGCTGATTGTATAACAAATGATTTTAGTTTAATGGATTTAACTGGTGATGAAGATTTAAAAAAAATTTCTCACAGATAAAAACCCAAGTACAGAATAAAAATGCTATTTTTTCTTGCCTACACAAAGACACAAAGATTAATTTATCCCGGAGAAGGAGGAAAAACATACAACATGTCATCTGTAAGAAATATAAAACGGGTTAATTACATAACGAACTAAAGACTTTAAAATTTTCCCTTAAGTAACAAATTCGTAACTTTTTTAAAATTAAGTAAATATATTTTCTTAAATAAATAATTGGTTTTTAAAGACTGTCATAATTATAAAAAAAACTTGATGCCAAATTATTATCTCTTAAATCAATTTCTAATGTATTAAAAGCAGTTTTACCTTGAGTTAGTTCAGTATTTGGTCCGTAATCTTTGGATATATTCCCTTTTCATCATTTTGGTCAAGTAAAACAGTATTGACAGCTAGTAGAAATCCGTATTTTATTATTACCTCAGTTTTTTTATTATTTTTCATGTTGTTTTTAATGAATCTTTGGAAATAGAACGCTAGGAAGCACTTACTTCGGCAATAGGTGCTGCCTCTATATTTCGCTCACGGCATATAAATAACCACAAGTCAAAAATTTTAAAGATTAATATAAATATGCTTTTCTTACATTTTTTTTTAGTTTTAATAAAATGAAATATATTAAAATAAAACACAAATTTAAAAAAATCATATTTTTATTACCCGACTGCCGGAGGGTTATGTTTTCAGCGCGTATCTTGTATCTATGTAATATTCTTCCTTACCTTGTATCTCCAGAACCGCTAAACGGATTTTCACATTTGAGGTATCGTTAGATTTGTCCTAATAGCCCAAGTGTTCTTAGATAGGTGACATTTAAAAAAAAACAAAATTGCGGATGTTTGACGCCACATTGTGAGGTAATAAAAAAATAAATTGTACCAAGCATATCAAGTGGGGTATCAAAATGAAGGATTTTAAACACAAATTCTAAATATGTATATAACTTTTAGTTTTAATATTAAATAAAACGATAAAAAAAGAAATGAATATTTTTTCTGCAAAGCAAATCGTATTTTTTTTTCTATTTCGATCTAAGTAATCCGACAAAGATGTCCTGTAACACCATTCAGAAATTAATGATTTCTCATGAACTCTTTGGCGAGTTTAGAATAAGCACTCTAAACTAAAAAGACATAAATAAAAAAATAATTAAAAAATAACAAAAAACCCGCCTGCATGGATAGCTACAACTAAAAATCAACTGAAAAGACTGAAACAGGACGAAAATTCAATGACTAGGTATTTAAAAAAAATGAATGATTAGGTACTTAGAACCAGAAACATAAATTGAAACAGTACCACACCTACGTACCTACGTATTGTACAAATAGAAATATCAGCACGGTCGTCATTCAATTTTTTGCAACATTATAAACAGAATTACAGTCGGAGGCATGCACAAAAGGATAATAATTTAACATAGCATACACTTTCATGCCTCCGACTGCAATTCTGTTTATAATGTGGCAAAAAATTGAATGACTACCGTGCTGATATTTCTATTTGTACAATACGTAGGTACGTAGGTGTGGTACTGTTTCAATTTATGTTTCTGGTTCTAAGTACCTAATCATTGATTTTTTTAAATACCTAGTCATTGACTTTTCGTCCTGTTTCAGTCTTTTCAGTTGATTTTTAGTTGTAGCTATCCATGCAGGCGGGTTTTTTGTTATTTTTTAATTATTTTTTTATCTCCATCTTAACATATTATCCAGCAAAAGTCTGCCATCATATAAACGTCCCAACGGCCTAGATATCTTCTTTCATCTCTTTAATATCGTGATAGAACCTTTCTGGGAAAAAAACAATATATGATTCCAAAAAAGGGTTTCTCCAATTCATATTACAACTTAAGTTTTTAGGTTCTTCGACAATATTTTCATAATTAGGATTTATACGGTAAAAATTTGGAAACTACATTTTCCAAGCCATTTCAAACGTTTTGTTTTGTGTTGTCATATGGTTTCGAATTCTGTGTCTTTCAACAAATTTTAGAAGTTAAATCCCGTGAATATTTCTTCTTTCATCTTAGCATTAGATAGGGCAGGAAAACGTTGAACATATGTACTTGAAAGTATTGCCATCTTGTAGTTATGCCTTAACAAACTGTTTGATTAGACCAACTTCAATGTGAAATGGTAAATGCAATACTTGGGATCTATCAAAGACGGATTGATGACATCTTTTACTCCAGATTCCAATTTTTGTCAAATATGCCAATCAGATTTTTTCAAATGTAAGCTTCTTACTTTACTATCCCGTTAACAAATATTACACGAGCATATTGAGATCTCTTGCTGTCGTCCAACAAGCATACATATGATTTTTAAGTCTCCGCAAATGTAACATTTGTAGTCAGAGTATTTTATGTACTCTAAAACAATTTTAAGCAACAGGTATTAATGCTTTATCGCCAATATAATCACCATTCTTTTGTTTCATATTCAGTGTCAAAGTTATGTATTAATCGCGAATATCACAGCAAAATACCAAACTATCCTCTTTTTTAACTGTAAAAAGTCGAGTTCTCTTCGTGACGAAGAGAATGTCGTCTAAGAATCTTATCAATTGTGTTCTTTAAAGCATAAACCGATTAACTGCAGCATCTTTGAGTAATCCAATATCCCGTACCCATTAAGTAATTGCTGTCTGAATGGTCGGTGATCATTTGTAAGTTTAAAAATCTTACCACTACTACGAAGATCACTATGTTCTTAATTATAAGATATGGGCATATCGAAACTTTTGTTGTTAGAAGGAGTTAGGAGTTATACGTAGTTTTGTTACAGATGAAACATAAGGATATACTATTTTGGCGCGGGTTTTGAAATTGTATCCGGTTTTGATTTTCCGTGGGTCCACTGCCTTAACATTTCAACATATAACCTGCTTCTCTATGGAGAACCCACTGTTTATCTTTATACTGTAGATTATGTCACAGGTGGTCAAAGACTATGCAATGATTGGTCATACAACCCATAATTGTAATAAAGTTAAAGACAAGTAATAAGTTGTTAAAAATTAATCACAAGTCAACAAAAAAAATTTTTTTTTTGAGTCTGTTATTTAGTGAATATTTTCTGATTGTATACATCGAAAAAAAGCAGAAACTCCATTTATAATAAATAAAGTTTGCTTTTGTACCTTTACACAATGTAAAACGAATATTATAGTGTTTTAGCAATTTTTTTTAGGAGCCGTTGCATATAAGATACAGGAGAGGGGTAGGGGGGGCTGTGGGTGTGAAGCGGGAGTGACAGCTATCAACGGCAGTGTGCGCGTGCGCTTTGCAAAGGAATAACATATTTTATGTGTCATGAGGCCTAAAATGTCTTCCAAAAAGTGCAAAAATCCCGTGGACTCTTTTTGTTATATTTGCGGCGAATTCATTAAAGTGAGAGCCAAAAAAATTTGTTTATCGTCAAATACGAGACTCTGTGAAGCCTATGAAGCTTATTTTAATTTACCCGTACGAAGTCAAGATAAAGTATGGGCACCTCATTTCTCATATAGTAACTGCAAAAATACTTTAGAGGGTAAGAAAATACATCATACTTTTCATTAAAATTTATATATATAACTGTACCTATTCTGACACATACATTAAATGTGGCATTCGTTATTGAATAATGTTAATTTTTTTTTCAGCCTGGTACCGAGGAGAAAAAAGAAGTATGAAGTTTGCAGTACCAAGAATATGGAGGGAACCAACTGACCATATCCGTGATTGCTATTTTTGTGTAGTAAATCCAAGTAAACGTCGCGCTGGTAAAAATGCCAAAAAGATTGATTACCCAAACCTACCATCAACGTCTGCTCCAGTACCCCACAGTGAAAATTTCCCTGTGCCTTCGAGCCCAAAGCAGAAGGCACAAGAGCAGTTACCGCTATCACAAATATCTAGTAATAGCGGAGACAGCGAGTTCGTGATCACATCACCGTCTGTTGAACCACATCTCATTAATTCAGAAGAGTTTAATGACTTAGTAAGAGATTTAAATCTACCTAAACTTAAAGCAGAAATATTAGCTTCACGACTAAAACAGTGGAATTTGCTCAAGAACGATGTTAAAATAAGTGACCAAAGAAAACGTCATAAAACATTTTCTGGATTTTTTACAAAAGAAGACGGACTTTGTTATTGCAATGATGTGAAAGGTTTGTTTGAAGCAATCGGAATCCCTTGCATTTCTTCTGAATGGCGTCTTTTCATCGACAGCTCTACAAGAAGCTTAAAGGCAGTTCTTTTTCACAATGGAAATAAATTTCCATCTCTTCCCCTTGCTCATTCTGTAATGCTAAAAGAAAATTACGAGAGCGTTAAAATGGTGCTTCAAGTTTTAAAATATGAAGAGTACGCCTGGCCAGTGATAGGGGATTTCAAAATGGTTGGATTTCTGATGGGAATGCAAGGCGGGTACACTAAATATCCGTGTTACATTTTCTTATGGGACAGTAGAGCCGATGCACTTCACTACCAGCAGCACTCATGGACACAACGGAGCGAGTTTCAAATAGGACAACATAATGTCAAAAATGAACGAATTGTGAAGCCCGATCATATTTTAATGCCTCCATTGCATATTAAATTAGGTCTGATGAAGCAGTTCGTAAAGGCACTGCGTCAAGACTCTGAGGCCTTTCTATATTTAAAATCATTTTTCCCGAAATTGTCAGAGGCTAAAATTAAAGCTGGTATTTTCATCGGTCCAAAAATAAAGAAAATAATGGCCAGTGAACAATTCCTACAGCTCCTTAGTACCCACGAAAAACAAGCGTGGCTCAGCCTTAAAGCAGTGATTCATGGCTTTCTTGGCAACAGAAAGGCAGAGAATTACACGGAGCTTATTACTGATATGCTTCACAACTTCAAAGTTATGGGTTGCAGAATGTCTTTGAAAGTCCACATGCTACATGCTCATTTGGACGAGTTTAAAGACAACTTAGGTGCATATTCAGAAGAGCAAGGGGAACGTTTCCACCAAGATGTAATGAACTTTGAAAAGCGTTATCAAGGACAATATAATGAAAACATGATGGGTGACTACATTTGGGGGCTCATACGTTAAAGTTCCATCTTACACAGAAGAAATACCAAATCTGTTCATTTTTAAAGTCTTTTTTGTATTCTTTTTTGCATTTGTGTTTTTATTTATGCCGTCTTGTATAATTAAAGTCAATAAAAATATGTGAATTCAAAACTGTTTTCCTTTTACATATAATTGAAATTAAAAAATAGAGCTTTTTCATAAAAATTAAAATTTCGTTTTAGTAACCACAAAAGCAAACTTTATTAGATAAAAATATTTTTTCTTTAATAAGTTAGGCATAAGTAATCAAAATCAGAGGTACAGAACTCAGACTCAAAATTCGTGTTGACCCGTGAATTAGCATTATAAAGTTATTTATTATAAGTAACCTGTGTGTGAAGATTTATTTTAAACGTAATAAGCCGATAAAAAATGTGATGTGTTACAATAAAAACAAGTTTATATTTGTGTTATGTATTCACAAGTTACCTATAAAATTCAAAAAAAAAATAATTTCACCGCAGACCTGTGTAATCTTCTTGATTAACATAATTATTTTACTATTTCACTACGATCAAAACACCGACTTATTACTAATGCAACTAATATGTAATTAATTTGGATTGATGCATTATCGACTATAGGTGGGTAAAAAATTTAGGTTCGAGTCCTGTCAAATGTGGCATTATTTTGTTTTTTTTTAATGTCATTTTCCTGTTTGAAAAAATGAGCTCGTTCGTATTTTATTTCATTTAAAACAATACTTCCGTGTTTTACTTTATTCATATATAATAATCAATATCAACTTTAATTTATGTTTTAATTTTAATGTGGGCGTGATACCCAAAATTAGCTGTTTGGAGATTAAAATAATGTAACATATACAAAGAAAATAAGTTTTAACCTTAACGGTATCTCTCATCTAGTCTTAAATTCAAAGTTGTTTGGGGAACAAAAAGATATAAAGAGGGAGAGAGATAGTCTAAGACCTGGTGCCGAATATTCGCCGTCATTCGTAATAGAAAATTTCTCTTATACAACATATGAATTCCATACAGGTTATTACGTTTCTGCTTAGGCAAACACCTTAGTCGATACAAAGGAGGCAGCAGACAAGGGTAAAGAGTGCGAAAATTTGGGCAACAAATTGTCATCATTTCTTCCACGTACTGTTGGACTTTTGAGAAGCCTAAATCCAAAATGGCGAACAGTTGGGTGAATACGAAAAAGTATCGAACAAAGGTAAAGAAGACTAACATTTGGAGCAAAAATATTACAAAAATGAAAAATTACACATAGCGGATTGACGACTAACAGTACATAATAGTTACAAAAATATCTACTAATTTGAAGTCACTTAAATTAAAGTTTATAGATCTCTAGTAACTACTAACCAAGAATACTAACATTCATTGTTAAACAAAACACAAAATACCTGAAAAAGAAGAACTAACAATTAATTAGAAGATATATTTAGGAAATCAATCATAATAACACCCTATTAATAATGCTAATGGCTAAGTAAAGAATCTTAACAATAGTTTATACTATTTTTTTTTATTACATAATTATATTTAAAATTCCTATTAATTTTTATTAATTTATTATTTTATTACTGCGCTATAACTCATACTCGGTTTAACTTTTGAGATGATTGTTTTCAGGTGTGAAGACTGATGAAATTGTACAGGAGGAGCAGTCAATAATTATTAGGTGATTTAGTACTTAGGCGTTTAGAAATTTCCGAGAGCTTTAAAATTCAAGTTATTCTAATAGCAGTGTTCATGGTTTGTAAAGTATATTCACAAAACAAATATAGTGTCAGATTGTAAAAGTCATTTTGATAACACCTTTTAAATTTACGTTTCTTGTATTAAACAATGTGGCGTCCCCAGAGTCCAGAGGATAATAGGGCTATTTTACCAGTTGATGCACCGGACCCAAATCGACAGGGAGGTGATCTCATTCGAGTATTAGAATCAAAAGACCACCAACGAATACATTTATCTACTGACGCAAAACAAATTATTGCCAACTCTTGTCGAAAAAAACATAGACAGTAACGAAGCCTTACATAAAACGCTGACTTATACTAAAAAACCATGATCCACAGTCAGAAAAATGGTTAAGTAATCTTATTATCCCAAGAAAAACAAGACAGGATAGTATGCGTACTGGTGATCTCTTTATCAATATAAATCGTCTCATCTATATAGTCCATTTCACCGATTTTGGCGGATGACAGAAATCATACTCGTAGTAAATTTAGAGTTACATCTCTCTCAGATACAGGCAAGTTAGAAATTTAAATGGGGACGTTTGTTTTTTAATACAACACTTACGTAACTGCATCTTGTTTCACCGGTAGATAAAAAGTATTCAATACGGAAGTCTTGACTTAATTCACATTCCTAGTAACTGTCATCTGTCATGTACGTCTCGTTGTTGAAGGGTTGAATTTAATAATTATTAATGTCATATTTTTGTAGACACACTGATAGTTTCATAAACTTACGACCTAATTTAGAAAAAAAAACTCTCCGCCATTGGTAACTTGGATGACAGTTTAATCTTATTTCAGTGGTTTCTAATATCAAATCGGCCAAAAACGATGAAATGGACTATAGTTGTCATATTGACTGATTTACCAAAAAAATTGTGCTATATACGCTTGTAATTGGTTTTAGATTTAGTAAATAATTTAAATTTTGCTTTTAAGAGATGGTAACATTATTATTATGGTAGTGGAAAATATCTTCGGGTGATATAAGACGCAAAGCTCCCTTGGAATCACATAGAAGGCGATAATCAATGAATTGTGGCCAAACTCACTTACAGCAAAACGCAGAAGTTCACAACGTATTCAAAGAGGCAATTGAAGGTCGACAAAATCAAACACCAATACTAAAGCACTTTGTTGAACAACCAGGAATCATATGAAAATCATTACAGGATTGCTTACAGGATATATACCAATAATGGCAGATCTGCACACCATAAAGAAATTAGAAGACAAAAAAACAAAAACAGTCAAACACAAACTGTGTCATTGTACAGATCGAAAGAGACAGTGAATCTTTAAAGATTTTCAAGTTACTTTTTATGCATATGGTACTCTTTTATTAGTGTTTATTGATAGTTGAAAATTTTTCAAAGGCACCGAAAAGAAAGCCCGATAAGAGTCGGATTTTTACCGACAAAAACCAATCCTTCACTCCGATGAGCGAGCAAAAAGCACAATCATCTGCTCACTCACCTGTCCTTTCACCTCCTTACTCGCATACACTTCGTCCATTGAGCCACATCCTTCATGCTCTACCACTCCGCTTGCCACATCTCAATAGATATGGACCTCTCCTCATTCCTTACTCTCTCCCCGATGTGTCCGTCAACGCGATAGTACATCCTTATTCTTTCTTTTGCGAGGATGTATGTTGGCACACAGCCCGCAACTATCCAAAGCGCAACAGTGGTTACTGCGCAGTGGCAACAAGACACTCTCAACAGACTTGTCCTGTCAACCTTGGTGAGAAACCACCTGTAGAAGAGTGTTTCCACTGCTGAACACCACATGGTAATCTTAAAGTGTATAAATTAATACAGGTTCTAGAATTGGTACCATCAACAAATAAAAAAATTACAAATAACCTAATTATGTTTGTCTAATAGTACAAACTCAATATATTACATCAGTTAATACTTTCTACCTGATAATTTAATTAAATTACCAATGTAATTTTATATTTTAACTACCACCTAACATTTAAAATTTACAACAAAAAACATTTTATAGGGCAAAATTTTAATTGTTCCCAGTCTCTATATCTTGTGAAGTTTGAAATTAGCCTAACAAGAATTATCATGAGCAAGGGCAAAGATCGCAGTTTCGCTCTGTGCTGGACATATCATTTTCTAAATGTTTCATTTATTATTGTCTAATTTTTAACTTTTATTGCAGTTGTTGCCGAATAACAACTAATTATAATTAAAAACAAATTTTTGAGACTGTTTATTTATACAATTATAGTGTTAGTAACGGTTGGTTGAAAAGTTTTGAAAGCGAGTCCTATTAACTAGTAGAGAAATCATACAAGCGTCGAAGATGAACTACGTAGTGGACGTCCAGAAAGTACAACAACACCAGAAATCCAAACAAGTCTATGATATTGTTTGTACAAATCCAAGTTTGACTAAGTATAAGAATGTTGATAGTAAAGGCATTTCAGATAAACACGTACTTCATATTTTATATGAAGAACTACAAATAAAATAGCTGTTCAAAATTTAATGCTGTATACGTTAACAATTTAACAAAAACTGAATTCAAAACAAATTTCTTAGCGTCGTTTGAAGTGGTTTAAACAGAATAAAACCGTTTTTCCGCATCGTTTTATAACTTTGGACGATATACTTGGATCTTTCATCATGATCCTAAATAAAAACAAGAACTTTTACAGTGAACTGAGGCTGGTTCTTCAGCTTCAAAACAGGTGAAGTCAGAACGATCGGTAAAAAAGGTTATGGTGTCAGGTTTTTGGGATGCATAAATAGTTTTGTTAATTGATTATCATGAAAAACGTAAAATAATTAACTCTGAATATTATGGTCACCTTTTGAATATGATATAGAAACAAAGCTTTCGAAAACGATTACAGAGATGGTATAAAATTACTGGAGGATCATTGGAATATGTGTGTTCAAGCTAAAAGAAAACATATTAATAAAAAAAAACGGTTTTATTAAAAAATAGACATTGGTTTATTTGTACTTTTAAAACATTTCAACCAACCTGTATTACGACATGATATTTTATGGATAAAAATAACTGCTTTGCTGAATGAAGCTAAATATGTTATTGAGAAAATTACCAATATTTTTTCTTTCTTTTTGTATGTAACATTTCATGAAAATGTAATTAAAAAAAAATTAATCCTGACAGATTAAATATGGCAAGTACCATGAATTTTGTAGCATTTTTAAATAACTTTCATTAATTTTTTTTTTAATAAATTCTTTTCTAAATATAATACGGCCCTGTTGCTTAAAATTTTCTTAAAACAACGCAAAACCTAGATGCCTACGTGAAAAAAAAATACATAATTGTATCATGTGAATGACCGTAGGGTACGTGATTTATTTCTGTCTTCATCACCCATTAGACTGATTGTGGCCTCACTTTTGATTTAGTCTTGCGTCAAATCTGTAGTCATTTTTTTTTTTAGTTTTTAGTTAATAGGTAAAGTGTGTAATTTCAAATTTCTTAATAATAGGCTACCGGGTTACTTTAACCATATTATGTTTTTCATTTTTGTCTTTTTTCTGGGTTTCTTATCGATTTTATCCATTGATTAAAAAAATAAGTGCCGTACATTTTCTTTTTTTTTTCTTAAATTTCTTTTACTTGCATTAATTTTTTGCCACCAAAAACTTTTTAACATCTTGTTTTAATTTTTTTATTTAGCTCCAATGGACCCACGATTCGCTCCCCACCAAACAACTAAGTGTCGTTCGCATGAGTGAAACATAAAAAAAATACTTAGATTTTGATGTTTCAATTGTCGATTTGACAAAGTCTCTCTCTGATTAACGTCTAGCTATATGTGCTTAAGCAGAAAGTGAGTAAGTTTCACATGTGGCATAAGTCAAATTTAACGACCGATGAGCGATTTGATGGCTAGGCATTCATAGCTTAGTTTTAGAGTTTCAGCGCGTAGAGCTAAAGGTTGCGGGTTCGAGTCCCGCTGGATGCCAATTTTTTTCAATTTCTCCTTAATTTCATTATATATACCTTTGTTTGAATACTTTTTAAAAACTTTTAAAAATTTCAAAAATATTTAAAAATTACATGAGATATCTCAAATAATCGTTTACTAAACTAAATTTCTTCTTTAAACTAATCTTGTCTAAATACTATCTCTAAAATGTTGTTTTAATTTATAATTGGCGGTTTTAAAATCAAGGAACAAGCTAAAAATTAATGTATGTTAAAATGGAACATTCCAATAGCGAATATATTCGTAATTTCAGGTACCTACTTAAATGTTAATTTTTATGTGTCCAGATTTCAGTCAACATATTTTGTTGTTAAGAAGTAAGGATTTCTAAAACTTCATATTTAGACAGGAGTGATCCATATGACTTCCATCAAATGTTATTATGTTTGTTGATTTATTACGTTTACGAACTCAGTTCTAATTGTGTGATTTTACATGACACAAACAGCTCAAATGCACATCTAGTAATTAATAGTTTGTGGTAGATTGACATTAAATTGAACATCCTAATTGATTCGTCATTAGAATTCACATTCATAATTAGAAATTCGGCATGATAGCATGTATTTGTGATGGTGAGGCTAATAAGACTGCTCTCATACGACACTCTCAGTGCCGTGACCTATGATGCCAATGAATTTGATATTCCAATAACTTGTGGTCGATATAATCGGTTTACGCATTAAATGGAAATAAATGTCTGGTGACAGATTTATGTTTTTAAATACGAATAATCACCAAATGGATTTTAAATCTTTTAAAATTTTAGATGTTGAAAAGAACCGTATCAAAAGAAACTTTCTTGAAATGGCATTTATATCTGAGAGTGATAATTGCATCAACAAGAGATCAGATATTCAACACTTAAGTGAGATTTATTCATATTTGCTTTTGTTAGACAAAAAACAATAGTAAAACCCCTTATACCGGTTTTTCTGAAAATAATATTTTTAGTTAATACAGTGATTTAGTCACTTTTACTAAGTTAACTCTACAATCTGACTTATAAAATGCCAAATCATTATATTTAAAAAAATATATCTCAATGTCAAGTAAAAAATTCTAAACTTAATAATTTTTATAATTTTAACAACCAAATTAATTAAATATTTAAGATCATTCAAATTGTATTTCTAAATTTAAAAATTGTAAAATTGTTTTTTTTAACTCATATATACGTGCCCTGTCTCAGTGAAGTTGGCCCACGCTCCAAAACAGGATATTTCTGATTTTATTTAAGGGCTAAATAAAATTTTATTTAAAATATAATATTTTTGGTTTCTTTAAATGTTTATGGAAAGATAACAAAACCGACTCAGCTATTTTGGAAGCGTTTTTATTTTGAAATTTTCTTTTCCGAAAAATGATTTGTGTATTGCAATATACGTGATGGAGACAACTTAAGTTGCATGGTCTTTTAATCGCTTCCATAAAATAAAGGTAGGCTTTGTTAAACAAATGATAACATTTTACGTTGCTAAGAAGCCGATTTTGACGTTTAAATCAATTTTTAATGTATTAGTGTTGCTAAAAATAAAAAATGGTTCGTGGTAAAGCTGTTTCTGACGAAATAAGAAAAGTGATCATTCAATTGCATTTAAAAGGTCAAAATGCTTCCCAAATCGCTGACAGTATTAACAAATCAAGGTATACAGTTCGAAATATTATTACATTGTACAAAAAAACGGGATCTGTTGCTCAAAAACCCAGAATTGGAAGTCGACCGCGCTATTCCAACACTAATTTAAGAGCCTTAAAACGGATTATCAAAGAAAATCGACGTGCTAATTATAACGAATTGAAAATATTGTGGAATCAGGCAACCACAAAAAATTTTTCAAGAGCAACTTGTCACAGAGCTACCCAGAAGATGGGATTTAAAACTTACAAGGTAGATTTAAAATATTGTTGTTGTTATTCGTTTTAAATTCAGTATTTTTATGCAAAAGAGAAACCCTTACTGACAAAGATTCAGAAGAAAAACAGATTAGCGTGGGCCAAAGAACACAAATTATGGTCTTCGAATCAATGGAACTCCATTATTTGGAGTGATGAGGCCAGATTTGAAGTATGCGTTGGTGATACAAGGAGTCGTGTCATAAGAACTAAAGAAGAAGTGTTTTATAATGACTGTCTTAAAAAAAAAGTTGAGTTTCCGGCTTCTGTTATGACTTGGGGATCCATGTCAGCAAGTGGAGTGAGAAACTTACACTTTGTGGAAGGTATTATGAATGCTGAGAAGTACATTAATGTGCTTCAAAATAACTTAATACCCCAAATTAACCAAATGCGTTTAAATAATATCGAATGTATCTTCCAACAAGATGGTGCCGCTTGCCATACAGCTAAGAAAGTAAAAGATTGGATGTTAGAAAACAATATTCCAGTTTTAAAATGGACGTCCAGTACTCCAGATCTATCGCCGATTGAAACCTTGTGGCATCTTATGAAGAAAAAGCTCAGATCGAATCCCGCAAGAACTGTTTCAGAATTGCGAACCCGTCTCCAAGAAATTTGGAACAGTTTTACACCAGATGACTGCCAAACATTAGTTGAAACTATGTCAAGACGTATTAAAGCAGTAATCAGTTCAAAAGGCGATGTAACGCAGTGGTGATTTGCTGCTATTTGGTTTCGTTGATTTTTATTAATCGGCAGTTTTTTGAATTTTTGTAAAATATTTTTTCTCTGTTACAAAATATTTAAAATATTTAGTAATTTTGCCTAATATTAAATAAAAATATCGTATATTATCAGAAATACATTTTAGTTTTAAATACGTTTTCGTTAATATGACAAATTCACTGAGACAGGGCTCGTATATAATGTATTTAATAACAATGATGTCAATCTCACATAGTAAGTAAACTACACATCACCTTATGTTAAAAAAACCTAATTCACACTATTGTAGCTTTTCCCCGATGATATCGATGAAAATCTAAGAAATATATTGGATTTTAGTATAAAGAGTACTCTTAATCATTTAGCTGCATACCCAATTATTTTCCACTGTAACTATTTGATATCAGCTATTAACAATTAATCTTATATATATATATATATATATATATATATATATATAAATAAAGGAGGATAACGGGAATCAACGCAACAAGGATCATGGTTACAAGTAGGAATGGTAACCGCAGACATGCATATATATATATATATATATATATATATATATATATATATATATATATATATATATATATATATATATATATATATATATATATTCCCGAAATAAATGCAAATTTTTTAATAGATACAGGAAGTTGTAGAAGTTTAATGAATCCGAAATTTATTTTTAATAAACAATTTAATATACAAACCACTCACAGAATTAGCTACCATAATGAAGTAATAATAATTCCTATTTTTAACTTGTTTAAAATAAAAGAGAGACACAAATTTTACCTTTTTAATTTTAGTAACAAATACGATGGTCTTATAGGTATAGACTTGCTAAGACAGTTAAATGCATCTGTAGATTTAAACAAAAAACTAATTATTACTCCTAAAGTTAAAACTCCGATTATTTATGAATCCAAAGAACTGTCTCAATTAAAACACAAATTAAAAATTAAAAACTATTCTATTAATATTCCAGCCAAAACTTAGTTAAACTAGGTAAAAAACGGTATAGGAAGTCTCAATTATATTAAATTTCACAATAACTTAGAGACACCACAAGTATTAGTTAATATGGAAAATCATTTTGCTATAACTTCAATAACAAATTCTGACACTTTTCCTAAAGTAATTACAGTTACTGCTCCTTTTAATGTAGAATTATTAGACATAATATAAATAAATTATATGGAAAATATAGAGCCAGACGATAAATTACGTACCTACATTTGATAATGATACACTAACAAAAAATTTAGAAAATTTAAGATTAGGTAAGATTAGATTTCGAATATAGAGATAAATTTTATTATGGACAAATTCCCTTAACTTTTACAAACGCAATACAACATAAAATCAATTTACCTAACTAATGAAACACCTATCTTTACAAAGACTTATCGTTATCCTCAAGTACATAAAGCCGAAGTAAAATCACAAATTGAAAAAAATGTTATCACAATGCATTATACAGCATTCGCACAGTCCATGGTCCAGCCCAATTTGGATTGTTGAAAAAAAAACTCGACGCTTTAGGTAAACGTAAGTGGCGACTCGTAATAGACTACAGGAAACTTAACGAAAAAACGGTTGACGACAAATATCCCGTTCCGAACTTTACAGACATTCTAGACAAATTAGAAAAAAGCCAATATTTCAGTACATTAGACTTAGTCATTTCAACGCGTAATGGACAATATTTTAAGAGGGTTGCAAAACGAGACATGCTTAGTTTATTTAGACGACATTCTCATTTTTTAGCACTTCCTTACAAAAACACGTAGAACGACTTCGAGAAAGTTTAACAGACTTAGACAAGCTAATTTTAAAATACAATTGGACAAATCCGAATTCCTAAGGAAAGAAGTAAGTTCTGTAGGACATATTATAACACCAGACGGAGATCAAATTTGCTCAAGCGAACGGAATTTCAGAAAATTTTAGACAATGGTACAGAATTTAAAAACTATGTAGTATCCGAAATTTTAAAGGTACATAAAATCAAAGCCCATTTTACCACAGTAGGTCCCCAAGAAAGTAATGCCATTGTAGAACGCTTTCATTCGACAATAATTGAGCACCTATAAATTCTCAAATCTCTATATCCAAATAAAAAAGATAACCTTATGAATTATGCAATTTTAGGCTATAATAATAGCATACACAGTAGTACCAAATTTACACCTTTCGAACTAACTTTTGGTCATACTAATTCCCGAAACCCCAATGAATTATTTCTACCTACATCATTTTTCGCATATTATGCAGAAAACCACAACAAAATACTAGAACATGTTTACGATAACGTTAAAGGTAAATGAGAAACAAACAAAAAGAAAATCGCGGACAAACACAATACACAAAGTAATACAAACGACCAATTCAAAGTAGGACACATTGTATATATCTAAGAAAAATTTTTAATACAGAAATAAAAAAGACAACAAATTTATAGGCCCCTATAAAATATCTAAACTTCTAGATAGAAACAAAGTCGAAATTGTAAATAAACAAAATAAAAATAAAACTGAAACAATTTATATCAAAGAACTAAGAAAACCTTAGAAGAATTCCAGACAATTTAATATAAGTTTACGTAACAAGTCCTGAAAGTGGTCTTTTACTGGACGAGTAGGTAAATTGCAGGGCGAGCCATAGACGAGCCCTGCAAGCCTGCGAGTCCAGTAAAAGCACTTTTGGGACGTATTACGTACAATATTTTTTTTAAAACGGGCATTGTTGTACCATTAACTTCATATTATTTAGTTTACATTTTTATAACAGAACTCTTTATTAACTAATTTTAACATTTTTTTTAACAAACCTTGCTTGGGTGGCCGTAGATGTAATAGGAGATGCGACTAGTTCAAAACCACATCAAGAAACAGAGATGGAGAGAATGTTTAAATTTTTGGAAAAAAACGGAAAATAAAATGGATGAAAATAGTAGAAAATTGGAAAATAAAATGGATGAAAAATTAGATGAAACTAATAGAAAAATTGATAAAAATAGTAGAAAACAAGAAAAGTATAGAAAAGAAGATAAGGAAGAGTTAAAGATTTTAAAAGAAAATATAGAAGGCATTAAATTAGATATTAATAATATGAAAGTAGATATTATAAATGAAATAAGAAGAAAATATTAAAATACAAAAAGAAGTAGACCAATTGAAACATGGAATGAAGGAGGTAGATTATGATACAAATATAAATGAAAATAGAAATAAACCTACGGGAAAATATGAAGAATTTATTTGGCATGAAGACAATGTACAAGAAGAAAAAAATTAAAATAATGATTATAAAGGATATGTTACTTATAAAGACAAAATGAAAAAACAATATGAAAATATGAGATTAGAATTAAATGATGAATATGACTATAATAAGAAGAATGATAAAGATAAATATTACAAAAATAAAGAAGCAAAATATATGAAGTTGATGAAAAGAAATATAAAAATGAAGTATATTATTATATTAATAAAATTAAATATAACACTGAAATTAATTATGATAATGAGAATAAAAGGAAATTTAAGAAGAAAACGTAAGAAGATGAGGATATAATTTTTTTTAAAATATGTAATAAGATTAAAACAAGATTAAAGAAGATTTGGAAGGATATAATGTATAATTATAAAAAAAAACAAATAAGTTAATTAAAAGAAAATAGGATTGATATAAAATTAAGATTAAAATTAAAAATAAATAGGAAAATAAATAATGGAAAAATATCAGAAAAACAGAATACATTAGTAGAATTATTAAAGAAAAATGTAAAATGGGAAGAAGATGAAGAAAGAAAAAGATATGACGAAATTATTGAAAAAGTAAGAAAAAGATTAATGGATGTATGGGAAAAATATTATAAAAAAATTAAGAAAAAAGTGAGATATCCTGTAAAGTTTAGGAAAGGAGAATTGGTGATAATAAAAGATTATATAAGTGAAACTTTAAAGAAAAATGAATCAGGAAAATTAAAAGCTATATTTGAAGGACCTTATCGGGTAGTAAATGAAAAAGGTGTTAATAGTTATATTGTTGAAGATCCGATAACAAGAAATGTTAGAAGAATATTTAATATTGAGAGCCTGTATAGGTATTTTGAAGAAAGTTAAAGTATTCAGAATTTTTTATAAAATGTTAATTGTTATGTTTTAAATTTTAAATTATTAAATTTTTTTTTTACAAAAATTTATAAAAGTAAATTTCAAAAATTAAAATATATCTTTGGAGAAGATTTTAATTTTTTTAATTGTGGGGATTTGTTATGGTATCACTGTGTCTATTGTGTAAATAAAATATCTTACTGTATAGTGTGACGACATAGAACAGTGACTATTATTTTTTTTAATGTATATAAAGCGGTGAAATGCCATAGAGATGATGGATGATGAATTTTTGAATTTTGAAATTTAAATGACGTGATATAATTTATTTGAAAGATAGACAATTTATAAATTGAAAATTTTTTTTGTTGAATGTATTTAAAGTAAAGTTAATATAAAATATTGAATTGAATGAATAGTGGTTTGAATTGAATAAGCAGAAGAATTAAAGAAAATATAGAACCCAGACCCAGAATAAGCCGGAGCCAAAGAAAAGGAGAATCATAACAATATATATATATATATATATATATATATATATATATATATATATTGTTATGGTATTCAATAGTTGGTCTTTATATGTAATATAAGTGTAATTAAGACTAACTAGATATTAGAATTGAATAATCAATTTATGCAAATTATCAAGGAATCATAAATAAAAAAAAATTTGGGTTGCGAGGTTTCTAGGGGGATAAAAAAAAAATTATGAATAGAATGTCATAGAATTTTGGAGAGTAAAGTCAGAGAAAAAGTTTAGGGAATTATATAGAATTTTAAAAATTGAAAAACCATTATAAAGTAAATATAATAATAATAATAATTGAAAATGAAGATAAATACTGAATGTTAATGAATATAAATATAAAAATTATAAAAGAAGATTAATGTATGAATAGAATGTTATAATAACTATATGGTAGAGTTAAATATGGAATAAAATGGATATATATAGAGAAGATTAATTGGATATTTGCATAGATTGGATTTTCAAAATAAAATAAGCATAGTTTATAAAGATAAGTATTTCTGGTATGGTTTGTTATCAGCTGGTAATAGAGGTATATTAGAAATAGTTATTCGGGGATTTTAGGAAAAGAGGGCAAAATTTCATTTAAAATTAATTAGTGTTAAGTTTATGACAGGATAAATGATGAATGTTATATTGTTTTTTAAAGTGTTGTAAAGAATTAATATATTTATATATTAAATGATGTTAAAATTGAGATGGACTTTTTAGTTTAATATTATCGAAGAACCCAACCTTGAAGAGTCACAAGAATACAATTATATGAGTATAGAGATCATAACAATTATGGCGCCCAACGTGGGGCGTGAATAAAACAAGAATCCAGTTTAAAATAGAACAGTATATTGAAATTGAGAGGGTGATATAGACAATTGAAGTGATTAGAAAATTAGAACAGTGAAGAATTGAAATAAAACATAAATACATTATAATAGAAATAAGAGGATTAGGTGAGAGTTTTAAGTATATTTATATTTATATATAAAGACCATAAAATTTTGAAAATTTTAAAACTAAATACAAATCGAATAAATATAATAAAGTAATATAATAAGTTAACATTATAAATTAAATAAATATATAAAATAATTAAAAGATTTGAATAAAATGAATACAAGACAAAATAGAAGAAATAGAAGGAGAGAAGATGGAATACAGGAATCTAATGAAAATATGCATGAAACAGAAAGTAATGATGGATCGTCGGAAGGAGAAGAAAAAACAATGTTTCAAGTGGTACAAGCTGATGTGATAGGAGATGCGACTAGTTCAAAACCACATCAAGAAACAGAGATGGAGAAAATGTTTAAATTTTTGGAAAATAAATTTGATGAAAATAATAGAAAAATGGATTCTATGAAAAAAGAAATAAGAGAAGATATAAAAAAAGAAATAAAAGATATGAACAAGAATATGGAAACATTTAAAGATGAAATGAAAAATATTATTAAAGAAGAAAATATCAAAATACAAAAAGAAGTCGATCAATTGAAAGATGGAATTAAGGCGATGGAGGAAATGGGTAATATACACCAGGAGAAGATTAATAATATAGAAAAAAATGTGAAGGAGCAGAAAAATGAAAATAAGAAAGAAAATGAAAGAATACTACAAACTATGGAAAGGAATGTAATGGAAGTAGCAAAGAAATTTGAAGATGAAACAAAAAAATTACAAGAAATGCAAAATGAAAGAACTGAGGATGGTTCCTATATGATAATACATGGAGGAGAAGGAGCAGTAAAATTTACAGGGAATATCAGTATATTACATCCATGCACGTATATGAATATGATTAAAACTAAGACTAGGAACAAAAGAGATTGGAAAGAAATTATAAGAAGTTCTTTGAAAGATAATGCTGCATTATGGTATGCAACACAGGAAAATGAAATATTAACCTTTAATGATTTTGAAAGGGAATTTCTTAAATATTTCTGGGGTGAATCAAAACAAGGGGTGAGTAGGGAAAAATTATATTTCGGAAAATTCAATTATAGATTAGGGAATAATTTAACTAATTATGCGTTACAATTATATAATGTTGCACAATATTTGGAACCTCCTATGAGAGAAGAGGAAATAATTTTATATATTTCTAGACATTATGATATAACAGTTTCTGAAACAATAGTTATACAAAATATTAAAAAAAAAGAACAATTGATTGAGTATTTAAATCGAGTTGAAAGAAATTTAAAGATTAATGAAAATAGATCACAAAATTATGAAAATGATAGATTTAGAAATTATCAAAACAGAAATGGATATAATAGAGTAAGAGAAGAAATGCGTAATAGAAACAATGGAAATTATAATTATGGATATAATGGGAGAGAAAATGGAAATCGTATAAACGGAAATACATATAGAAATGGAAATAATATGGATAATAATAATAATATAAGAAATGGAAATAACAGAAATGAAAATGGTTTTCAAAATGTAAATAATGGAAGATATGAAAGATCAAGATATAGAAATATAAATGAAATTCATAATAATAATAATAATAATCGAGAAGATAGAAATGGAAACAATAATGTACCTAGAAGAATAAATCAAATTAATATGCAAAGTAGAGAAATAGAAGAAAATGTAGAAAATGTTAGGGTAGAACCAGAACAAGAAAATTTTTAAATAAGCACCTACAAAATTTTAATGTTAAATGTTGTTATATACATCCTAGTGAATTTATAAAATTAGAAGAAAATAATAATAAATTAGAAGATAAAATTGGATTAGTAGTTGTTGAAGGAAATTTAGAAAATAAGAAAATTAGAATTTTAATAGATACCGGATCAGAAGCAACATTGATAAATGAAAAAATTATTGAGGATAATAAATTAGAAGAAATGATTAAAATTCCAAGAATTAAGTTAATAGGTGCTAATGGAAAAAAATTAGGGGAAATTAATAAGACTATAAATATTAGTATTAAAATTGGAAATAGTATATATAAAATACAAGGTTTGATTATAGGAAATATGGAGTATGATATAATATTAGGTACTGATGAATTAGAAAGAATGAATGTTATTATTAATTATGAAGAAGGTTGGATAAAATTGAAAGAAGAACAAATCAAATTAAATAAAATAAACAATAATGAGGAGATAATACATATAAATGAACTAAGAATTAATGGGGAAATGATGAAAGAAGGAGAAGATATAAAAAGTGATGATAAATATAAAGATGAAATTAATTTGTTATTTAAAAAATATCAAAATTTAATTACATTAGAGAATAATACTGCAGAAAGATATATTAAAGAAGTGATAAAATTTTTACGAATAAGTTTAAATGGAAAGAAACATAAAGAATGGGAAAATTATATTAATAAAGTAGAAATGTATATCAATGATATTCCAAATGTAATAACAGAAGAAACACCAACATATTTAATGTTAGGTCAAAAACCAAAACGAAATTGGGAAGAAGAAGAAGAAAGAAAAAAATATGATGAAATTATAGAAAAAGTAAGAAAAAGGTTAATGGATGCGTGGGAAAAATATTATAAAAAAATTAAGAAAAAAGTGAAATATCCTGTAAGGTTTAAGAAAGGAGATTTGGTAATAATAAAAGCATATATAAGTGGAAATTTAAAGAAAAATGAATCAGGGAAATTAAAAGCTATATTTGAAGGACCATATAGAATAGTAAATGAGGAAGGTGTTAATAGTTATATTGTTGAAGATCCGATAACAAGAAATGTTAGAGGAGTATTTAATATTGAAAGCCTATATAGGTATTTTGAAGAAACTTAGAGTATTCAGAATTTGTGTTAATATGTTAATTGTTATATACTTTAAATTTTAAATTATTAAAATTTTTTTTCTAAAATTTATAAAATTTTAAATTTGGGAAATTGTTATGGTATTCAATAGTTGGTCTTTATATGTAATATAAGTGTAATTAAGACTAACTAGATATTAGAATTGAATAATCAATTTATGCAAATTATCAAGGAATCATAAATAAAAAAAAATTTGGGTTGCGAGGTTTCTAGGGGGATAAAAAAAAAATTATGAATAGAATGTCATAGAATTTTGGAGAGTAAAGTCAGAGAAAAAGTTTAGGGAATTATATAGAATTTTAAAAATTGAAAAACCATTATAAAGTAAATATAATAATAATAGAAATTGAAAATGAAGATAAATACTGAATGTTAATGAATATAAATATAAAAATTATAAAAGAAGATTAATGTATGAATAGAATGTTATAATAACTATATGGTAGAGTTAAATATGGAATAAAATGGATATATATAGAGAAGATTAATTGGATATTTGCATAGATTGGATTTTCAAAATAAAATAAGCATAGTTTATAAAGATAAGTATTTCTGGTATGGTTTGTTATCAGCTGGTAATAGAGGTATATTAGAAATAGTTATTCGGGGATTTTAGGAAAAGAGGGCAAAATTTCATTTAAAATTAATTAGTGTTAAGTTTATGACAGGATAAATGATGAATGTTATATTGTTTTTTAAAGTGTTGTAAAGAATTAATATATTTATATATTAAATGATGTTAAAATTGAGATGGACTTTTTAGTTTAATATTATCGAAGAACCCAACCTTGAAGAGTCACAAGAATACAATTATATGAGTATAGAGATCATAACAATATATATATATATATATATATATATATATATATATATATATATATATACAACGCAAAAGTCTAGGGATATTTTTGTAAAATCCTAAAAGTAACGAAAGAAATTATCGGGTTCATATAAACTTGCTTCTACTGTAACTGATAGTCTAAATACTTACTTTTTTAAATAAAAAAAATTTCAAAACAGATAACAATACGTGTTTTAGAACTTTTTTCACAAGGGACGAAAAATCTGACATTTTAATATTGTATTTAATTCCGATTTTAGTCATTTCATACTGTTCTTGCATAGTAGGTGTGTTAAAGATAGTGTGTTTTTACCATGGAACGACAACATTTAACATTGGATGAAATGAATAGGGCGGTGGGCCTCCTTCAAGCTGGTGTGCGACAAACCCAAGTAGCCGAACAGTTGGGAGTCTCGCAAAGCGTCATAAGTCGATTATGGCGTCGGTTTAGAGATACTGGGAGTCCAGCCGAGCAACATCCAGGACGTGGTCGGTCTACAACCGCCGCTCAAGACCGATATTTAGTTTTAACCGCTAGAAAGCAACCCACAATCACAGCACCCGAGTTGGTTAATGAATTGCAGCGGGCAGATAATGTGACAATTTGCAGAAATACGGTGAGGAATCGTCTCCATGAAGCTAATCTTCGTAGTCGGCGACCATTGAGATGTCCACCTCTGTCCAGAGGCAATCGCGCTGCCCGATTAACCTGGTGTCAAGAGTTTCTGAATTGGACTAACAGCGACTGGGCTACAGTTTTATTCAGCGATGAGTCCAGATTTGGATTTTATCCAGATTCTCGTCGGCCGAGAGTGTGGAGACAGCCCGGAAATGTGGAACGCTTGCGACATGTGCAGGAAGTGTACACATACAGAGGTGGCACATTATTGGTATGGGGCGGAATCATTATTGACGGAAGAACTGAGCTCATTTTCCCCCGCGGCTTTCTCACAAGTCAGCAGTATTTAGATACTATTCTCCAACCTGTCATTCGTCCATTTGCTGGTGCTGTTGGAGATAACTTTCACTTCATGCATGATAACGCTCGACCACATGTTGTCCGTATCGTAGTAAACTGGTTGGATAACGAGGGTATTGATGTAATGCCATGGCCAGCAGAGTCACCGGACTTGAATCCCATTGAGCATGTATGGGACATGCTCCAACGACGAATTACTCCATTTATGGGCAACATTCACAATGAATTTCAATTTCGAGAGCTTCTGAGAGAACAATGGACACAAATACCTCAAGCAGACATTAACAATGTAATTTTGAGCATGAATGCTAGATGTAGAGCTGTGATAAATCAACGTGGTGGCCATACTATATTTTAAGTTTATTTTTTGTGTTTTTTGTATTTTTTTTTACCTTTGAAAAAACAGTGGTTTTTAGAATATCATTTTTGTACAGTTTTCTGTTATTTTTTGCAAAAAAGTTAATGTTTTTTAATGTTTTTGACATATTAAACAACAATCTAAAATATAAATTTTGAATTACTTTGTAACGTTCCAAATTGAATTTTGAAACGTTAACTTACCCTTGCTAGCTCCAGGATCGTGGTTTCCTTCTGGTTTTCTACAACTCCCCCCAAACAAATATTTAAGGGCGCCAAAATTACAGACAAGCAAATAAAAGATGTTAAATCAGTGTAAATTGTTTATTGCCAAAAAAGAATTATTAATTTAAGTTAATAAAGATTGAATAATAATTAACTAATTTCTTATCTTTTACTATCCAACTTTGGATGACGTCTGGAAGCCAACATAAGGATGCGGTCGGGTCGAGGTCTTCCCAAAACTAATGGTTCTGTAGATGGGTTGGCAAGATTTTTCTAACACTTGACGGATCCTCTGAGGCTTGATGGCAAGATGTTTTCAACAAAAGGAAGCGGTAACTGTTAAAACCTGCTTACAAGCTTCTCTTCAAAAACCAAAAAAATGGCTATCCATAACAGCCCTATCTTGGGACCCTTCAACAAATTTGGCAATGGCCCTATGAATAAAAAATTCACACCGTCAAAATTCCATCTCAATAAATCTAGTTTTCGATTACAATCATCCAAAGTTACTCCAAGTTCGAGAATAGAAAAAAGTTAATCACTTTATCTGTTTACATATTTTTAACACAATAAAAACTGATTTAGACAATGATTGTAATCGAAATAATTTAAAAGTTAGAATAATAAAATTATTATAATCAATAAAATATATTCACCAAGTTTTTGACTATTAATAAAAATTATTAAACAATTAAACTCTTACTCACCAAATGAAGGGAGAAGAAAAACGAAGAGAACTGCTGGCTAAGAAGCACAAAATGGTAATGAAATTCAAAATACCGACTCTCTTTTCAAATGAACAACGGTACCCGGTTTTAAACAAAAATCTATTCTGCGTCGACTCCAAAGAATCTTCGATAAACTCGAACCGTCGTAGGCCAGGCCAAAATATCGTAGCAAAATAAACGAGAAATTAATGAAATAGAATATTTGTAGGCCAGGCCAAACAATTAACGATGTAATCGTTACACCACGGTAACCTGACGGAAAAAAAAAGAATTGAAGATTCTTTTTTTTTTTTTTTTTTTTTTTTTTTTTTCTAAAAACATCAAAAGGGGTGAATAATCAAAAACTGGTGAATCGGTAAAAAAAAAATAAACAGTATTACATAATTAAAGGCAACCACAAGAATTTGTGTATAAAAAAAAAAATTCTCGACAAAAAATTCAAAAACACGAAACCTTACTTATTACGTCACAATCGGTAAAAATAAATTAATAACTGTCCTATTTAAGGTCGTCTAAAAAAACAACACTAACAAGATGTACGAAAGAAACAAAAGATTAATGTTCACAATACAAGGCAAAAGTCTATCTCCAAAGGTAAAATAATTTATCATAGCAACGAAGACAAAGATAAGACTGACGTCAACAGGAATCATTGAATACAAAAGAAAAATTACTCAACTTGAGTAATAAAAATGAGCCCGAAAGCCAAGGAAATATTCAATGAACGAGATAAATTGAAACCAAATATCAGTTGAACGAAAATGTGACTAAACACTAAAAGATAAATCAACTAATATTCAGATCAAAAATAAGTTGACAAGTCTTATCGCTAAGCAATCAAGAGGCATATAAAAGATAAAAGGAAATTGCTATCATAAAAAGACAAGAAATAACTGGAGATAATGAAAAAGATAAACGAAAGTAATTATCATTAAAAAATGACATCAAACAACGGTAATAATGTGAACTTAAAAAAAAAAAAAATTGGACAGTTAATAAAAGTAAAAATGACGAAATCAATCAGGATCAGAAAACGAATACTCAAACGCTAAGAACACTGAAAGGCAATAATCACTAAGTAAAGAAGGAAAAAAAATTTTGAAAAAGGAACAAACTAAGAATCCAAAAATACTAATACTTTTTTTTCTTTAAATTTTTAAAAAAAAATTAAATGACAATCGAAGTTAATCTAAAAGGTTGAAAAGAATTTTGAAAAAGTTTTTTTAAGAATTTAAAAAATCTAAGAAATGGAAATTGAAAAGTTAATACCTTATGCCTTCCGTGAAGTGACTCCAGTGTAAGAAATCCAAAAAATATCAATCAAAAGTAAGGAATTTAAACATGACGAGAAAAGAAAAAATATAAGACGATAACTTCATATTTTTCACAAACAAGAAACTACAAAAAATTACAAACAACGAAACATAAGAAAAATCACAAACTTTTTATCAAAATGTCCTAGGTATGTGAAAAACAGTCATAGATATTAAAAGTATTTCTGTACTTGGTGTATCACAAAATCAATACAGATAAAAAAAATGAAAGAATGGTATGTGGAAAACAAAAAAATCCCGAGTAGGTACACAAATTCATGGAAAGTCTATAAGTTTCCCAAAGATAAGCCCTAACGGCCGAAAAAGAAACCAATATAGACCATAATCCCACAATACAATAAGATAAGATAAGATAATTTCTATTGTGTCCCAACCATACGGAACACCAATAGAAGCGATAAGAAGCAGTTACTACCAACTGCTCCACGATAAAGAGGTCTCACGGACCCCTACAAGATACTAAGGTCTCACAGACCTTACACGGTAATAATGTAGTCTTCCAGACCACACCAAAAATATGCCCACGGCAAACAACGATAAGTACCCACACTCAAGATATAAAAAAAAATTTCCAATAACCACCTTCCAAATCCTTACTGCAAGAAATGAGATAAAAAGAGAGAAAAAAAGAAAAACCAAAATACAGAAATGAAAGGAATTCAAAAAAAAAATTTTGACTGTAACTCTCACACTCACACAATAAAGACAAAAAAAAAGACAAAGGCTAAGATAGCAACGAAAAAAAAAGGACATAATGATAACACGACACAAACACTTCAAAATCTGCTAAGAAGCCCTAACTGCCTAAACGATTCTGCCAACAAATCAGGAATAATAAAGATAAATCAAAGATAAAGCCATATTTTACAACCATAGATAATGTATAGATAAGAGACAAACGGTATCGTAAAATATCTAACTGGAAAAGCGACATTATTGTAAGGTAAAATATTTAACTAGAGATAATAATATTCTCGATAAATGAAACTCGGTAAATTAAAAATTAAACTCGAAGTATACCAAACAATAGTGGTTAGCCTTGAATCTATCGATAATGAATTCCGACAAAACAAGTAAGATAAAAAGTGTTATTTGTTAGAAAAATATTACTAAAATATTTGCATGTCTGTAATTAAATTGATGGAAAATATAAAAATTAATTTTTAAAGTGAATGATTAAGAAAAGTTTCAAAAAACCAGAATACTAAGTTGGGCGCCAGTTTGTAACGTTCCCAATTGAATTTTGAAACGTTAACTTACCCTTGCTAGCTCCAGGATCGTGGTTTCCTTCTGGTTTTCTACAACTCCCCCCAAACAAATATTTAAGGGCGCCAAAATTACAGACAAGCAAATAAAAGATGTTAAATCAGTGTAAATTGTTTATTGCCAAAAAAGAATTATTAATTTAAGTTAATAAAGATTGAATAATAATTAACTAATTTCTTATCTTTTACTATCCAACTTTGGATGACGTCTGGAAGCCAACATAAGGATGCGGTCGGGTCGAGGTCTTCCCAAAACTAATGGTTCTGTAGATGGGTTGGCAAGATTTTTCTAACACTTGACGGATCCTCTGAGGCTTGATGGCAAGATGTTTTCAACAAAAGGAAGCGGTAACTGTTAAAACCTGCTTACAAGCTTCTCTTCAAAAACCAAAAAAATGGCTATCCATAACAGCCCTATCTTGGGACCCTTCAACAAATTTGGCAATGGCCCTATGAATAAAAAATTCACACCGTCAAAATTCCATCTCAATAAATCTAGTTTTCGATTACAATCATCCAAAGTTACTCCAAGTTCGAGAATAGAAAAAAGTTAATCACTTTATCTGTTTACATATTTTTAACACAATAAAAACTGATTTAGACAATGATTGTAATCGAAATAATTTAAAAGTTAGAATAATAAAATTATTATAATCAATAAAATATATTCACCAAGTTTTTGACTATTAATAAAAATTATTAAACAATTAAACTCTTACTCACCAAATGAAGGGAGAAGAAAAACGAAGAGAACTGCTGGCTAAGAAGCACAAAATGGTAATGAAATTCAAAATACCGACTCTCTTTTCAAATGAACAACGGTACCCGGTTTTAAACAGAAATCTATTCTGCGTCGACTCCAAAGAATCTTCGATAAACTCGAACCGTCGTAGGCCAGGCCAAAATATCGTAGCAAAATAAACGAGAAATTAATGAAATAGAATATTTGTAGGCCAGGCCAAACAATTAACGATGTAATCGTTACAACTTTTTCAAGTTGATTACAGGTGAAAACACAACGACTTATAAAAATATCCCTAGACTTTTGCGTTGTGTGTATATATAAATTTACCTACTACTTTTTACTGTTTAATTATGATAAACCTCACTACAGAATTATAGACCCCACCACTGAATACTGAATAACACTGGGAGATAGGTAGCTGTTTGAGAATAAGAGAAAGACTATACGGCTTTCAAACTTACCTGGCTATTAATTAAGATTAGTTGAAAGGACATACGACAGTTCGCTCATTCCTATTGAAATTAGGTGAGAAAGACAAATGGTGGTTATGTACCAGCGGGTAATTTCAGTACGTGTTTTCTCTTTTGGCACAAAGTTTCCTTTAACTTGAAATGTAAATAATGTCATAATAGCGTATTGTGCTAGAAGGATATAGTTGTTGGTAATTAACAGTACCTATTTGTTTATATAGAAAACTTTAAATTAAATATTGTTTTATGAAAATAATTTCTTCTTTAATCTATAAAAAATTAACCACCCCGACTTAATATAGATATAATTTATATATATATATATATATATATATATAAAAAAAAAAAAAAAAAAAAAAAAAAAAAAAAAAAAAAAAAAAAAAAGGAGGATAACGGGCAATGTACGCAACAAGGATCATAGGTTACAAGTAGGAATGGTAACCGCAGACATGCATGTTTCTGGCTCATTAGCCGTCATCAGTGCGGCATAACCAAGAAGAGTATTGCACTTGGCTAGCAAAAGTGTTGGGTACTTGGGAGCAAAGGATGTTGGGGAAACATGTGTCAAGAAACAAAAAAAAAAATACAAAAACAACGAACGCTCACACAGGAGTCCTATCGCCATTTTGTGCTTTCGGCCAGCTGTGCCAATATATATATATATTATGTCATAGTCACTTGGCGATTCAGGCACATAGCTATGTGCCCGTCACTTAGAAACGCGCCGAGTATAGATCCATCACATCTCTATGTGACTGATTTTAGCCCGTAGTCACATAGCAATTCCGGCACATAGCTATGTGCGGAGAAGAAGTCAGTCACTTAGAGATTTATCAAATTCAAGACCATCGCATCTCTATGTGACTGATTTTAGTCCGTAGTCACATAGCGATTTCAGTACATAACTATGCGCAGAGAGAAAGTCAGTCACTTAGGATCTACCAAGTTGAGGGCTATTGCATCTCTATGTGATTGAATTTTAGCCGCAATTACATAGCGATCCAGGCACATAGCACGGGGAAACTTGGAGAGATTCGGAACAGTCAAAAATACGCATTGCATACTAAAAGAAGATTTATATAATTTAAGGTTTTTTATTTATTAATTCTTTATCTTTGAAAACGGCAACCGATCTGGTTGTCGAAAGCTTAGAAACAAAAATATTTTTTATAGTTATTTAACCTTTGTTAGGCATTTTCAGATTTTAAATACGACCCTTGACAAATTTGACACATATCACATATCCATCAAGATTATTAAAAAGCAAGGAAAATATTCAAACATATTATTTTATTTTTCATTTTAGTGGCAATAAGTTCTCCAATTAATAGAAGAAAATATGCCACAAAGAACGTATAGAAAATATTTAAATATATTATATACTATATTATTATGAAAAAGAAACAAATGGTTCACTGACCTATTAGAATTATAATATATACTTAAATACAAAATTTAATTACACAGTCGTGCAATTAACAAATATCAGGTGTTAATAACGATTTAATTTGGTATAAACAGATTTTATAGAAGTGCCAAGTACAATTTTTCTTCTTGAAAGGGCTTGAAATAGTGTATTACGCAATGTTAGGGGAAGGTGGTGAACTTCTTACGTAGGGACATTTTGCAGCCCGGGCAAAGGGAAGTTATAAGATTGTGTTATCAAAATACATTTTTCCAATTTTTTGTTAAATCATTCGTATACGTCATGCAAAGAATTTTTTTCATAAATGTGTCGTATAATATAAATTATTACGCAAAATATGTTTAATAATTTTCTATTTCAATTTATTTAAAAGAAAAAAGTATTTCTTAATGAAAAGTAAGCATTAAAAAATATATAAAAAAAATCAATTTTAATTTATAAATGAACTTTTCCGAATCTCTCCAAGTTTCCCCGTGTAATAACCCTCAACTTGGTAGATCCTAAGTGACTGACTTTCTCTCCGCCGATAGCTAGGAGCTGAAATCGCTATGTGACTACGGACTAAAATCAGTCACATAGAGATGCGATGGTCTTGAATTTGATAAATCTCTAAGTGACTGACTTCTTCTCCGCACATAGCTATGTGCCGGAATTGCTATGTGACTACGGGCTAAAAACAGTCACATAGAGATGTGATGGATCTATACTCGGCGCGTTTATAAGTGACGGGCACATAGCTATGTGCCTAAAATAGCCCAGTCACATAGCTATGTGCCTGAATCGCCAAGTGACTACGACATATATATTAGAACGACCCAAACACAATGAGTCCGTTTCGCCAACGTGGCGACGCTAGTCGTAGCCCCGAAATGTGGGCACAGCTGGCCGAAGGCACAAATGGCGATAGGACTCCTGTGTGAGCGTTTGTTATTTGTGTTTTTAGACACATGTTTCCCTGTCATCCTTTGCTCCCAAGTACCCAACACTTTTGCTAGCCAAGTGCAATACCTTACTTGGTTATGCCGCACTGATGACGGCTAACGAGCCAGAAACATGCATGTCTGCGGTTACCATTCCTACTCGGAACCCTATGACTCTTCTTGCGTATATGCCCGTTAATTTGTCCCTTTTGTTATATATATAACCAAAAATAAAAAATAAAAATTGTTACATCGTCAGTTTTTCGTTAACGTTTCGCGCCAATTTATAATCTGCCGGTTTTAAACATAAACAAATATTAAATATATCTTTATACTTATTAAATTCATACAATCTTCATAAGTTTGTTGCTTTTTGTCCCAAAGCAAACAGAAAACTAACGAAACATAATTCCCATTTTGAAACGAATGGTGAAAAATTGTTCAAAAACTTAGGACAGAAATTAAATCTACCATCCATGAATACAGATTTCTTACAGCGTCATTTATTAATAAGAATGATTCTTCCTTATTTGTTTTTAGGCCCAAAGCTTTTTTGTAGGAAAACACTTCTTTTTGTGTTTTTGGCAGTTTGGGAAGTTTATTTCTTCTAATGATCCATATATTGTGCCGAAAGAGTTTAATATGATGAGTCGTTGATGTTGAAGCAGCAGCTCTAAGTTCACTATGAATTAGTTTTAATGGTTTTTTACTTAACTTATTTACTGCCTTTTTCTTAATGCTGTTGCTCATCTTTAGTCTCTAAAGGTTTGATTATGAGTTAGGTTGGAATCCATAAGTTCTGTGAAATTTTCATTCCGTGTTGACAATAATTAAGCAGGACACTTGGACTTTTTTACTCGCGCATCTCCAACGAACATTTTCGTATTCCAAAATTTTATCTATAACTTGAAATTGTTGATAAATATTAATTTTTTGCCTTTTTCACCGAACTTCACTTCAACTTTCATTATTACGAATAACAAAATTATTTAACATTACAACACAAAAACCAAAACAATAACTGGAATAACAGCACTACGAAATATTGTGAGAATATTTCAACCCCCTATATGAATGAAGGAAATTGGTGATCTCCGCAAAATTATTAACCAAATGGCTACTAACATAGAAAAGTTAGCTGCCAAAGATAAGCCCAATGTGAATGCTGGCCCATCAAAAAAATACACAAAGTCGATATCAACCCAGACTGACGATGATATTTCATTAAATACTTCCGTACTCCAGAAAACATCGACAAAGGAAGATTGGCAGTATATAGTTGTTTAAAAAATCCCAGCACCATACACAGCTAAGCACCTACACACTATATCAAGGAAAAATTAGGCACCACCGACTTTATTCGATGCTTCCCAATGTTGAAAAGCAGGGAAGGTTCAGACTCAGATTTTAAAGTTGGTGTGCAAAACAAAAATTACCTGAAGCAGCTCAAAGAAATCACTATGTGGCCTACAGGTACAGAAATTACCGATGATACTAATCTTCCAACGAATATTTATTCACAACCAGTTCCTCCTTCTCATTCAGTTTCTCCTAACGTACCACCGCAGTCAGCTACAAATTGTTCATCATCAAAACCAGTACCTTTGTCTACGGAGGCTAAATATATACAAATTCGTTCTGACAAGGAAGCTATTGCAGCTAGTAAATCCTGTGGAAAGGATTTGCAAAACATTAAAGTTGTGAATAAACCTGACAAACTCGATGAGAGATTGGGCATGGATCCAATGACTCCACCAATAGTGAGGCTGTCCCAAACTTCGGATATGGAAAATGGTCGCTATTTGTTGTCCAGGCTGAGAGACCCCCTGATTCTAAAACCCCTTAGGCTATTCCTTGCCTATTTGCATGACCAGCCTTCAAGTGTATGTATGGAAGGGCACACTAGCACTAGCAATAAATTAATGTTAGCATCAGAGGGTCTTCCTAGCGATGTAGACTCCTTGCGGAAGTTGTATTACCGCTTCCACAATGCTTACGGTATTGGCTTAGCTGAAGTTGAAGCAGACCTCTCTTCCTTTAGGACTTATTTTTCTTCAGAGAAGCTCTGCCGGCTCCAAAAAATCAGAGAATGCCATAAGAACTATTATTCAAGTGGTTCTTCATCCAGTTCAGAAAATTTTTAATTATTAAGACGCGAACAGAGAAACAAGCACACTCTGAAACTTTAGATGATGGTAGGCTCAGTTTATTTTTTATTAATATTCGGTCCTTAAGACATAAAACAGATGAATTACTTCTACTATTAGAAGAGCTACAATTTCCTGAAGTGGTTGCAATTACTGAACACTGGTTAAATATTGATGAGCCAGTCTTTGTTAAAAGCTACACCACAGTTGCTCGATTTAATAGAAGTGATTTTTCTCATGGAGGTACTATAATAATGTCAACAAATAACGACTTTTTAGCAGTGACTAAATTTGATCATTTATTATCTGAGAAACATTTTGAATTTTCCATTGTTTGTAATAACTTTTATGACATTTTCATTATTTGTATTTATAGAACACCTGATGCGGACTTGCACATTTTTTATCAAAATTTACTGAGCTTACTTGAATCCCTTCCTTTAAATGGTAAATTAGTTGTATGTGGTGATTTTAATATTGACTACTCCAGTGTTTGTGCTGCAAAAGAATCTCTTCAGAACATTTTTGATTCTTTTGGAATAATCATGCACGTCAACGCGCCAACCAGAATAACTTAAACTAGTTCGACCACCATAGACTATGTCACTTCTTCTTTTGATCCGAAAATCGTTGACTGTACTGTTTTTAATTCGGGTTTTTCTGACCATGAAGCAATATTAACTACATTTCCCCTAAAATCCAAAAGTAAAAATGTTTCGCGCAAATTAGGCCGTATTTTCGGAGATAAAAATTTCCAAAATTTTAATGAGTTGTGTCTAACATCTGACTGGAATTTTCTATCTGATGACGTCGATTCCGAATTCTCTAGATTTGTAAAGATAGTGTCTGATCTTGCATTCAAATCCTTTCCTCTCAGGCCCATTAAAGTGAAGCAACACAAACCCTGGTCTACTAGAGGCTTACGATTATCTTCTAAGAACATGCGCTGCTTATCATATTTAAAAAAATTCTCAGATAGCGTCTCCTTCCAAAATTATGAAAAACTGTACAGGAAAACTTATATTAAAACTATCAAAGCTGCCAAGGATATGTATTACAACAGAAGATTGGGAAATGCGGGTAACATTGCTAAAGAAACTTGGTCTATTGTAAATGAATTAAGGGACCGGGCATCTTAATCTAACAAAATTCCTACTTCTCCAGAGAACTTAAACAACTTCTTTGTTAATGTAGCGAAGAACTTAGTGAGCTCCATAACTCCTTCCCATGATCCTTTTTCTTATCTCAGAAACGAAAATTTACACAGTTTCTTCATGTCACCTGTATCATTGGCCGAGCTTCGTAACACAATTAATGAGATTAAAAACAAATCATCTGCTGGAACGGATGGGCTTACTCTGAAAATGTTTTCAAATCTACCGGTAAACACCCTAAGCCATCTGACTAACTTGATTAACATGTCACTTCAACTTGGAGTCTTTCCAAGCTGCCTTAAGACTGCGATAATTATTCCTTTGCACAAAGGAGGTGATAAAGATCAAGCTTCGAACTATCGCCCAATAGCACTTCTCCCCACGTTGTCGAAGATTATTGAAAGATTGATTAAAAAAAGATTGCTATCTTTTCTTTGCAAGTATAAAATACTAACTCCCCAACAGTTTGGTTTCTTGAGCAATAAATCTACCAATGATGCTATGTTCTCGCTCTTTGACAATGTTTACTCCAGTCTTAACAATCAGAACTCTACAGCAACAATCTTCTGCGACTTCTCTAAGGCCTTTGATTGTGTAAACCACAACATCTTAATTTACAAATTACAACACTATGGGATTAGAGGAATACCACTCGAGTGGTTTAAATCTTATCTTACCTACAGAAGTCAGATGGTAAGGGTTGATGAGAGAACATCCTCCTGTAAGCCAATTGACTGTGGGGTGCCTCAAGGTTCAGTTCTAGGTCCTATCTTATTTCTGTTTTTTATTAATGATATTGCCTACCTAAATATTAGTGGTAAACTCTGCCTCTTTGCTGATGATACTGGTTTTACCTGGAGCAACCCGGATAGTAGGTACATCCCTTTATAGTATCGTATCTCGTGACTTAGTCACTATTAAATCGTGGTGCGATTCTAACCTTCTGTGCCTCAATCTCTCAAAAACTAAAATCTTATCATATAAAGGTACATTACAAACTTTTGAACTTAATAACAATAGTGTGGAAATCGTTGATTCTGTAAAGTTCCTGGGTCTCATTGTTGACAACTCATTAAAATGGGATTTGTACATCAATGCATTGTCAAAAAAATTAAAGTCTGCGTGTTTTGCGCTAAGATCAGTTTTCAAGGAATTAAACTTGTCAACAGCTCAAACAGTCTATTACGCCCTTTTTGAGTCGCATCTCCGTTACGCCATTCCATTCTGGGGTACGTGTTGTGCGACTCAATTTGACCGTATTTTCAAACTTCAAAAGAGAGCTATCCGTTACATGTTAAGATTAAACAATAGAAACCATTGTGGGGAATACTTTAAAAAATATCAAATTTTAACTCTTCCTTCTTTATTCATTTTTGAATCCGTTTGCTTAATCCGCAAGCACTCGTCAGCGAATCCTGAAACGCCTTCCCACAACTATCCACTTAGAAACAGGGAGCTTGATCTTTGTTTACCACTCCCACGATCAGAGTTAATCAAAAACTCTATATTGTATAATGCAAAAAAGATGCATAATCGTCTGCCTTTCAATATCAAATCTATTTCACTCTTTCCCGCATTCCGTAGAGCTTTGAAGGCACACTTATTGGAGAGATCTTTGTACACAGTAAATGAATTTTTCATATTATGATTTTATACTTCTAAATACACACTAATTTACTTTTTCTTTTTTCCTTTTCTTCTTCTTTCTCTTTTTTTTTGATGACCTTCAATTTCTTTAATTGTATTAATTTTTTTTTGTATTTTGTTTATGTGATATGTTAGATTTGAAGGTTTTTGTATTTTTTTTGTATGTTTTTTAGCTTTGTCGACAAATTGTAAATTTCTGACAATAAAGCATTATTATTATTATTATTATTACTACTTTCTCAAATATGTAATAACAGTTTTATTAAAATAACATTTACCCTAATTGACGGGGTTCTATAATCCGTCATTCGAAAACAGGGTAACTGTAGGTAAAATTTGACCTTAAATGTTTTCTCGTCTAACTATATTACTGTAAATATTGTAACTTATTTTTGCAAATTCTATGCATTAAAATGCGCATTTTTTTGTAAGTTTTTTATGGATTTTTCCGGTCCTTTCTAATGTTTCACAAGTTTTTAGTAAATATTGTTAGGAGCCGGTCCTTAACTGTCGCCCACAAAGTAGAGCGAGACAAGACTAATAATCTGCAAATCATGGATGTGACTTTTGAAACGTTCAAAAGATAATTTTGGATATGCTTCTAGAAGGACTTAATTTAATATGTAAGGGACCGCTTTAGACGGAGAATAGGAGTAATAGTAATAGTTATAGCGAAAGACAGTGATTGTAAAATAAGTGCAAATTGTTATACGAGGTATTTTAGAAAGACGTTATTCAGTAATTGTGACTGTATCAAAGTTGCTTAGAAAATGTTATTTATATGTGTTTATCAATCAAACTATCAAGTTTGTCTGCTATTCATCACTTATCGCGAACCCACGAAGAGAAAAATATAACAATATTTTTTAATTAAGTAAACGGTATGCAGATATAAATAATTAATTGGTTTTTCAAATTTACTATGAATCAAAAACTTAATTGCTTTTTGTTTAACACAACTCACTTTACACATTATAATAACCAGATAGATATTGTACATTTTATTTAAAAATTTTAATGATTTTCTTTCAAACCATCAACAATTGACATCACCGATAGAAATTTACATCTTTGAGCGTATGGTCTTTTACTATAAAACAAATAAAATACAAATCTTGAAATTGTAGAAACACAAGACAACAAGATATTAAAATAAATAATTTTTTAGAAGTGTTAGAAAGTAAAAGATAGTTTTTTTCATGTGACCAAAAAACAGGAATTATTTATTTTTTCACACAAAATCATTTCAAATTTCACCACATATATTCGTATAGCTATCATGTCACTTTAAATTATCTAGTCATACATAAATCAAATTTTTTGATGAATGCATCGCTTTGTTGGTTTGAAATTTCCAATTCACTATAGAAGCTTTTTATTGTGTGCCTGAAACAGGAGATCCCCAAATTCTATTTTATACCCTGTAGACCAATGGTCCCATATTTCGTTGCATTCTAAAATAAGCCTTTATCTACTTACCTAACCAAATAGATTTAATTTAAACTACTGGAGACCTTTACTCTCATAATTGTTAATAAACATAAACTATATTGTATTATATGCACGTGTTATCGCGTTAGCAATTGTATTATACAAGTATGTTGCTCAAATTGTGCGAAATAGCTGTTGTTCAAGTGATTCAAATTATGCAACCATTTGCATTATACACTTGAAGAATTATCAAAAGCATCGACAAAGTTTACACATTTCTATACTTATATAAAAAAGATTTTAAAAAGTAACAACAACGTTAATGTTATATTGAGTAATGGAAATCTGTTTTGGGATTTAGTAACTCAGACAGTTTTGATAATCATAAATTTTTTGAGGATAGACATTTTTTGTTTTGATCCCCAGCTGTGTTTTTGACAGTCAACAGTTTATATAGTCCATTTCACCGATTTTGGCCGATGACAGAAATCATACTCGAAGTAAATTTAGAGTTACATCTCTTTCAGATACAGGCAAGTTAGAAATTTAAATCAGGACGTTTGTTTTTTAATACAACACTTGTTTCACCGGTAGATAAAAAGTATTCAATACGGAAGTCTTGACTTAATTCACATTCCTAGTAATCGTCATGTACAGCTCGTTGTTGAAGGGTTAAATTTAATAATTATTAATGTCATATTTGTGTAGATGTCAAACCACACTGATAGTTTCAGAAAATTACGACCTAATTTAGAAAAAAAAACTCTCCGCCATTGGTAACTTGGATGACAGTTTAATCTTATTTCAGTGGTTTCTAATATCAAATCGGCCAAAAACGATGAAATGGACTATATTAACTTTTATTCAAGGTTTCTATAAGAATACTGTACCAAGTTTCAGCGGCAATATCTACGTACTTTTCCAATACTAATTTAAGTCCGCATCTGTTTCGAAATTAAGAAATAATTAGTCTAAGTAAAAAAATTAAAGAAAAAATAAAATTGGTGCTATATATTTTATTATCTGGATGGTAAGAATAAAAAACTCAGAAAAAAAAAAGAGTGTGCGTGTAACCTTTACGCGCGATTGAAGTAAAACTTGTTGACGTACGTATCGGAAAATAAATATTTAATTACAATTCAATCATATTTATTGCCTATATACTTTACAAAAAAAATGAGATGTTATATTTATATTATTCATTAGAAATAGGAATTTGAAAGTTATCATTATTTTTTTTATATATGAAATAATAGGTTTATGATAACTAAAAAGTGAAACATAGATTTTAGTCTATAAATACCATTAATGTATTTGAAACCGTTTGAAAATTTCATAAATAAATTTCGGAAATTTAAACTCCTCCCATAGCTGAAATTATACAGTTACTTCCATCAGAATCTTCCGTTAGAATCTACCCCTAGTCGTGCCTAAAGAAGTTTTGCTTCAATAATAGGTAAACAATATTAAAAATATACACACATTACGTTTAGAATGTGTGATTTTGTAGCTGTATCTACCTTATTGTAATACATCACAACACAAGAGCATTCGATAGTTAGATAACCATTTCATTTTGTAGCATTTTATAGCATATTCCATAAAATTTAAAATCCTGAGTTAAGTTTGTTTCCTTCACGTCTACGAAGGATCTGTTATTGGTGGTCAAAGGTCAGCCATCTTGACCAGTGGTTTTATGGCCTTTATGGCTACCTAACCAAACCTAAAATAAGTATAAGAAAGTGTTAAAATATTTTGAATATTATTATTTTATGAACAAAAACGTGCAACATGCTTCTTTACTCAACATAAAGATTCCGTATAAACAATTATTTACTATCATAATATGTATGTATGTATATAAACTTACTTAATCAAATCATAATAAATGTGGCTGTCTCATCATTTTTTCATTTTTGTCATTTTTCTTCAAATCTTTCTGGCGCTTATAATATCCCCTTTGACGTTCACAATTTATTTTTCTTTTTAGCTCTTTAAGTCTATAAAACGAAAATAGCTAGGTATAAATAATAGGTATAAATAATTAGGTATAAATAGTGTAATTACACACCAAAAATAAAATTTATGCATATAGAGTACCTACCTATTCACTCATTTTCACTCAATATTTTTTCATCACTTTCTTCATTAATAAATCCACATTGTTTATTCATATTTAATACAAACACTTTATACACAAAAAACTATTTATACAATGTATTTCGATTGACAAGATGATCAGCTGTCAATTCATACAATTACAGATTTAATTTTATTTCATATAGGAGGCAAAATCGCATGAGCGCCGCTAGGATTATTTTCAGGGGGTGCATCTGCATCTACACACTATTATGATCTAATGTATATATAGAATGTAGAATGATTTGGACAGCAACCGCGACGCCTTTAGTTTTTATTCAAACAATAATTTAATAAAAAAATTAAAAAAATATGTAATTTTCTGGTAAATTCAGGTATTTTCTTTCATAGCAGGGGGGTACAAGCGCACCCTCTTGCACCCTGCTGCTGGCGCCCATGCAAAATCGTGTCAGTATTAGGTTTTGTTTCCGGTTTCTGTTATTAGAATGACGTCACGTCCGTTAGAATAACTTTTTTACTCCTAGTGTCGCTAAAGAAAATTAAAAATAATAAAGATAATACTTACAATTCCTAACTTATTCTTTGTGATGTGAACAAAATTTGTTTCACAAGAAAATTTAAGGAAAATCTAAATTTAGTTACTTTTTTTAATACAAAATTACCGGAAAATATTGATCTGAACAGCACACACTAGTGAGAAATGATAATATCTAGTAAAAGTTTAACAATATTTATTCAGTTGTTAAATAAATACATATATCACAATAATCACAATTTATAAAAAGAACTTTTTATAGTAGAAAGTTTTTTTGGTGATTTATAAGTCATATTACTATTATTAAATTATTTTAAAAATTACTAAGTGCAATCTGTCCCTTGGCTAAAAGCGCTATACCGAGATAGATTACGGCATAGTCCACAGTACAGTCTAAAAAACTTTCTAAATTAGTTTATTTCATTAACAGTTAAAATAATAGCTACTGTTTTCACATGTAAAACAAAAAAAAAACTTCTCTCTCGCGTAATCGATCCCATTATGATAACATAACAGAACTGTCACCTGGACTCATATCCGACGCTTATTCAAATAGGCTACGAACGACTTATTTAAAAACTTTCAAAATGATAATATCTATACACACCGTATATAATATTTAATAACAATTCAGTATAAATTTCGAAATCTATGTATATGCCTAAACACACTTGAAACATGCATTGTCATCCAGTTCTTAGCTATCCTGGAAATTTAAGAGCTCTAGGTAGTCGGGAATTAGGTTTAAATTCGATTACAAAATTCCACGGAATGACAAAGAGACAAAGAACACGGCGAAAATATAAAAACTTTCTATAATATAATAAAAAATACAAAAAATATTTACATTTAGTAAATCTAAAGATACAGTATCATACACATTGTACGATAATGTAAAATATTGCTATCTATGTGTACTTAAAAAAAATAAAAAGTAAAGATATACTTTGTTGAAAAGGAATAGAAGATAAAAAAAAGCATTTAAAATTTATTTAGTTTTACCTAAGAGCTTTTGCTATTAACTCGAGTTAATTCAATACCTATTTTGAAGTTATTGTTATAAATACAAAGTGTAAATAAAATTGGTGTTATAGTAAAAAAAACAGATTTCTTAACCATGGAGACGGCACGTCACGGCCAGATTGTTTCCAACAAGTTCACTGAAAAAGACACTGTAATTATTTGTATAAAATAAAGCAAAATTAAAAATTTAGTTATTGAATATTCTTAGTCGTTACTTGATGAAAATCCATATTCCAAGAATATTAAAATACTAAAAGTATTGAGATTTTCACAATATTTATTTAATGTATAACGCGTTTCACTATGTTATAGCTTCATCAGATACATAATTATAATCGAACTTACAAAGTTATGATATAAATAAAATGAAATGTGACATAATGACACAATGATGGTCGAAAATCATGTGGTATAAATAAACTGAAATAAAACAAATGTACTACAAATTGCAATAAGGACAAAGTTAATAATAATAAATTTTTACGATAGTAGTAATATATACAGGATTAGTACATAGACTTTTATGTAAATAAATTTAATAACGGTGAATTATTTAATTCTGTTTGATCATTCAGTAATGTATCAGAGTGTTTACATTTATTAATTTCTAGACTTTCTAATAAATTTAATTTAAAACCTTTATTTTCTTGGTGTAAAATATCAAAATTATTATTAAAGTTATGGTTTTCAGAAATTAGATGATTTGAGTATGTAGAATCAGTTTTTTTATTAAGGAAGCTTCTGTTATGTTCTGTAATACGCTTTTTAAAAGTTCTACCTGTTTGTCCTATATATACTTTATTACAAGAACCACAATTAAGTTTATATACACCCGATTTTTGATCTTTTGAATTTTTAGTTTTATTGTTCTTAATGTATTTCCCTATTGTATTATTGGTTTTATATGAAATCGTAAAATTTTGTTTCTTTAAAAAAGATTTTAATTTAGTACTACTTTTACCTAGAAATCAAGCTTTAATAATTAGGTACTATTTTTATTTGAACACAAAAACATAAAAAATAAATACAATATTGCACAAGTTATGTATTTAAGATCTTATAATAAATAACATATGTTTAACAGATATTTTAATATAGGGTTTTTACACAAATTGGAAAGAGATGGTTCCGATGACTAGTTCTTTCCTACCATTTCTCAAAAAAGTGGTCTTTCTTCTGAATAGCATCTAAAACAAAAAAAAAAAACGAGCAGTTCTTCTAATACATAAACTTTAAGGATTGCTCTCTAAAAAGATCTCTATAATATTTCCTTATTATACAAAGAACTAAGATTTATGCTCTTGGCACATAAACCAATCAAAATCAATAAATTCACTTAAACATATTATTTTTCTATTAATCAATTAACCTTTTACTTACTTTTACAACCTACAACACAGCATTTATATCCAAAATAACCTGGTAGTGACATGTTCAAAACTATTCACTATACTTTTACACCTTTTTTATGGTAAAACTACCTTAAATTTATTTTAAGCTAAAATTATTAACACTTAACCTATCACTATGCCGCCATAACTGCTGTTTCGGGTTTCGGGTACCTCTACCCTTCATAGTTTCGGGTTCGGGCTACCAGCTGATCATATTTTGCTGGTTTAGTTCCAATTTTCACCACTACAGAATGCGATTGCGCCTCCAGGAGTGCGCACAAACATGTTGGCGCCTTTGCGCTATGTTTCAAAAAGTCTCTTAATTTGTCTATGGGTACTGACGCGAGAAATGACTCTGGTTAGTCAATCATAAATTTGCATCCGAAAAGCACATGATACAGTTGTGTGCCTTTTTGTACGAAGGTCATCTAGGTATCGCGTTGTTTAAAGAAGTTATGAAATATTTCGAGCTTCATGACCTTATTATTTTTAGATATGAATTTAATCAAAATGTATGTAAGTTATTTAAGTTTTTTAAAAAATGGTAAAACACTATTGTGACATATTAAAAAAAAACAATTGTGAGTACAAAAAAACAAAAAATATAGTAAAACAATTTTAAAAGGTATAAAAAACCACAGCACTCGGAGCGTGCCAACAACGGTAAAAACGAACGTATGTTTTGTATTTTAAAAAAGAAACTAAAAGTATAAATATTAATTTTTTTATTTATTTACACTATTTATTAAAAAACTTGCACTTACCTGTCTTAATATTTTTTCAATTTAACACAATTAACTTTACAGCTTATAACAACAACAAACTGTATAGTTTACTGTCTTAAATTCATTAGCGTTTGATAACTTTAATGCTCTTTTATAGACAACAAAATTTTTAATTTTAATGTAACTGTCAAAATCTGACATAAACAAGTTTTTATCTATGAGCGTAAGGGCTTTTACTATGTACTACATAAGATACTATCTATCTATTAAGTGTCAACTGCAATAAATATTTATAAATAGGAATTGCTCGTTTCTATATAAGATATTGGCTGCTTCACCTTACAGTGGCGTTATAGTAACTAATTTAGTAAGTATTTTTTTAATTAATTTTTGTACGCAATTTTTTTTATTCGACTATTTTTTATTTTATTTTAGTTTCTCTTTTTTCTAATTATTTAAAAATCAAAATATAAAAATATTTACCGGGTATCTGTATTCTAGATATCCAAACAAATGAACTTACATTACCATCTATTAGAAATTAATAGAACTATATAATAAATACATAATTTGTATTGAAATATTAAAAAAACGTGGTCAAACGGGATAAAAAGTATCCTGTTTTCGTTTCCTGGTTCTAAGCTACCTTTCCACCAATTTTCGGTTTAGCCGTTCTATAAATAGTTTAGCTAAAACAACTTTTTTTATATATGTATATGTATAAAGTAGCTGACCCAGCGAACTTCGTACCATTTTTTTATGATTTTGTCATTTTTATCACATTTTCTCGTTAGTTGCCAGTTTTTACCATTTTTTTTAAGTACTTATAATTTATAGATTAGATATATTATGTATTAACTGTGCCATTTTACGATCGCTTTATAGTACTTAGTTAAGTAAGTTTTGCTCTTTTAAATATATGAGATATGAAATGCGCCACCATATAGTTGCGTCATAATACTTAATTTTTATTTTATTTTAATTTTTATTTATAAAAAATTAAACACATATATTTGTTATATTTAAACAATAGATTGCAAAAACGTGAGTCCATACAACCACATGCTGATAGGGTCGCCGAAAATTTATCTTTTATTAGCCTCCCACTGGGCCCAGGTAAGGGGTCACGTAAAAGACTCTTTAACCCAAATATTAATTGCACCACCTTGCGTTGGCGTCATAGTATTTAATTAAGTAAGAATTATTAATTTAAATAGTACTTAGTTTAGAAAGAATTACTCGTTTAAATATAAGAGACATACCTACCTTCCTTGTTATTGTATTTTTTTAGTTTCCACAATTTTTTTGTTTTTTATTTTATTTTACATTAGTTTCTCGTTTTTCCGTTTATTTAGAAATCAAAAAAACTCCTTCTTACCTAGACAATAGACATGGAGATTTAATAAAAAGACAACTTTAAAATGTTTTAAAATTATTTTTTACCTATTTTAAACGCTCTTTTTTTCTTTGTGTCAGAATAGTATATTGTGTATATAGTAGGAAAAGCGATACATGTCCGGACGACAATGTAAATTGTTGACTAACATAATATAATATTAAATATCTGAAAACTGTATCCAAATCAGTCAAGCTGTTTCTAAGATTGGCAATATAACAAATACACAGACATACAAACAGACGAAATGAAAAATTAATATTCTGGAATCTCTTGTGTATATCAACGCTTAATTATGTATTTGCCTTGTACTATTAGTTTCAAGTTCGTGCAGACTAACCTATCTTATCTTATTAAGTGTTTAACGACGGCTAGTTATGGCTTTCATTGTATTATATTACCTAGTTTTAATGTTTACAGGGTTAGATTTAATATTTTCATGGATTTACAATCTATTGTGTATATATATAAACGCTTTATTATGTATTTTCAAATGTATTTGCCTTGTATTATTAGTTTCAAGTTCGTGCAGACTAACCTATCTTATCTTATTAAGTGTTTAACGACGGCTATTTATGGCTTTCATCGTATTATATTACCTAGTTTTGATGTTTACAGGGTTGGGTTTAATATATTTATGGATTTACAAATTCTAGTAGTCTGCGAGTATTGTCGTCGAAAAATTTCTGGTATTTAGTATTGATATATTTTTTTATGTATTTTTGTTATTTTATTTATATGTATTAGTTTTTTTTTTATAATTACTGTTATTTTATATTATTCAATATTTTGGATCAATATGTTGCAGCCATGGCTACCAACAGAAACTGAAAATCAGGACAATACTTTTTTAGATGCAAGTGATAATGTTTCAGTAGTAGAAGTTTATGACAGTGTCGAAAGAGGTGAAAGAAAATAGTCTTTTATTAGGTTTACGAAAAAAACATCTTTTCTTTCATGCTGCGGTTCAGTAAAGAACAATCCATACCTGCTGGTATAATATAGATCCTATTACGACTCTGAGCTTTAGGGTGTTGGCTTGGGTAACTGGTAAGATTAGTCAACCCTCACGAACTTGAAACGAATAAAACAGATAACGATCAGTTACAGTTTTATTATTTCAATAGATAGATAAAGGATTAAAAATTTAAATAGTATTCCGCGGTTAAGTAAAATCTTTTCAAGAAATTTATTTTAGCTTTATCATTATTAATTTAGTCGACAACTAAAATATGCCAGAGTATATAGGGACAGATTTATCTGAAGAAGTTAACTTTCTTAGTTAAGCACACCAACATTATATATCATTTTATATATCATTTTATATATCATATATAAAACTAAGCTGAGTGTTATAATTTTTTTTTTTCGATTGATTTGCAAACAAATATCAAGCAAAACCTACCTAAAAAAATTGTATTAATGGGTGTCTTAAATTTTAGTTGCTTTGTAATTTTGTAACCAAATATTGTTTGGGATTTGATTTGCTGCTGTGGTGCTAACTCTGACAAAGATCAAAAAATAAAAGTCTGCTTAAACAAAATATATCAGGAACACTTACATTTTTATGTGCTCTTACAGAAACAAAAAAAAAAAACAAATAAAAAATTCGGTCAATTATTGATTTTAACAAATAGTAACTTAAAAAGTCTAACTAAAAAATAATAACCTATTAAAAGCATAAAAAGAGTTAAATTGATGATTTATTGAGCAAAGAGCAAATATTAAGGTCTGTCTTAAACTTAATAAAACATATAACAAACGCATTGATTGTTGAAACAAGTTTATCTTGATCTTAATTGTTTATCTCGTAGCCGAGTCCACGAGTGGTTTACATGGTTTAAACAGAGTCCTGTGTTGCTGAAAAACGACGAACATTTTGTCCAGCCGAAATTTTTGATTACGTCAAAAACTGTTAAGAAAATGCGTCTGTTTATTAAAAATGAACCAAAATCTTTATTAAGATACATGTCAAGGAAATTAAATATCTCCAAAAATGCGATTTATCACGGCATACCGATCGGCTGGTTCCAAGTGGTTCCTAACCTCTAAAACATGTGTCGAAATTTTTTTATTCAATTGTATGACTCTTAACCGTAAAAAATCTACTTAAAATTAAAGTTTACATTATAAAATGACCACTTGCAAAAAGGCATACGGTTATCGTCGTTCCTCACCTCAGAAATGTATATGAAAGTTGTAATAATTTGAAATGATTTTTCTATGATCACTGACCGTATGCCATTAAGTTTATCATTAGACAATACTAAAATCTAATGTATAATGACAGGGCATACGGTTACCGTGGTTCCTAACCTCAAAAATTAAAATTGAGGTTGAATATTAATTTTCGACGATCGCTGACCGTATGCCATTATGTATATCATTATATAATTGAAAAATTAAATACCCTCTCAAAGGGCATACGGTTTTAGTGGTTCGTTACCTCAAAAATTCGAATATTATTTGTCTAAGCTTGGTTGCGTCTAATACATATACACAATCACTTCACATACACACTAGAGATGCTCGTTCGGAGTAATAGATATTTCAGCTGATAATTTTGGTATGAAACCACTAAAACCGTATGCCCTTTTGCAGGGTATTTAATTTTTCAATTATTTAATAATATACATAATGGCATACGGTCAGCGATTCTCAAAAATTAATATTTAACTTTAATTTTAATTTTTGATGTTAGGGACTGCGATGAGCGTATGCCCTATCATTATGCATTACATTTTAGTATTGTCTAATGATAAACTTATTGGCATACGGTCAGTGATCATCGAAAAGTCGTTTAAAATTTTTACATCTTTTGATACGTATGCCACTACTTTAGGACCACTCGATCTGTATGCCAAAGCTACATATGATAGCATTAATTACAATTTATCATATTTGCTAATGGCATATAGTTAACGATCATATAAAAGAATAAAAAATTTTCGACACATGGTTTAGAGGTTCACTTGGAACCAGCCGATCGGTATGCCGTTAGGCTAAGGCACTATAGATATAGGTATTATCATCAGCCATTTTTATTCCAATGTCAATCAATTTACGTGTCAGACCATAGACAACTTAAAGAGACACGTGCAATCGTATTTTGTGGTGAAAATGGGAACTAAACTAGCTGGTAGTGCGAAAAGCGAAAAAGTACTTATAACGGTAGAGTAACAGAGTAAGTACTATTAGCGGTTTTAGTTTAAAATAAATTTAAGGTACTTTAAGCATAAAAAGGGTGTTAAAGTAAAATTTTAAACAAAAACATGGTGCGCTGATGTCGGAACTTGTTGCCAACTTTATATTAGGCTTCAACACATCTGTTCTATTATCTCTAGTTTTGTGGTTGACATTGGACAAAACATGGCTGACGATAATACCTATGTTTATAGTGCCTTAGTTAGGCATAAGTATATGGTACGTTTTGAACTGTAGTTCACAGCCGAACTTCAGTTCAAATTAAAAAAGTTGTTGCACGAACAGTATTTTACACTGATCTTAGTTCAAATCGCGAGTTCAGTTAAACGCCCACTTACGGCCGTTCAGGAAGTCGAACTGTCGATCAAAGTAACTTTCTACCCTCAAAAATTTTATTTCTGTTATTTACATTATTTGTCATTTCGATTATCGTTTGAAAATTCATGAAATTGACGAAAATATAACTGATGATGAAGATTTTTTGGGTCTTGTGGATGTTGTAATGAATGATGCTAGAATGCCACGAATTTTCTGGGAAATTATTTTATTACTTTGATACCTATCTAAAAATGTATTTTTTTATATTTGCATTTTTACTTCAGCAAAAGTGGTATAAAATAAAACAAAAATTATAAAAATATACTTATTTATAAATATATAGGTAACTAAAATTTCAATACTACAATTAAATTTACTTCTTCAAATTTGTCAAGGGTCGTTTTTTGAAAACTAAATAATTTTTTTTCTAAGCTTTCCAGATCGGTTGTCGTTTTCAAAGATTTTTTTTTTAAATACTTCTTACTTTCATGCTTTTTGTTTTTTAAGTTATAGACAATATTTAACTACAATTAAATTGTTTAAGTAAATGCTCCTTCTGCAATTAAAGGATCTCAAGCTCTAATTCAGCTTTCTTAGCTTAAATAAGGATTCTTTCCTCACTCTCCTTCGAGTCCAAATCCATTTGATGTTGGTGTCCCTTCATCAGTTTCACTATCAACTGATGTTCCTTTTGCATATACTCTCTTTGTTGACAAGCTGTTTCAGCTTTATTGGTCGCCCACAAAGTTACATTATTAGAGAGTATATTTTTATTTCCTACAAATAATAATAAGTTCTTAAATTTCTAAAATTTTATAAAAATTCAAAATTTACCTTTACCAGAAGTCTTCTTTTTTTTGGTTTTCATATTTATCTCAAAAAATTTTGGCATCTCCCCAGAAATGCTATTGAATTCTACTGATAACTGCTCCCAAGTTTTTAACTTTAGATCGTTATTCATTTTATCAGTATTTCTGCATTCTATTGAACTTTTAAATTTAAGTACGAGATTCATTAATATGCCAACCTTTTTAAGACTAATTTTTTTTGCCACTAGCCATTATATTACAAAGTATCCACTACCAAATACTAATCTACAAAACAAACAGAAAAACCTTTAAAACCTTATGAAACAAATTTAACATAAATTACTAATATTTATTTTGCAGCTATCAAAAATAACAATTTGATTGTACGTACCTTCCTATTTTACTATCAAAAAAATTAACTATAAAATTACTTAATTACTATAATTCATAACCGAAACACAAACAATAGATAAAATGATATCCCGCTAATCACAAAATTCAAAAATTTAGGTTATGCTATTTGTCAAAAATCGTAAATGGCAAAAAGTAACTAAATATCTGTAGTGCCAACATAAACAGATCTGAGTTCAGCTAATTCACAGTTCAGTTTACATTGAACAACGTAATTTCGAACGAACTTAGTTCACGGCTTGATCGGCGTTCCGTTGAACCGAAGATCAAAATTGTTTTATGCAACCGGCCCTTAGGGACTACCCTACACGTATGCCGACCTTTTTCCGCTGGATTATTTTTTCGTTAACTTTGTTCTCATTACCTCGGCATACGGTCAACTTTTGTTAAAATTTATCATAATTTTGTTTCAACATTTTCCGGAATTTTGCAACTATAGAACCAGGATTCATTTCAAATTTAACATAATTGGCACATATATTCTAGTCGAATCTTCAAAGGGCATACGGTCAAGGATCGTTTAATTTTTTATACCATGGGCTGACGGTCTAAAAAGCATAAGGAAATTTTTGAAATTTTTTTAATACACACATTTTATAGAGTAACTAGGATGCAATTTTCACCTGGGCCTAATGTGTACCTTGTAGAAATAAAGCTGAGGGTATTGTAAATTTAATTAGAACCACGATGTAAAAAGAGACTACATCGAAATCTTGTCCCAAATATTTATGATGTGAATAATATTTTTCTTGTTAATTTTCCCTCTTAATAAAATGTAGAATTATTTTAAAACAAAACCCGTTAAAAAAACACAATAAAAGAATTTTATTATTTGGGGCAACCAGAAGATAAAGCAAGGGTTTCAAAAAAACATAGGTACTTGTTTTTTATGTAATTACGATACTTGATGCAAATTTTTAAATATTTTTGTTAGTTTTATTAATAAAACTTTATAACATCCAAATTTATGCGTTGTAATCTAGAATTATATTAAAATAATATGCTTTACAACTGGAACTAAAATTTGTATAGTTTGACCTATTTCGACCTATCTCCCAGGTGAATCAAAGTTATATCCGTCTATTTCACAAGTATTTATTTAATACACGAAAACATATAGGATACTCAGACCTATATATATATATATATATATATATATATATATATATATATATATATATATATATATATATATATATATTTTTATTACAAGACTATCATAATCGCTCCGTTCTTTATTTATTTACCCGATAGGTTTATTATTAGATGCGAAGCGACCACAACGGTGCTATTTTTGGAGTATAGATGGCACACTTGCGAAATTTTACGAGTTGTACTCACTTTCGCAACTGTTTGACATCAAATATCATTAGTGACTGAAGAGACCACCTATACTGTACTGATGAGATCTAACAAGATCGAAACATGTCTACAGTTGGTTTTGCCCTGTTATAGACTGGTTGATATTTATTTTCACGTCGCAGCATCATGTGGATTGTGAGTTAGTAAACACTAGCCACGCACAAATTTTGACAGTATTAAGTTAGATACTTTGTATATATATATATATATATATATATATATATATATATATATATATATTTATTTATTTATTTCTTTATTTATTTATTTATTTAACATAATATGCTAAATTACTGCCCAATAAAAGTCTATTTTTTAACTAAAAGGTTTCACTTCATTCATTAATTTATTGATTACCATAATATTTACTTATTATAGTTCAAATTTAAAAAGGTATAAGTTATGATAATAATTACAAAATACTACATAATTACAAGTATCAATGTCGGTATCGATCTCATCGTCATTACTACTGTCTATATTTATAATCAATTTATTCACATTAGAAAGTCACTGTAAGTATTTTAGCTATATTTGTTTAACATGTACTTACAATGCAACTTGTCCAGTTTTGCAGCGACTTTATTATTTATCAATTTCATCACAGATGCACTTAGTTTTGAAGTTTGGTTTTTGTTGGCAATTTTCCTTTTGGACTGTCCTTAAAGAAACTCTATGGGATTCTTGTTTTGCCAAACAGTCAATGACATATTCCTTTTTTAAATTTTTTTGCACGTTACATTTCAGCTTTACCCAGCTTTACCCAGATAGAAAGAATGCATTTAATAATACGTTATTTTTACTTAGAAGGACCTTTACATGAAAGACTCTTTCCAGACGTAGGTAAAGTTAGCAGTGGAAGTATGGCAGTTTTAAAATCTGACTAGATAATTTCAAAAGGCTCATTAAAGGCTAATTAGGTACCCCATTGCGAAATTAAGTGCTCCAATGGTTTTCAAAAAATTAAGGAAACTGCTAACTTTACGTAAAGTTAGCAGTGGATTCTAGAAACTGCTGTAAAAATAGATTTTCAGAATTCAAAAATGGATAGATAATTGAAGGCTAATTAAAGGCTCTAAGAAAATGCAAAAATATTTATAACTTTTTGTGTATAAATAGTATTTTTAGCAAAAAATGAAAAACTGCTGACTTAACCCTATATGACAATTGACAAAATCCATTAAAGCTCATCTTTTCTAAATACACATGTAGTAAATAATTAAAGGCTAATTAAAGGCTCTACGAAAATGTAAAAATATTTATAATTTGCTAATTATTAATATAATAATTTAACAAAAGTATTTTAGCGCCAACTTCTGACCGCTGTTGTAATTATCCAAATTCCAAATAAAACAAAAAACGATATTTGTTATTAAATAACTGTCAAATAATTAAATGCTAATTAAAGGCTCTACAAAAATGTAAAAATATTTATAATTTGCTAATTATTAATATAATTAATAATTATCTAACAAAAACTATTCTAGCGCCAACTTCAGACCGCTACTGTAGTTATTCAAATAAAATAAAAAATAATATTTTTTGTAAAATAACTGTCAAATAATTAAAGGCTAACTAAAGGCTCTACGAAAATGTAAAAATATTTATAATTTGCTAATTTTTTATATAGTTATTTAACAAAAACTATTCTAGCACCAACTTCAGGTAGCTTTTGTAGTTATTCAAATAAAATATAAAAATGTGTTAAATAATTAAAAGCTAATAAAAGGCTCTAAGATTATGCAAAGATATTACAATTTTTTTCCTTAGTTAAATATAAAGATATAATGTAATATATTATATGTTCAATATAATAAGTATAATAATAAATCGATTAATGTGACACCCACATAATGAAGGCTCGTTAAAATTATAATTTTCGTCGTTCATAATCAATTTTGTGTCGTTTTTATAAATTTCATTTTATTGCAATATGTTATGTTATGATAACTAGGTACTTCAAGGGTGTTGAAACTGTTTTATTACCCTGACAAACTGTTTTATTACCCTGAGAATACTTATAAAACCTTTAGAGAATTTTTTTTACAAGGGTGGTCAGCAATCCAATATAGGCGAATAGTTGGATTTTAACAGTCTGAAGTTGGCACTAGAATAGTTTTTGTTAGATAATTATATTAATAATTAGCAAATTATAAATATTTTTACATTTTCGTAGAGCCTTTAATTAGCCTTTAATTATTTGACAGTTATTTTACAAAAAATATTATTTTTTATTTTATTCGAATAACTACAGTAGCGGTCTGAAGTTGGCGCTAGAATAGTTTTTGTTAAATAATTATATTAATAATAAGCAAATTATAAATATTTTTACATTTTCGTAGAGCCTTTAATTAGCCTTTAATTATTTGACAGTTATTTTACAAAAAATATTATTTTTTATTTTATTTAAATAACTACAATAGCGGTCTGAAGTTGGCGCTAGAATAGTTTTTGTTAAATAATTATATTAATAATTAGCAAATTATAAATATTTTTACATTTTCGTAGAGCCTTTAATTAGCCTTTAATTATTTACTACATGTGTAATTAGAAAAGATGAGCTTTAATGGATTTTGGCACTACTTGTCATATAGGGTTAAGTCAGCAATTTTTCATTTTTTGCTAAAAATACTATTTATACACAAAAAGTAATAAATATTTTTGCATTTTCTTAGAGCCTTTAATTAGCCTTTAATTATCTATCCATTTTTGAATTCTGAAAATCTATTTTTATAGCAGTTTCTAGAATACACTGCTAACTTTACGTAAAGTTAGCAGTTTCCTTAATTTTTCGAAAACCATTGGAGCACTTAATTTCGCAATGGAGTACCTAATTAGCCTTTAATGAGCCTTTTGAAATTATCTAGTCAGATTTTAAAACTGCTATACTTCCACTGCTAACTTTACCTACGTTCTTTCCAGGTTATTCGAGAATGTTCTGTCTTTTTCTAGTGTGTACTATTTAAGTTTGATTTATGTTTCGCGTTCATTCTAGAATATTCTTTTGTTTTATATAAAGGAAGGTATGGGCAGTTAAGGGAGTTCAAATTATTTGAACAATACACCATTAAGAAAAAGATTAACGATGTTTTTTATCGGATAGTGAAAATTCCCAAAGAGAAACCGGTCGTGGTCCATCATGATCGGTTGGTGCCTTACCAGGGAAACCATAGTGGAGGTGTGCAGCAGCTCCAAGAAGATGGTTTGGCTGGCTCAAGGAGTGTGCAGGATCCCGATTTAGAAAATAACATTCCAGGAGGAATAAATCTAAGGAGGGGGCAGTGTAACGGGATATCCGAATAAGGAAAGGACCTTTACATGAAAGACTCTTTCCAGGTTATTCGAGAATGTTCTCTCTCTTTCTAGTGTGTACTATTTAAGTTCGATTTATGTTTCGCGTTCATTCTAGAATGTTCTTTTGTTTTACATAAGGGGATGTATGGGCAGTTAAGGGAGTTCAAATAATTTATATAGTTCATTGTATTGTCAATCAGTTTAGACGTAATCCAGCAGTGTTCTATGTATCTTAACAATTTTGTGAATAAATTGTGTTAAAGTCCCCATAAGTATTTTAGTATTATAATTCTGCTTATCTTTAATGACTACAAGCAATAGTTTAGAAAGAGCCTACATCTGTGTAAATGACCCGTCTTAAAATTTACTAAGTAGGTAGCTGCCGATATAAGAGGGTCTATTGATCCTGTTCAAAACAAATTTTAATTCCGAATTTGTAGATAATACAAAAACAGAACTTTGTAAAATTACAATACATATAATTTTTTTAGTAGAAAATATTCGCATAACGTTCTTGATATTTCGTCTACCAGTTTCGTGTGTTTCTGTGTTCCGAGTATTTTTCGAAGTGTTTCCTCGTTATAATAAAATAAACCATATTTTTTTATACTACGTCGCTATTTATCTTATTGGATTGTGGTAAGTTTTGATTTTCGACATAGTTCTTTTTTTGTGGATGCAATAATTATCCCTGAATAACTAAATAAACTTAATATTTTTACGTTGTTATTTTAAGGATAATTACTTTCATTGCTACTTTAAAATGTTGAGACCATGGAATGAAGAGGATTTACCTCAAGAAGATGGTGAAATCAACGTGGAAGACGTAGAGTTTTATTCCACAAAGCACGAGTGTGTGTATAATCAGTTAGCACCAAAAAAACTAAAACAATATATTGAAGCAGATAATCGTATTAAATCGATTGTTACTGATTATATATACACAAACTCGTACCTTTGTAGAATATTTAAAGGCAACAGCTTATAATTATGAAATGGATTCTTAGATATTAAAAATAATTTTGAGAAAGATCTGGAAATGGTAGAAGAAATCGATGACGCTACTATGTGGCGATTACCGGAGGAATTTCAAACAAAAGGAATTCATTTGTCGCGTGAAGCTTAACAAATATTATTGAATGTATATAAATATATTGAAACTACCGAAGGAAAATGGAGCCTTAGCAAAAACAAGTCAAATGCCAAAACTTTCAGAGTGTACAATTCGAAAAATAATTGTAAATGGCATTCAAGATACGATTTTTTATTGTCGAGATAATTCAGTAAATTTAAAAAATGCGATTTTGGGAAATCTGGAAGTGTTGCAAAGTTATTTCTACCGTTATAATATATTTTTATTTTTATCATTTTTTTTATTCTTAGTCATTTCTGTCATAAAGTAATTAAATTATTATCTTTCCACAATCGCAAATATATTTTAAGTACGGCCCTTGTGAGGATTCTAACAGGTAATAGAATTTTGCGTAAGAGTCATAAAAGTGGGGGAATGTTTTCCTACCGTAATCAGTGAGTCAAAGCCATAATCGTACAATATTTCTGGTCCTTCTGTAGTAACCTGTGCTTAGAATATCGTAATGAGTTTTTATTAAATCCTGTCCAGTAAATACACTTCCCTATAATCAATTTGGCGCCGGTAAGTAAAACATTACGGTATCAGGTACTGTAATGTGTTGCCTAGCAACGCTGCTCTGATTGCTTAAGGGAAGACAATTACTTTTAATTTTTGACATTTAAAAACACTATATAATGACTATAAAATAAAAATAAAATAATTAATTATTTACTTTTACTGCTATATTTAAAAAGTAGTCAATGTTATTCAATTTTATATTAACAATTAAATCTTAATAATAAAAAAATTATTTGACAGTGACAGATGGCTTTCAAGGTAATTTGACCTAACTAATCAAGTTACGAACTACTGTTAAAATTTTTATGAATTTATTAATTCATAAAAACAGGATGAAATAAAATATAAAACGATACATGGTCGTTAAGTGTTATTAAAGTACTCGTTTTTATTTTCGTACTCGGCTCCTACGTCGCCTCGTCCGTAAACTAACTCGTACTGTAATAAGTCACCTACCGACCTTGTAACGTATAATACTATTATCGTTCCTGTTGCATGGCTATTATTTTAATTAAGAAATTTTAATACAACGAAACTACATTGTTTACAACAAATAAAATACAACTTACTCAACATTTCTAAACCTCCTAATTGCGCAACTTGTATATGCCTTTAAGGATGGATTGTTCTGACAAGTTGCTGACTTGTTATGAACTTGTTTTTACTCTGCGACCGCTAAATGCTTCATCACAAACCAGTAGTTTTGGCATGCAAAGTTGTTAGCAACCAACAGAATAAGAATTCGCGAACCTATAATTTTCTAATTTCACTTAGTTATCACTGCTTTCCAATCGTAAATTATTTAGTACTCCCGGGGTTAAGTAAAATGTTTTAAGGATGATGTTAACGTTGCTAATCTTATTAGTTTTTTTTTAAGAATGTGCTTGTAAATAATATTGGTCAATTTCGGAATTTATTTTTAAGTGTTAGAAAGTATATTTATATGTTGTTGAAATCAAGACAAATTAGTGTTGATTTTAAGTGATAATTTTATTTTCATTAATATTATATATTTATATCTATTTGTTGATCTTATATGAGTATTATTTTTAATAAACCTCCTTTGGAATGTAATTTAAACTCGAATAATATTTCAAATCAAAAATTTTGTTTTCCTAAAATATTTTAAGTGCAGTTGTAATTTTATAATACTAACTATATATTTTACTGGGAGAATTTTATAGATTATAGAATAAGATAGTCTTAACAATTGTACATAGAGATATCATTTTTTACATTATTTTGTATTTTTTATGCACAATTTTTTTCTTTCTTGTTGTTTTGTAATTAAGTGTAGAAAGTGATTTATTAAGTTATACGTTTTGTTGTATGTAAATATATTGTTATATTATTTTATCTTTTAATATTTACTATTTCTCCTAGTATCAATAAAAACATAGAATATATATTGATATGAATTTTCTTTGGAAGCGCTATCTATCGGTGAATCGTACTTAAGAAAATCGTTTAGTTTTAAGTTTTATGTACTTTTTTGTTACATGAGAAAAATAAAATAAAAAAAAAGTGAGAGGTGTCAAGGGACACCCGGATGGAACGAAGTTCCTTCCGATTAATTAGTGAAGGAATTGTAATTTGTAAACACAACAGAGTGTTTATACATACATAAGCATTTATTATTGTCTGTATTAAATCTCTTCTTACCTAAATCCATCAGCAATGTGCGGAACTTTTGCAGAACAGAAACACTGTCAGGATTCATTATTGTTATCATTTTGTATTATTTTATTATTTATTATCTCCAAAAAACCTGTATAAACTTAACAAAGTCACGACACTACACTATCAAAGCAAAATAGAAAAAAGTAAATCCATTATCACTTGAATATTTTCAACAGTTCGTTTCTTTTAACAAAAGTGTCCATTTATACAATACTGGAGGTTTAGATGACATACATATACCTAGAATTACTTTTTATTTCAATTTAATTTAAAACAGGAATTAACAATTTAATACAAAATTTTAAAATTAAAATATTTGACAGTAACTGACAGTTAAGGTAATTTGACGTAGGTACCTAACTAGTCAATTTAAGAACTATTTTTAAAATGTTTATGAATTTATTAAATTATAAAAACAGGATGAAATATAATATAATACTATTATAGGTACTTATTTTTTTCTACAGTATTTTCTTTTAATTTAAATTAGTATCTTTTTAATTGTACTTTTATTAGTATTTATTTATGTATATTAGGGATTCCTATTTAAGTAAAGATAGGTAAATCTATCTATGAGAGAGAGAGAGACAACATGCGTGTGTCGTGTCGTGTCGTGACAAATTTTGGTCTGAATTTTTTTTTGTCTAGCTTCTAGCCTCAGTCGTAACTGGTCGTAACGCCCGAAAGGGAACTTCGTTCCAAAAACAAAATGACACAAAAGTGATTGCATTGGAATATCATTAAGATATTTTTGGATTTGTTTTAAATTAATTGTGAGAGAAGTTATGAAATAAATAACTTGAAAAGAAAATAGTTACAGTTAAATAAATCGATTATAATTTAAAAATAGATAAAGAGCAACTTCGAACCAAACCTGAACTAAAGCTGAAGCGACCATAACAGAAATTTTCGTAAACTAGGAGGTAAAAGCGAACAACCAAGAAAAAGAAGAGGAAAATGGGGTATAAATTGTATTTTTAAAGCTTCTAAATTTCGTAATGTGCAAAACCGTACTTTAAAGATTTTATTAAGTGGAAGCTGTTCCGAGGAGAAGGAGGAGTTCTATATCAATATATATATATATATATATATATTTTATAATTTTAATATAACGATCGGGAAAGCGTCAATCGTAGGAGGGTCAGCAAATGATGTAAAATGCCAACATTAGGAAGAAACTTTATTCCAAAATGCGAAATTTTCGACGGGTTTTTCCGTCTTCATCAGCGCCTATAGGGATACCAACAATTAGAACTTGTTATCAAATACAAAAATATAACTTACACAGGAAAACGTTCTAGTGTCTCCTTAGATTATAGTTTAAAAAGAATAAAATTGTATAAAACTGCATGAAACCCATCACAAACCATGTATAAAAGCATAAAATTAGTTATTGTTAAAATTACTTTGTACACAATAAAATCTTAAAATTGGAACAACACAGTTATTTTCGCAGATATAAAAATGTCCTGTTAAAAAAATTTAAAAAAAAAACAAAAGAACAATATCCTTATTTTGCGTGAAAAACCAACAATTCTAATAACAAATTTGTTGGTTAGCCTAAGTAAGAAAAGGCCAGTTCTACAGAAGAACACATATTTTAAATTGACGTTCAGAATTCCATTCTGTAGGTTATGTTAAATAAATCAATAAATAAACAAATTTAAAGTCGAAAGAAATTAAAAGTTACAATATAGGTAGCACCTAATTGTTTCTTGTTAGATCTTGGCAAAGTAAGTAAGTATATATCGTGCTGAGTCCATCAACATCTTTCTTCGAATTAATCGGGTTGTCACCTCCATTAATATAACACATCTCTACGAAGTTTCGTTTGAACTGGTTGTTTACACGTTCTAGGATCTTGACACTGTCGTAGTCTACTAGGTGGGAAGTAGAATTAACATGTTGACTTAAGGCCGTTATAGTTGGTTTTTTAATATTATCGCTCTTATGTAGGGCCAACCTTTTAGATATTTTTTGACTCGTTTGGCCATAATATAGTTTGGACTGATTAAGTGCGGGAGTTTTGTCTTTCAGGTTAGTGAAATATATACCTAGTTTTTTGTATACTGAGTTAGCTATGATTATGTTATATTTCCTGAATAAACTGGTGATATGTGGAGATAGTCCCGCGATGAATGGTAATCTTGCATAGCTTACTTGTGGCTGTTCACCTGACGGATGACAAATTTTGATGATTCGTCAAATGTAAACAAAAATATTAAGTTACTGTTTGAGATTCTGAGAAAAAACTATTACCCAAAAAATTTGTTGAATAAATTGTTATACCAGGAGGCAACTGTTAAGAGGAACCAACCAATAATTGCAATGGAAGCTGAACAGCCACAAGTAAGCTATGCAAGATTACCATTCATCGCGGGACTATCTCCACATATCACCAGTTTATTCAGGAAATATAACATAATCATAGCTAACTCAGTATACAAAAAACTAGGTATATATTTCACTAACCTGAAAGACAAAACTCCCGCACTTAATCAGTCCAATGTAGTGTATTCTATTCAGTGTAGTGGGTGCTCGAAACTATATTATGGCCAAACGAGTCAAAAAATATCTAAAAGGTTGGCCCTACATAAGAGCGATAATATTAAAAAACCAACTATAACGGCCTTAAGTCAACATGTTAATTCTACTTCCCACCTAGTAGACTACGACAGTGTCAAGATCCTAGAACGTGTAAACAACCAGTTCAAACGAAACTTCGTAGAGATGTTTTATATTAATGGAGGTGACAACCCGATTAATTCGAAGAAAGATGTTGATGGACTCAGCACGATATATACTTACTTACTTTGCCAAGATCTAACAAGAAACAATTAGGTGCTACCTATATTGTAACTTTTAATTTCTTTCGACTTTAAATTTGTTTATTTATTGATTTATTTAACATAACCTACAGAATGGAATTCTGAACGTCAATTTAAAATATGTGTTCTTCTGTAGAACTGGCCTTTTCTTACGTAGGCTAACCAACAAATTTGTTATTAGAATTGTTGGTTTTTCACGCAAAATAAGGATATTGTTCTTTTGTTTTTTTTTTAAAAATTTTTTTAACAGGACATTTTTATATCTGCGGAAATAACTGTGTTGTTCCAATTTTAAGATTTTATTGTGTACAAAGTAATTTTAACAATAACTAATTTTATGCTTTTATACATGGTTTGTGATGGGTTTTATGCAGTTTTATACAATTTTATTCTTTTTAAACTATAATCTAAGGAGACACTAGAACGTTTTCCTGTGTAAGTTATATTTTTGTATTTGATAACAAGTTCTAATTGTTGGTATCCCTATAGGCGCTGATGAAGACGGAAAAACCCGTCGAAAATTTCGCATTTTGGAATAAAGTTTCTTCCTAATGTTGGCATTTTAGGGTCAAGTGGGGTAATATTGAGACAAAAAATCAATCTTTTTAAAAAAAAGGTAGTAATAAATAATTTAAAAAAAAAACTATTAAAAGTGATTGATAAGACAATGAAGGTAGAGTACGAAACTGCTATTAAATTAACCTAAAAGTAAGAGATTAAAATAGAATAAACAAGAATATGTGTCTTATATTTACCCACTGAAAAGTGTAAAAATGAGACACCATGTGTACAAATATGAGACACCTTAGAAACCAAGCGAAAACAGTAGTTTCAGTTTTTATATGATATCTGGGGATAAAGGAGATATAAGGGGGTAAAAATAAAACACTGAAATATGTGTAATTTTTTTTAATTACCTATATTAACTCGAAACAAAACAATAAATTCGTACAAAAACTAAATATTAGGTGTGCTAGTTGCTCGAAATTATGAAAAACTTAAAATTTAGAAAATAAAATGGAACAGAAAAACAAATTTAAATAATAATGCGCCATCACTTACATAACAGAATAAGTATCAAAATCTATATTAAACACGAGTTGTTCACTTGCACGTGCTGTTCCTCCACAAGTACTTGGGGCAGATAGCTTCATTATAATGTCATCCTGCAGCACATCATATATCACGGGATTGTCAGGATAACCAAACTTGTTACCCTTACGTCTTAAATATGAAACTTGAAACTCGGAACCATTTTTTACAGCAAGAACATTGGCTACATAATACACCACCTTTTTTTCGTAGCAAATTTCACAAGAACATAATCATTTATGGTGATAGCTTTGTTTTCACATCCAGAATCATAACCCTCTTTTTCAACTAAGTCTTCCATATTTAAGTTTTCTACATCACTTTCATCTTGACAAATTACTTCTTGCTCTTCGCTTTCACTTGACTCATTTTTTTCACGCTTTCTAATTTTTTTAACATTTTTGTTTTTTAAAAGTTTTTCTGTTGATTTTTCTTTTTCATGGATCATATCTAAATATTCTTTACTGGTAAGTACTTTAGCATTGCTATCAATTTTTCTTCGACGGTTTGGCTGAGGAGTCGATCTTCCTATTTTTTCCAGTAAAATTGTTTCAAATGATATTGAAGTAGATGCCGATATGTTATGAAGTGATGTTGAAGGTGCTGTTATATCCTGCAATGTTGAATCTGTTGGCAGATCCTGTGACGAAGGTAATGCTACCGACAAAGGATCATGAATATCAATTGGGTCGGTTACCTTTTCTACATGTTCAAATATCTCTTCCTCTATTTTATTTTTAATTTTTAGAGATTCATACCTAATTAGTTTTGTTGGATCCAAACGGGACGTTGGGTATTTTAATCGGTCACAAGGGTATATACCAGTAGCCACAAATGAATTTACAATGGTGTCTGATGATAAACCTTCCGCCCAAATTTCACACAATAAATCTGAAAACTCACTTTTCGATAATTTTCTTTGGTTTTGACGCTGCCATTCTATTAGCCTTTCATTCCATTTGAGTTTTAAAGGCGCGAAGCAACACTTATCCAGTGGTTGGAGCAACTCTGTGGTGTGAGCTGGAAGTTTTAATAAGGTTATTTCATTTTTAATTGCATTTTCAATTGTGGTTTTGTCTAAATGTGTTACGTGACCATCCATTATTATAAGTAGAGGTCTTTCTTTAACCAATGTACAAAACTTAGCAAACCATTCTTGAAATATTATAGTTGTCATCCAGCCCTTCTCAGAACATGCGTACATTGTGCCAGGAATATCTTTAGTTGCTTTCCAAGTTGTCCACAGATTTGCACCCTGAAATATTATTAACGGTGGTAACAATTGTCCTGCAGCAGAAACGCAAGCCATTACTGTCGTATTTTCCTTACCGGACCCCGATATATTCCTGTGTACTTTTTGGCCTTTCATAGCAACCCCCTTGATTCTACTGGGATCCCAACAAAAACTGCTCTCATCTAAATTCCATATATTTCCCGGCTTGTCTTGTAAATTCAAATCAACCATAACTTCTTGTAAACGGTCATAAAATCCATAAATTATGAATGGATCACTTGTTGCTACTCGTCTGCTTAACTCAAGCTGCTCCATTTTTTTTTTACTTAACCGATTTCGTAGGCAAAAAGATCGAAACCAATCATCTCCTGGCTTACCGTTCGTAAACTGTGTGGTTAAAGAATTTTCCACAACATAACTTTGAACTGGTGATTGAACTTCCTTTTTTGTTATTGCAAATCCCCATTTGGCCATAACGTGAATTTTTTCAGTAAGATCTCTTTCAACTTCGGGAGGCAGACTAGTTTTTCGTCCCTGCTTACCAAATGGTTTATTATTTAAGCGTCTGCTTAGTAATGATTTATTTATTTTAAAGTTTTTCGCGGCTTGTCTCAAACTTAGCTTCCTTTCTTGAATACACGACAGTGCCATCTTAAGATCTAGCTCACTGTATGATTTTGCTTTCTTCTGATATACACGAGGCATGATGCTGAAACAAAATTTCACATAAAAACGGTGTCTTTTTTTTACCCATTTACTGTTTCATATTTACCTCAAACTGTGTCTTTTTTTTACCCCAGCGAAGAAACTCACCGTTCAATGGTCATTGCTATACTGATTACAGCTTAGTGTGATAGTTGATATCTTTAGACATTTGCGAGCATTTTCCGACCGGTCCCGTCTCCGTGCGAAGTTTTGTTGACATTTAACAAGAAATTTAAGCGCCAGGAATTTAAAAGTTTAAAAGCTATATTATGGATGATCTACTTTATTGTGTTGTAAAATGTTATCGGCAGAGTTAATAAAAGTTTATATTATGTTACATTGTAATATGAGGACTGAGGATAAACAGAAAATTAAAAAAAAAATAACTGTACACTTTTCTCAAAGTTTGAAGGGTGTCTCATTTTTTCACCATTTTTTCGACTGTCTCACTTTTACACCACTTGACCCTACATCATTTGCTGACCCTCCTACGATTGACGCTTTCCCGATCGTTATATTAAAATTATAAAAAATTAAATTTTAACGCGTCGTTAAATTTGTCATATATATATATATATATATATATATATATATATATATATATATATATATATATATATATATATATATATATATATATATATATATTTTAAAATATGTTTCTTGGTTTTAGGTCGTGGTTAATAAATAAACTTTGGAACTGTTATTCCATTTTATTTATAATTGACGTTTCGACCCTACTTGGGTCTTTTTCAAAATATGTAAAATGTACTAAAATAACGAAAAGTCAGTAAAACATATAGACAAACAACATTTAACAATAAATGACATACCTGGAACGTAAATTTGCATTGTCTTCTTATTTTTTAACTTATAAATATAAAAAAACTTTTAATAAATTAAAACAGAATTACAAACATAAAGATTAATATAATATTAAAATAAACAAAAATAAAAACATAAAAAATAACAACTTTCATTAAATTTAACATTTAATAAAAAAATTTTTTTATAAAAAATTTTTGAAATTAAAGTTCTGTATTTCACGAATATAGAAAGTTACTTGATATAATAATAAAATCTAAATAAATTAATCATTACAATGTTTTGCTTTCCTACTGTGTTAAAATAAATACCATAGATACATAAAAAAACATACATATATAAAAAAGAAATTGAAGACATATTAAAAGTCAATCAAATAATAAGTTTTAAACGTATATGTTTTTATGTATTTTAATAATATGATTTACTTTAATTTCATCAAACAGAATTCGCAGCTTTTTTCATAACCTCACGTATTAGTAAGTTATCACATATAAAACATTATAAAAAAAATTTTTATTATATAAAAAATTTTTTTCTACAACCGTGCGTAAAGTATTAACTTTACGCACGGTTTAAGGTTCGTAAAGTTTAACTTTTTTTCACTAGTGAAAAAAAAAGTTTTTTTTTACTAGTAAAAAAAAGTAAAATAAGCACTGTTTTGTATAAGATTATGCAAATACTTTGATGTGTGTTAGTGGCCGAGGTTTTAAGGTATATAGCTTCTACCCAGATGACCCGGGTTCAATTCCGGGTAAGGAAACTTTTTTTTTATTATTTAATTGTGTAAATATATTTAATTGTTAAATTATTGCAGTTTAATACATACAAAACTAGATATTATATTCAGTAATTTTTAATTTGATTTTTAATATGACAGAAATATCAGTTCATGAATAAGGGTAAGTATTTTTATTTAAATGACTGATTGACATTTCAATTAATTTATAATTCAAGCATTTCGCGTTTCCACGTACCGGTATTATAAGGTGAGATTAATTTAGAAAATAAATATTTTGTTATCTAAAATATGTTTTAAATATAATATTTTTTTTCGCAGTAAAGCGTAAAAAAAATCAGGCCTATACATGTATTTCTTGTAAAGAAGTTCGGTTGTAGAAAAAATATTGTATGCAACTCGTGCGTAAATGTTCCTTTTTTGACTCATGTGATTGTCGCATTCGCCTGCGGCTCATGCGACAACATTCACATTCGTCAAAAAAGGTAACTTTACGCACTAGTTGCATAAATAACTATTTCTTCACTATAGATGTCCTGAAAAAGAATTAAATAAATTCGAAAGCTTGACAAAAATAAAAGAGTTTTCTTCATTTACATTGGCCATAACATTGACTGCAACTCCACTATTGACTTCACGTTATATATATATATATATATATATATATATATATATATATATATATATATATATGAACAGTAGTGGTGTTCCGGGTTTCAATCCGTTGGTTGTTTGTGTCTTCACGACGTTTCGCCAACATCTCAGCTGGCATTTTCAAGTGATGCTTCCCTTGCGGCTGCTAAACTTGGAATGAGCTGCGTGGTCCTGTGCTGCTGCTTTTATACGTGTCGGCGGCGGCGCAGATTATATCGCTGTTCTGTAATTGGTGGGGGGTGCGGTTCAGGTGTTGACGTTTCCTCCACCAAAGGTCGTTGACCGCGCCGATTGTTTCCTGACTGCATTTGGGCCTGGATGGGTACGGCTGTCCTTGTTGCGTGTGTGTTTCTTATTGGTTCTGCCCGTGTCTGTGTATTCTCCAAGGATTTTTGTTCTTCTCGGGTAATTGGATTAGATTGTCTTTTGAGGAGACTTTTCCAAGTGTTGGAGATGTTTTGTGCATCGTCTCTTTTGTTGAGGCTGTTGGTTCTCTTTATTTCGAGGGCTTCTCTGACTATGCGGGTTCTGTAGTGTTTGATAGGTGCAATCTGTTTTGTTTCTGGGAAGTTTATTGTGTGGCCCGTTTCCTGGTGGTGTTGAAAAAGGGCTGATGTCGTTTGCTTATTTCTGATGTTGTTCTGGTGTTCCTGTACTCTGGCTGAGATTCTTCTATTTGTTTGTCCGATGTATTCTTTGTCGCAGTTACTGCACGGGATGCTGTATACGCCTTGGTTTTCTAAAGGTATTTTGTCTTTTGGATTGCCTATTATTTTGTGTAAGGTAGTCTGCGGTTTGTAGATTGTGGAAATGTCATGCCTTCTTAGGATCCTTCCAATCACGTCTGTTACACCTTTTATATATGGCAGTTTAGTTTTTGGTTTGGACATGTCATATTCTTCCTTATTTGTTGTTGGTCTCGTGGCTTGTTTTTGTGCTTTTTTGATTGTGTGTTCATGGTATCCGTTTTGTCTTAGGGCGGTTGTGATGGTTTGGAGTTCTTCTTGTCGGTTCGTTGTTTTTGTTAGGCGTATAGATCTGGATATCAGTGTACTGGCTACCGATTGCAATTGGGAAGGGTGATGATGAGATCTAGCATTCAAATATCTATAAGTGTGTGTAGGTTTTCTGTATACTGTGTAATCAAATGTATATATATATATATATATATATATATATATATATATATATATATATATATATATATATATATATATCAATTTTGTACCCATTTTTATGCCTTTTTTACATTTGCGCCCCTGACTTTCTATCTCTGGCCATGTTGCACTACTCAGTTTTTTATGTGTTCTTATCTTACGTCTGGGCGTTTTCTGATTTATGTAATTTCTCTGGGTTGGCCCAATCTTTATTCCTGTAGTCCATCTACTGTCTTTTCTTCTTGACATATTGCCATTTTAAAAATTTGATTCGTTTTATTATATCATTATATCATAAATTTTTTTGTCCCATCCAGTTTATTGTTTTGTCATCTTCTTTAGTTTTTTCCAGTATATCTCGTTGCATTGATCTCTGTGCAACTTGCAGTTTATTTATAACATTGGTTTTTAGAGTTCAAGTTTTACACTTGTTTCTCAAAACTGACAGTACAGATTGATTAAAAGTTTTTTTTTTAAGTATTATAATTCCAGATTTAAATATTATAAAGCTTCGTACAAATGTTCTTCAACTACCTTGATTCTTCGGTTAATTTTTGGGAGCAGTAACTAGATTTGTGTATTAGTTTACCCAGTTACATACATTTCATTACAATTTCTAAGGCTATATCGTTGATTGTTATCGCTAGACTGTCTATTAGCCCTGAATACAATATATTCGTCTTCGATTGGTTCATTTTTATTTTGAATTCCTCACTCGCAATGTTTAGTTCTTTAGTTTGTACTTGCAAATTAAAAGAGTTGTTGGCTATCAGAACAATGTCTTCAGTAAATCTTAAGTGTTTAAAGTGTTCTTTATTATTAACCGGGCTTTGCTGTGCAGTGTAATTGATAGAATATAGGTTTTATTGTGGCTGTAAAAAGTTTGGGAGAAATCGCGACTGCTCTCCTAAGGCCAAATTTACACAGAACGTACGTCTGGCAAAGACAAGGTGCGGACATGTGTCCCTTCCGCGTCTCTCCTATGTAAACAAATGGTCCAAATTTCACAGAAGTGACGTGGTGCGTTCATTTGCCTTACCGTACTCGCCCCGTCTCTTTGCCGTCTCTCGTGGCATACAAGAAAAAGCACGTTAGTTCCTCACCACGTGTTTCCGTGTTTATCCTCAAAAATGTAGGATGATGTTTACTTCAACACACAATTTTGCGAAAAAGTAAGCAAATATCCTTGTGTATTTGACTTGAATCGTGCTAATTATTGTAATAATTCCTTTCTAGCCACTGTCCCACCCCTCTGTGTGCATTGCATACTCCACGATTTCGCCACGTCCGTGCATGCCGAACACTCGTCTCTGCCAGACGCCCGTTCTGTGTGAATTGGGCCTTACAGGAACACGCAATTTTTATATATACATTGTCGTGGAAAAGTCGAAGTGGTTTTATATAATTTTACCCTTAGGTATTAGCATTAAAAATGATACTAAAGCAAAAAAATAATTATTATGTAAAAAATAATTAAATAAAACTATGGATGTCAATATTGCCCACTTCGCCCACTTCGGTATATACCTATACTAGAGCGTTTTATAAAATTAGGTATAGATAAACATAACCAAGTTAGAAACAAAACGTTGAGCTATAAACTGATCAAGTGGCATTAAAATATATATATATATATATATATATATATATATATATATATATATATATATATATATATATATATAAGCCACGGTAGACCTTAGCTTTTCGTGTTAAAAACTATACCAGGATATGCAATCGCATGTCACTGACGTCATTTTGACGTATATGCAAGTAGAACCAATACGGTGTTAGCATGAAGCGTAGTTGCCAGGTTTAACTAAGAAAGACTTACTATCTTTGTCTTATTAACGCGCAATAGTAAGTGATACTTTTAAGACAAATGGCAAGCTGCACTAGCGCACTTAATAATGTTTACCCGTGTTGACATTTTTATTTTATCAATCAAAAAGGTTACAATATTTTTTTAATATTAAAAACGAAATGACTTAAATGTGTTAATAGTATGTAAAAAATAAATATTTTAATTATTCTAAACAATTTAAAAACTACTGAAAATTGCTTAAGGTCATCAATAAAAATAACTATACATTTAAAATATAATAATATTCATCAAACAATAAAGCTATTTTTTTCAAATCAGTAATTGTTATTGCTTTTAGATTAACAGTATCATGGTAGATGTTAACATGCTATTAATATATTACAGGCATTTAATATGAAAATAAACGCTACGTACTCATAAAACTACACAAATTAAAAAGTTTTAGCTATAAATAAATTAGTGAAGACCACCAATTGTCACGCAAAGTTTATTTGTATGTTAAATGTTAAAAAAGGTGGATGCTTCGTTCAAGTATTGCGTAGTTATTTCGCATTTCGATATAATATATATTTTTATTTCCTTAGAAACTTTCTAGCTACTCGCAAATCATGAATATTAAATTTATTTTGATTATAGTAAAAGACTATCACTGAAGTGCAATGTAATGATACAGGTTGGTTGAAAAGTTTTAAAAGCAAAAATGAAAGAATGTGTATTTTTTACTAAAATAGTTTTTTTTATTTAATATAATCTCCCTTAGCTTAACCACACATGTTTTAATAATCCTTCAGTAATCTTATACCATCTATGTAATAATTTTTTAGAAATTCTGCAAAATATTGTTTCATGGCTACAATCGCTTCATTAAACGAGAAATGCTTTTCACGAAAGAATTTGTTTCTAAAGAGGTAACAGTAGGAGGGAGCTAAATTTCCGGGTCTTTTTTACGAATTTTTTAATCTAACTAGTCCAGAAGGTGTGTTGGAGCTAAAGAACCAGCTTCAGTCCACTGCAAATGTTCTTATTTTAGTTAAAGATTATGATGCTAGATTTAAGTCTTAGCCATAGTAATAAAACGATGCACAAATTTGGTTTTATTTTGCATAAAATGTTTCAAATTACACTAAGAAATCATTTTTTGTTAAATTGTTAATGAATGCTGTACTAACTTTCCAAACAGCTTTTTCAAATGTGATTCTTTGTCTAAAATATCAAGTACTCATTTATCTGAGGTGCCTTTAGTATTAGCAATTACATGCTTTCCATCAATTGACAGTTGGAAATAAAGGAGCAGATTCCTTTAACACTTTTACCATTTTTTTATAAATTTCCATTGCATGGTAATAAACCCTCCAAACGAAGAATAAATTGACAAATCAACATAGAATATAGCGTATAAGTTTGGATTCTTTTTTTAACTCTTTATAAGAAACTTAATCGATATTTATTCATCTATTACAACATTAAACAGCAGTAAGATTTTTAAACAGACTAAATGGCTTGAATTTTATGATTTTTTTTATTTAGATTTTAAAACAAACATTAGGAATAAAAATCCAAGGATCTTAAAAATTAATTACATTGTAACCTCTTTTTTCTCAAGATGTTAAAAGGCTCGTTTTATCGAGGTTAACAAATGCGAACGGCACTCAGGGGGTAGGAGGAGAGCGAGCGTGGATTCGAACGAGCTCGATGATATCGTATTAGAAAGATATACGGGGATATATTTGCTAGAAAAAAGAAAAAATAAAAGAATTTAAAAGGGACTAAAAAGAAAATGAGAGAAATGATGAAAAAGGGAAAGGTGAATGGGCGCCACTTATTTTTTTATCATAAGGATGGGGAAATATAAGAAACCCAGATGGAAAAAAAAATTGACTATGTTAATAGGATAGGATAATTAATAAGTTGTTGTAGATCAAGTTAAAATTATAGACCGGGAGATAGTGACAGATTTTCAGACGCGATTTAGGCCAGTATGCCTTTTCCAGTACATTATACTATTGACAATTCGATGATAATAATCAATTAATGGAAGTGTCATTGTGTGTTCTTCATCTATAAAAAAGTTAACAAATTTGTTTAGAAATTAATCATTTTTATATGATTTTACTCAAGCTGCCATTTATGCTAAAATAAAATTCGATCAAAGTATTACTTGAATGGCCATTGGCATACCGTTAGTGTGAACCTAGTAGGTGGGCATGCCCAGGTAGATATGCTTTCTAAAATATGCTTTATCCATGTTCGGAAACAGGCTGCCAATGTAAAATATACTTGATATTACTATACAATTGCTACAGGTAAGATGGCATACCCTTTGTGCATGTCCGTGTATATCTTAAATGGTTGTAATTTTGCAATGTTAAACGATAAGTTTCCGTCATTAAAATCAGTATGCCATTTTGGTTTTATGCAGTTCATGATAGCGTTTGACGTATATAAAGTTGGCATTGCAATTGGGCGGTTAACTGATGTAGGCATACGCGAAAAAATTTGCGAAATGGTACGGAAAATTGCCGTGTGTTTAATCTGTATGCCACTTTGTTTTTAACATATTTGAGATATAGGTATTTGGGTGCTACAAAAAATGGCATATCGTTTGATAACGTCCGAAGTTCTGAAATTTTGAAATAGTAGGTATGTGAATACGGAGAAGGATTAGTGCAAATGAAATGGACGATTTTCTTCCTTTGTAAACAGTATACCTTTTTGTAAAATATTGAATCGCGGTATATTTGGATCAAATAATAACGGGCATACTGATTAGACTGGTCTGCGGCTTTCAAAAACAAAATTTTCATTATGGAAAAAACCATTTATGCTGCGTTTATTTCAGCTTCGAATTTATAAATTCTATATACTATTTATTTGTTAAAACTCTTCTTGTTTCTTCCACAGATCATTTTATTATACACTAATATAATTATTTATTTCATTACCGCGAAAATTGTATTTTTTTTTTGGGATTCATTAAATTTTATTAAATCTATATTTAGGGCAAATAAATGCTTATTCCAGCAAATTGAGGTACGATTTGGCACAATAAAGTCATTTATTCCATATAAATTAAATTTATTACTCACATACATATTACTTTTAATTTTTTTATTCATCAGTAAAGTCTACTTCCGTATTATAGTCTTTATCGCTTTCATTATCTTCTTCCTCGTCATCACCATCTATATGAGTTTGGTCCTTAGTATCCTTCCCTCCATCATCATAACCGTTGTCATCATCATACTCATCATCTTCATCGTCCGAAGATTCGATGACGGTATCATGCTGGCAATCATTTTCTGGATCTATTGTCACGTCTGGGGGGGATTGGGGAAGTGTGCCTTAGTGTTTTGGGATGAGGGGTAGCTAACTGAAGGCACTTCCCACCCAGGTCGTGGTTATCTACCCCCTGGTTAGGTATCCTGCTGAAGACAGAAAATTAACCAAGGAGAAGATAAGATAAACAACAGGAAACAAACAACAAATATATTAACAAGAAACAAACAATGAATAACGAATAACTCACTAACTATACTAATCTTACCAAATAACTACATGGTGGCATGTCACATTTACTCACGAAAATACCTCAAGAGTCACAACGGCCCAGACCCAAGGGTCTGTTTTAGGGACACCCCAAGGGTGACCCTTACAGACAACCTCAGACACCGAACTCCTCGAGTGCGACCTCAACGACGCTCTTTTATAGCCAATTCATACGCTACGTGAGAATAAGAATTAAACTATATAAGGTCTCCTTGAAATCTAACGTACTGACTTTGACCTGAATGATTACAATAAAAAATAATACAAAATATAACAATCAAATATAAAACAATTAAACTACCCTATTATCGTATGTGACACTATAAATAATAATATCAAACAATTTAATGAATTTTAATAACTGATGGAAATAATAAGAAATCATCATGCTTATATATTACCTTCAGTTTCGTCGGGTGTTAGAAAGATTTCCTGGACGAAGTGTGGCACCTCATCTCCTTCAAACCAACGGAACGTGTATGTACCGTTTTCTTCGATGTTCCAGCCAAATTGCAGGGATCATCACTGTTGGGATTAGAGGAATGAGCGTTGCTACGTCATAAAATGTGCGGTCATATGTTTTTTCATATGATGAACTCGCATAACTTGTCTGCCATAGTTGTTTATTGCAAGTTAATAATCAACCTAATGTATAGAACAAAAGGCATACTGACCTAAAGCACGGTAATTTTTTTTATAACTTCGCAATGTTTTTCACGAAATTACACCAGTAAAGCTCGCACAACTTGTATGCCATTAATTATTTTGATTTGTTAGGTAATAATTGCATCAACAATGAAATGTCATACTGAATAAATACACAGATAATTGTCTCTTTATTTTACAAATTGATCTTCATTATTTATTATGTCAAACCTGTTTGAATCGTATGCCATTTTCAATGTTGACATTTGAGGATACATATATTTTATGGTATCAATTTGGACTTGAGTAAAATGACGGAAACTTATCGTTTAACATCGCAAAATTACTACCATATGAGATATACACGGACATGCACAAAGGGTATGCCATCTTACCTGTAGCAATTGTATAGTAATATCAAGTATATTCTACATTGGCAGCCTGTTTCCGAACACGGATAAAGCATATTTTAGAAAGCATATCTACCTGGGCATGCCCAACTGCTAGGTTCACACTAACGGTATGCCAATGGCCATTCAAGTAATACTTTGATCAAATTTTATTTTAGCATAAATGGCAGCTTGAGTAAAATCATATAAAAATGATTAATTTCTAAACAAATTTGTTAACTTTTTTATAGATGAAGAACACACGATGACACTTCCATTAATTGATTATTATCATCGAATTGTCAATAGTATAATGTACTGAAAAAGGCATACTGGCCTAAATCGCGTCTGAAAATCTGTCACTATCTCCCGGTCTATTAGAAAGATATAGGAAATATAAGATAAGATATGGTAAAATTGAGTAACCCGGTAGATGTTCTTGTTAAAACTTTAAATTAAACACTTTTATTGCAAAGCTAGAAAGATAAAGTTATACTTACTTTTTTCTTTACTTATCACAACAGCTCCATTTATATTAATGAGATAAAAATGAACTCAAAAATTAAGATTTATGATTTAAATACGTCTCATTCTTATTGTTGATGAAACTAGATCAGAATAACTTACACCAGGTCAGAAATAAAACATATAAATAAACAATAAACAATATTTATTACTGAAAGTAGTAATAAGTCAGGCGTATGAACGAAACAATAGACATATAAAATATCAACAAATTAAATAAGGTAAAATACAGTGAAACACACTAGTGTTTAATCACATAGAGAAATAATACTACACATCCAATAACAGCTAAGTAATTTTATATTGTTATTTTTGTGTACCCATTTAAGCAGAATGTGAAGTGAAAGAAATTTAAAAGTATTAAAATGTTATGTAAAAAAAATAATAAATCACTTTTAGCTTAAAAGATTTTTTACTCGAGTAAAAAAATGGGGTACCATATAATAGTTTAAATTAAAACAATTAAGTTACAAGAAACATTAAGAAATCAAAAATTTACCATAAATGTGTTACAAAAATATTAAATCAGACTCTGGGCACCTCTTTCACTGATAAATGAAACATGTATTCGGTAAACTTGTCCGAATTTTCACACTTTTGGGGTCTGTAAAAAGGTACCGGTTTTTTTTGTTATAAAACAGGTAGCACTATGGAGTTTATGATCACTTCTTACGTTAATTACCCATACTTGGATATTATTTATGCGGATTACAATTAAGTTTTTATTCCAAAGAAATAAATGGCATCTCTTCTTTTTCTGGTAGTTAAGCAATAGTAATAATATAAAAAACTTACAGTTTGATTCCTAGATAGTATAATTAAATGGGGCCACACCCAATTTATACAATACGGTAGAATTTAGTTATTCTTCGGTAATAATCGACAGCTTTTTCATCAGCACGGTTCCATCACTCATTCACTGACTTTAACTTAGTTAGAAACACTAAATAGCAAGTAATTCTTTAAAAATCTTAAGAAAATTTGCCGGGACTTGAATCTAGGGGTTGATCGCACAAAAACCCAAGCTAGACTGATTGGGAAATGGCGGTACTCAGGGGTGCTGTGTTTCGCGTCCCCTCATGTAATGTTAAAATCGGAACCTTATTGGCTAATACACCGATCGATACTCTCGCTTAGCAACTAAGACCGTTAAAGATGTTCAACGTCTAATCAGTTGAGAATACAGGGCGGTAATAAGTTCGGAAGAATTATAAAAAAAAATAAAAAATTAAATTTTATACTTAGAGTTTTTTGAACACGCTACAGCATTCTTCCTACAATAATACTAGCAACAAACTTTAAACAGTAATCCAACTTTATTTAAGCTTGTACTACAAAAAACAACATCTTTCACAATTACTTAAATTCTCTTAAGAAAATCAAAGTGGTTTTCTGAAGACATCGAGTCCTAGAGCGGCTTACCAGACATGTTTTTGAAAGTTTTTAAAGTCGGTCATAAAATGAATATAAAAAAAAACATGGTAAATACATTTAAGGTTTAATAAATAATTACCAACAAAAAACATTATTTAAATTTTAAATATTTAACAAATAAAATAAAACAAATTTTACAAAAAGACAAATTAATATTTTGTCCAAGAGAAACCTGTCCGAGGGGTTACAATAAAATAAAATAAAAACCAGTTATCAAATTGTATCCCCTAAAATGTATAGTTCTTAAGAACTAATTTTAGGAAAATTTTTAAAATATATAATACGTTTTGAACTTATTAAGTGTAATGTTTTTAAAGTTTCTTTAATATAACCTCACGACTGGTAAGTTTGTATGGATAGTGTCCAAAACAGAGACTATTAAACATTCGGCCACAAATGCCCCAGTAGATAGTCGACGTTTTTTGATTTTATCTTGTTTAGACTTGTGTGGTATAAGACACTTAATTAATTTCTCCCTGAGCACAAATATGCTATTAATGAGAAAGTTCATTCACCTAGTAACAATTAAAATATTATTTTTGAATCATTTTTTTGCGCGAATTCTTGTTTTTTTTTTAATTTATAAATTAAAAAAAGTCGCATTGGGTATGTCTTAACATACTGAGTTTACAAAAAAAATATAGTTCATGTCGTCTAGCTGATTTACAATATATGAGAAAGGGTATTTACAAATAATTTAGAGTTTGATTTTTCAACTGTCAATTTAACTAAAAATCTGTCTAATATTAAGGTCATATACATATATGCTTAAGGATGAATTGAGTAAGTGTCCTATACGACATCAGTTAAATCAAGATATAATCAAAAACACTGACTAAACACAAAAGCATCTGTAGCCAAACGGTTAAGGGCACTACTGGCTATAGAGATTTTGCAAATGATTGTTATTGTTTGCAAATAATTACAGGTGTGTAATTGCAAGTGATTACTAAGATCATTCAAAACTGTTTGGAATGGATAACAAGTGATTACGATTTATTTTGAGTGATCACAACTGATTTTGAGTAATCACAAGTGATCACAACTGATTTCAAATAATAGAAGTAATTGCAAGTGTTTAAAAGATCTGTAAGTGCTTTTAACTTTTCACATTTGATTGTACCTAAGTGATAACAAGTGTTTCCATGTATTTTTGTTTGGTCTGATAATAATTCAGAGCATCAAGAAAGATACTTTTAATCGTTAGTCACTTTAGGAGTACCACATTTAATTATATACAATTCAGCACAACATCTATTTTTTTCTTAAATTACAAAAAAAATATCAATTTGGATTTATTTTTTTAAATAGTAAAATACAGGGCTCAAAAAACAAAAACTGTTTCTGTTGAAGTATAACCGATCTAGACTTCAATAATTTAATTCTAACTTATTATTCCCATTACACATATATTATCGGTTTCCTTGACACGTAGCTTCTAAGGTTATCAGGAAAGACCTTTGAGAACAATTTTGGTTATTAAAGGATAGTTAGCGCCAATTTTCGAGCTTATAACTTCAAATGGACAATCCCCTGTGGAATTCCGTTCGGTTTGCAAGAGACATTAGAAACGAATGTGAATATTTATTATATCTAGAGAATTATCGGAAGAGTGGGTTTACGTACTTTCAAATTTGATCCATAAATTAATTGTTTGTTCCTGAGACCGCAACACTAGGTCAGAAATTTAATTAAAGGAAAATGATAATAATTTCTGCTGTAATATATCTATTTTATCCAAAATATTTGAGTTTATATTCACAAAGGTATAAAAACAGAGGTTGTAATTCAGCAATAATCAATAATCGTAGTCTATTCTAACTCAAATAATTATTAATTTTAACGTTTAATTTCTTTAACTTTTTCACATCAAAGGCACTTTGAACACTTTTAGTTAATATACTAAATAAATATACAAAAGAAAATCTTTTCTATTTTGCTAAAAAAAAGCTAACAGAATTTAACACCAACATTTTTCAATAAAAATAGCGGAGCTTAATACTCTATATTAAGCTCGTCATTTTTCCTGTTAACAATTAATCGGATAATCTTTTACTGTTTGCCGACGGGTTTTAAATTTTACCCTCCAAATTAAAACTCTATAAATCTAACTGGAAACCTAAACCCTACATTATCCTATACTCAATTCAATTTAATCCATTTCATCAAAAGTTAAACTAGAAATATCATACTCATGAAATTAAAACTAGGTACTTGACAATTAATGCTAAATGTCTAAAATAGGTTTACTAAATCATTCGAACTAACAATAAGAAACGAAAGGAGATGGAGTTCTAGAGAAATAATTTACTGAAAGCTAGTCAACTGGAGGTTATTCCAGGATTTCGCATTTAAAGCCATTTTAACATTTATAAATATAATTAGACAATATGTTGTTCGTATCCTCTTAGGCGCTTTTGGATCATATCCAGTACATATAGCAGGAGAGAGGAGTTACAAGTTCGTGCGGACTGACTAATCTTAACAGTGACCTAAATCGACACTTTAAATCTCAGCACCGTAATGGTATCTATATTAAACTAGCAGGTACGGAGAATTCCTTTCAATTATTTCTTAAAAAGATGGCTATTCATATGTTAATGATAATCCTGAAAACATTTTTTTTATGTTTTTAGCGCAGAGAAGGAGCACTTGTTTAACCAAACTGTCAGAACGGCCACAATCTAGAATGTTAATTCTTTTTTCCTTGTTAGATGTAAAGTCTACACTGCATTTTCGCTGGGTTTAATTAGCCCATCCTTACTTCACCGTTGCATGTGTGTCGTACGAAATTTCATCCAGATAATAAATTGTTCTGTTCATTCTCTACATTTTGTGATGGTTTGTAAGTATTTGTTTCTCCATAGAACAAGTCTATAGCTCTCCATGACAGACTGAAGTTTATCGGTAGTCCTATGCCAATGTGAAGGCCTTGCAAGGACGCGGTATCTAGTACTGGGAGAGGAGAAACCGGCTGCTCCAAGTTATGCGGAGTGGCCACTGTCAAGGCTATTAAGTCTTATTAAGAGGGCAGAGCTGGACAAGGTGCTCTAATCCTATTCCACAGATAATGGGTGTTCACAATAGATCTGCAAAGGTCGCAGTGATATAGGCTAACAACCAACCCCAAAAATATCTATCTATCTATCCGTAGTCTTAAATTTAAATCCCCCTGTATTTCAAAAATCGCCAAAAAGTTGTTCTCGCAAATCTATCCTTTTTAATTTCATTTGAATGCTACGTAAAGTAAGTTAATTTCTTTTAGCCCATGTATTATATATAATTTCTCATACTTGTCCGAAATGATGCGTTTCAATAACTTTAGGAGAATCGAAATAGTACTAGTTTTAAAGTGTGAAAGGCTTTCGCGGCCATTGTCTATTGTATCAATGGTTTTTGAGCTATTAGGCCGGCGTCGATTGTTTTGCTTACTTGACGTTTCGCCAACACGAGCGGTTGGCATCTTCAGAAGTTGCTTCCTGGTTGCCAGTCTGCGAGTAGAGAAGGAGACACTTCAGGACACTTTGACCTTTGAACCTGTGACGTCATCTGATCGTTTTAGCGACAAAAAAATGTTATTTTATCGTTTCTAAATTCATGAACGTCACAGTTCCAAATCTGAAACGCCAAAACGTCCAAATAGCGATAAAATTTGTCACTTTGAAACGACGTTTTTCCATAAGAAATACATGTAAATCGAAAATTTCTTCTTATCAGTTTTTTAAAACGTTGAAACGGCAAATTTTATCGCTATTTGGACGTTTTGGCGTTTCAGATTTGGAACTGTGACGTTCATGAATTTAGAAACGATAAAATAACATTTTTTTGTCGCTAAAACGATCAGATGACGTCACAGGTTCAAAGGTCAAAGTGTCCTGAAGTGTCTCCTTCTCTACTTCTGCGAACTACTAAGCTCTGCGTGATCGGAGCCCGTATTTATACGTCAAGAAGGAAGTGGGCGGGACCTCAGTTGCTTTCGATTCCAATCGGTTCTGGTCAGTGTTGTTCGGTTTACGAATAGACCGAAGGAGTAGCAATGGGAAGCCCTCTCAGCCCGGTAATAGCAAATTTCTTTATGGAAAAGTTCGAACAACTGGCGTTGGACAGTGCCCCATACAAGCCAAAAATTTGGTATAGATATATTAACGGGATAACCGTAAAGGAAGGGACCTTTATTTGAAAGATTGTTATTGACAGTTGATTTTTGAAAGTTACAAAAAATCAACTGACCATTTTAAATAATGTTTCTAGAAAATTCTAGAAACTTTTAAACACACTGACTAGATTAAATAATGTTTCTAGAAAGTTCTAGAAAGATCTAAACACACTAACTAGATTAAATAAAGTTGTATATAAGTGGATGCATGGGCAGTTAACGTCAGTTCAAGTTCAAATGTTCACAAGAGTTCATTGTATTGTCAAGTAGTTAGACGTTATCCAGCAGAGTTCAGTGTATCTTAACAATTTTGTAAATAAAATTGTGTTAAAGTCCCCATAAGTGTTTCAAATTGGTGTCAGATGTGGGGTGAAGATACAAGAATGCCTGGAAAAAAGATAAATGAACTATTGGTGGCTGAGCTCAAAAAAGAGCTCGAAGAATTGGAGTTGGAAACTACTGGGACTAAATCCGTATTGTTGAGAAGGCTCCGTAAATACTACGTAAATAATAATTTGGACCCTGACGCTGTAGAGTTCGAAGACCCAGTTCAAAAAGCAAATTCTGAACTAACAACAACTTTCCCGGCTGCAAGAAGAACAATCTCAACAACTTTCCCAGATATCACAACGAATGACGAGCCAACAAGAAGAAAAAACTCAACAACTTTCCCGGCTGCAAGAGGAGCTATCAGGACGAATGACGAGCCAGCAAGAAGAGCAAACTCCACAACTTTCCCGGCTGCAAGAGGAGCTATCAGGACGAATGACGAACCAACAAGAGGAGCTATCCAGTCAGATAGGAAGCCAGCGCGAAGAGGTGTCCCAGCTATCACAACGGATGTCTACCCTACCAGAAGAGTTATCCAGTTCCTTCTCCCAGCAAATATCACATCTTCGTGACGAGCAAAATCAGCAAGTGGCCAACTTGAATCACCAAGTGGACAACTTGAATCAGCAAGTGGACAACATGAATCAGCAAGTTGCCAACTTCAGAGACGAGAGCAACCAGCAAATGCAATCCGAGATAGAAAAACTTAAACGAGAACTGGAAGCTTGTCTACAAAACCCAACCATCCATCACGGCGACGGAGATGCAGGAAGAATGGAAACCTGCCACGCAGACGTCGAACGACAAAGCAGCGAGGAGACGACCCATGTACAAACGACGATGAAACCCCCGACCTTCGACGGGAAGACTTCCTGGCCAAATTACCTGAAACAATTCGACGCAGCGGCCAGAGCTAATGGATGGTCATCCCAGGAGAAGGCATTGTCCCTAACCGTAGCTCTGCGAGGCGAAGCTTTAGACGTCATGCAATCATTGACACCGGATGAAGCTGACAACTTCGAGTTATTGGTGAATCGTCTAGAGATGCGTTATGGTCAATCTCATCTACAACCGGTGTACCGAATGCAGTTAAAGAGCCGAAAGCAGAAAAATGGAGAGACTATCCAGGAATTTGAGGCGGAAGTAGCAAGAATGGTACGACTTTCGTATTCAAATGCAGCGGAGGATTTCTTAGAGTGCCTAGCAGTCCAAACCTTCACCGATGGTCTTCGAGACGTCGAGTTGCAGCGCGCTGTACGGTTGGCGCGGCCGAAGACTCTTGTGGACGCCTTGACCATTGCCCTGGAGTTCGATGCGGCGACGGAGGCCTCACGTGGAGTTGCTCAACTAAGGGAAGTCACCAGTAACTACGACCATGCCGTTCATTCCGTTAGCGACGTCGAAGCGGTAGTGGAGAGGTTAATGAAGTTATCTCCAAAAAGAAGGCGCCCAGTAAGATGCTGGAACTGCGAAAAATTAGGCCATATAAGAACTACTTGCCCCTAAAACGAAAAATCTCCTGCTGAAGTACCCCAGCAGCAGGGAAACTAGAACGGGTCGACTCCTGGAGGGCGAAATCGACCCTAAACATTCCCGAAGCCCCTCACACCATTAAATTGGCAACTCTGCGACATCACGTGGACAGCTTATATGTAGATGGCCTCATTGATGGGAAGAATATAAGCATGCTGGTAGACAGTGGAGCTACGAAAACTATCGTCCGACCAACCATCATTATGCGAAATAAGATGTTGCCTACCAGTTGGAGACTGTGTACCGCTACCGGAGAATCTGCTAGAGTCTACGGTGAGATACAAGCGACGCTACAGTTTGGTTCAACCTCTCTTGTTCACTCGGTGCTGGTGGCTGACGTTGATGAAGATGTTGTTCTGGGCATGGATGTTATGCTCCACTGTGGTTTTCATTTGGATCTTCGCCGACGTATCCTTCGTACTGGTAATGAAGAAATATTCTTGCACCGAAAACAAGTTGACAATGCCTCGATTAAGCTAATGGATGATATCGAACTTCCGGCGAGCTGCAAATGTGTCGTCACAGCGTGGTTGGATGGACTGGAGCCAGATGGTGCCCCAGCCATGATAAAGCCGAAGAACCATGACCATGAATTGGGAAAAGGACTCCTTGTGGGTAAGACTCTTGTTAGATCCGCCAAAGAGGTACCCATCCGAGTTATGAACTTGAACGATCATCCAGTTCTTTTCCGAAAGGACACGGAAATGGGAAGTTTAGAACCAGTAACGGCCATAATTTACAAGGTAAACATTACGGAAACAGATGAGACCAACGGAATTGAACAATTAATGACAAAATTAGATCCCTCTTTGTCAAAATTATAAAAGAAACAGGTAAGAGATCTACTTTACCGTTATAAACCTGTATTTGGTTCTAAAAGTAAACTGGAAAGAACTGATGTTGTACAACATAGAATTGACACTGGTGATGCAAGTCCGATTCGACAGATACCCCGAAGGATTCCTCAAGTTAAGAAGGAAGAAGCAGACAGAGCCCTTAAAGAAATGATTCAAAATGGCATAGTCGAAAAATCCAGTAGTCCGTGGGCTTCTCCTGTGGTATTAGTGAGAAAGAAAGACGGATCAATGCGGTTTTGTGTCGACTATCGAAAGCTAAATGATGTCACTAAGAAGGACAGTTATCCTCTGCCAAGGATTGATGATGCCCTCGGCGCTTTGACGGGTTCTATTTTGTTTTCTACCTTGGACCTTAAAAGCGGATACTGGCAAGTTAAAATGAATCCTGCAGACAAAGAAAAGACTGCCTTTACCAGTGGATCAGGATTGTGGCAATTCACGGTCCTTCCGTTTGGCCTCTGTAATGCTCCTGCGACGTTTGAACGGCTAATGGAGAACACCCTGCGGGGTTTGTCATGGGAAACTTGTCTAGTTTATCTAGACGACATCATCATAATGGGCAAGACCTTTAAGGAACATTTATCAAACATGGAAGAAGTCTTTAAAAGATTACAGAACGCTAATCTAACATTGAATGTTAAGAAATGGAACTTGTTCCGGAGACAGGTCAATTATTTAGGACATAACGTAAGCAAGGATGGCGTTGCTGTTGACCCCGCTAAGATACAAGCCGTTCAGGAATGGCCAATCCCTATCGACAAACATCAGCTCCGGAGTTTCTTGGTTCTTTGTTCCTATTACCGACGATATATCAAAAATTTTGGAGACATCGCCAAACCCCTGACTCGTTTGACAGAACAAGATAAGTCCTTCTGTTGGGATCAGGCATGTCAAGAGGCGTTTGAAATATTGAAGAAACAGCTTACGTCAGCACCTGTTCTTGCTTATCCACTTTCTGATGGTAAGCTTATTCTGGACACCGACGCCAGCAATGTAGGAATTGGAGCCGTCTTGTCACAGCTACAAGATGGTAAGGAAAGAGTGGTTGGTTACTTCAGGAAAACTTTATCGAAAGCTGAAACGAACTACTGTGTAACTCGGAGGGAACTGTTAGCAGTTGTAAAATCCGTCGAACACTTTTACAAATATCTGTATGGCAGAAAATTCCTGATCAGAACAGACCATGCTAAGTGGTTACTTAGCTTTAGGAACCCAGAAGGACAGATAGCAAGATGGCTCGAAAAACTGCAGGAATATGATGTTGAAATCGAGCACAGACCTGGAACAAGACATCGTAATGCTGATGCACTTTCCAGAAGACCATGTCGACCAGATTGCCCCCATTGTACCCGTATGGAGCAGAACGAGGAAAAGCTTGCCAGAGTTAAGGTTGTGCCAGAAGACGAGAGCTCTATGCTGGAGGAGCAACAAGAAAACGATCCCGTTCTGAGAAAGATTCGGGAGTGGAAGAGACTGGACCGTCGTCCGTTGTAAAGAGAGATATCCTCATCCTCTCCTGCTTTAAAAGCATACTGGTCCCAATGGAACTCTTTAGTTTTGGACGGTGGGCTCGTTAAAAGACTTGTAGAAAATTCTGAGGGCACAGAAACAAGGAAACAAATAGTGGTCCCAAGAAATGCTGTACCGGAAATTTTAAAACAGATGCATAATGATAGTTCTGGAGGACATCTGGGTATCACGAAAACGCTGCAAAAGATCCGAGATAGATTTTACTGGGTAAATTGCACTAATGATGTTAAAGATTGGTGTCGTAAATGCACTACATGTGCTGCCAGTAACGGTCCGCACCGAAAACCGAAGGCGGAAATGCAGCAATACCTGGTTGGAAGTCCTTTTGAAAGAATCGCAGTAGATGTATTGGGGCCACTTCCACAGACCGATGTAGGAAACAAGTACATCTTTGTTGTAATGGACTACTTCACTAAATGGGTTGAAGCATATGCAGTTCCCAATCAGGAAGCCACCACTTTAGCAGATATATTAGTTGAAGAATTCGTACGCCGATTTGAGGTACCACTAGAATTACATTCAGACCTAGGAAGAAATTTTGAGAGCAAGCTGTTTCAAGAAGTTTGCCAAAGATTAGGCATCCACAAAACGAGAACCACAGCGATGCACCCTAAATCTGATGGAATGGTGGAACGAATGAACCGGACTATAACCAACTTTCTGTCAAAAGTGGTGTCAGATTGTCAGAGGGATTGGGATCGACATATTCCACTATTTCTAATGGCAATTCGATCGGCCATCAACGAATCAACTGGCCAAACGCCTGCGAAGGTCCTGTTCGGTAGAGAAATGAGGCTACCATGTGACTTGGTGTTTGGTTGTAAACCTGGTGAGGAAATGACACGTGAACAATATGTCGCCGACCTTCAGAATCGAATGTAGAATATACACAACCTGGTGCGTGGAAAACTACAATTATCTAGTGATCGGATGAAGAGGTACTATGACACACCGATAATGGAAAAGAGTTACCAAGTTGGAGATTTAGTCTAGCTCTATAACCCCCGACGGCGTCAAGGTATTTGTCCCAAATTACAAAGAAACTGGGAAGGTCCTTACACCATCAAGAAGAAGATTAACGATGTCATTTAACGGATCGTGAAAATTCCCAGGGGGAATCCCGTCGTGGTCCATCATGATCGTTTGGCGCCTTACCAAGGAAACCACAGTGGAGATGCGCAGCAACTCCAAGAAGATGGTTTGGCTGGCTCAGGGAGTGTGCGGGATTGCGATGTAGGAAATAACATTCCAGGAGGAATGAATCTAAGGAGGGGGCAGTGTAACGGGAGAACCGTAAAGGAAGGGACCTTAATTTGAAAGATTGTTATTGACAGTTGATTTTTGGAAGTTACTAAAAATCAACTGACCATTTTAAATAATGTTTCTAGAAAATTCTAGAAACTTCTAAACACACTGACTAGATTAAATAATGTTTCTAGAAAGTTCTAGAAAGATCTAAACACACTAACTAGATTAAATAAAGTTGTATATAAGGGGATGCATGGGCAGTTAACGTCAGTTCAAGTTCAAATGTTCACAAGAGTTCATTGTATTGTCAAGTAGTTAGACGTTATCCAGCAGAGTTCAGTGTATCTTAATAATTTTGTAAATAAAATTGTGTTAAAGTCCCCATAAGTGTTTCAATATGTAGATGACACATTTATAATATGGAGCCATGGGCAGGATAAATTGCAAGGATTTCTGACACACATTAACAGCATCCATGAAAAGATACAGTTTACGATGGAAATCGAAGACAACAACAAGCTGGCGTTCCTTGATGTGTTATTATCACGAAAAGGAAGATCATTGAGCCACACAATGTACAGAAAACCAACACATACGAATCGTTATTTCCATAGGAATTCCAACCACCACCCATGTCAGAAATATGGAGTCATCAAAACCTTAGCTGAAAGGGCAAGAAGTATTTGCGAACCCGAGGCACTAAACGCAGAGCTAACTCATATTCATGATGCTTTAAGGGCCAACAGACAGAATTGGTCGATTGCTAAGAAAGAAAAATGTGAAAACTATTTTCAAACCAACGAGAAAAATCAAAGAATGTCTTCGATCGGCAAAAGACAGAAGAGATCCACTGTCGGCTTCGGGAATTTACCGCATTCCGTGCACATGTGGAAGCGTGTACATAGGAACCACCAAACGCTCGATCAACACCAGGATTAAAGAGCACAAGGCCAATTGTCGTCTGGGGTAGACAGACAAATCCGCCGTAGCAGAACATACCCTCACTATGGATCATCGGATTAAGTTTGATGAGACCCAAGTCCTCGCTACTACATCAGCATACCATTTCAGACTCTATAGACTATAGAGAAGCCGTGGAGATAGAGAAGCACCCGAACAACTTTAATAAAAAAGAGGAAGCAGTCAAGATTAACAAAACATGGGTCCTGATAATAAAGGGTGCGAAAACTCTACCCTTAACGAACAACACCGACCAGAACCGATTGGAATCGAAAGCAACTGAGGCCCCGCCCACTTCCTTCCCGACGTATAAATACGGGCTCCGATCACGCAGAGCTTAGTAGTTCGCAGAGTGTCAACCAGGAAGCAACTTCTGAAGATGCCAACCGCTCGTGTTGGCGAAACGTCAAGTCAGCAAGACAATCGACGCCAGCCTAATAGCCCAAAAACCATTGATACAATACTAGTTTTTTCCCGAAAGGTCAATTTTTTATTAATTTATACGGTGGTTTACAACATTGTTGCTACCGACAATGAATAATATAAAATAACAGTAATTATAAAAAAACACATAACACTTATAACAAAATAACAATAACATACGAAGAAGAATAAATATTAACACTAAATAACAGATATTTTTCGAAAACTCCGATCGACGACAATATTCGGAGAATACTTGAATTTGTGAATCCATATAAATATGAAACTTAAACCTATAAAGATCAAAACCAGGTAATATAATACAATTATGGAGGGTAGAGAGAGCACCATCTCATATGAGAATCAGCAGAGAAGTGTCCGCTAATACACAGCAAATTACAGTTCAAAATTCGACCGAAATGGCGCTAATATCAAATGAGTGTATGATCTACATTCTACAGAGAACGTAAAGCATGCATAATTCGAATTGCACGATTAAAAGAGTTAGTAATGAGTAATGAGGAATGATTATCTGATAATCGATTTCACGATCCTTAATTTTTATAGATACGAATACTGTGCTTATAAGCAGCACAGTAAAAATTGTAATATTGAAAATATTAACGTTAATATCTAATAATTTTATATAAAAATAGCAGAGACAATGAACTATTATAGTTTAATGAGCAAAAATAAAATCGAGATATCTATTTTCATAATCGAATGATAAGTAGTTGTAAATTGACATAAATGTCAAATTTAAAATAAAAGTTGTGAGAGAAATTAAATGTAAATTAGAATCCTGCTTACCTTTGTTATATGTAGGGTTTTAAAGCAGAAGTATTTTATTCTCTTTATTCTTCAATATTTAGCGCTTCATTTAAAAAATTACCCTCGTGCTATAGTGGCGCCACCTTAATTTGTTCCCTTCCGATGGACCCTTTTTAATACATTCAGATGGTTTTCATTCCTTCTACCCTCCATAAATATAATGCAACCTATAACCAGTCGTCGATAAAAACTCATTAAGATGAGACAGGTCAGTCCGCACAAACTTGGAACGAATAATATAAAGCTACGTACTGGTAGACATACTTATCCATTATATAAACAAGTTTTTTTACCATTAATGTTATCCAATCGGAATCAAAACCAATAGGGTTCTTTCTCATGACATAAGGATTTTATAACCCAAATTTTATGACTCTGTGACCTTAAGTTCAAGGGTTATAGCGCACACGGACGGAGGGAACATTTGGTGTTATCCGTAGGGACCAAAATAAATGGGGTTTCTTATAATGAAATAAATTTCCTGACCTTATGACTTTATGACCTTCCGTTTAAGAGTTATAGCGCACACGGACAGATGATACATAAGCCAATCTTATAAAGTACCCCGATGGTACTTAATAATTTTTTTAAATGGACAATTTGATACAAACAGCATTTATCAAACAAAAATCTACATATTAATGCAGTAGCCAGCATTATTAACTGTTAATATCGTTTGACATTCATCTGAATAATATCTAAATACCTCTAAAACACCCTTTGTATTAAACATATTTTTAAGGAGTATTCCAAAGTTTACTTTACTCCGGATACATGCACCGACTTACTGGAAGCAAATTTCTATGTTTTTGTAACAGAACTTCGTAAAAAAAATTGTTTACTGAATTTTCTAACATTTGTGAAAAATGTGAAGCATTTAAGAAATATCGAGAAATATCCAGAAATATAGTTATTTTTGTATCTAGGATGCCAAATGATCATTTGCGTCTGAGAATGGAAGTTATTTTGCCGAGCTTTAGCGAGGCAAAATACCCATTCGAGAACGCAAAAGCATTTCGCATTCGAGATAAAAACAATTTTTTTTCGAAGACTGCATTTAAACTAATATGAGAATAAAAAATTAATAAATATGTGTAAACGTTAATTGACATTTTATGTTTGAACCAAGACCCAAGACTATCTAGCTGCTTTTGTTTGCATGACTATCGTAACCGTAGCGACGTTATAAAAACTAGTGTCAGAGTTATAAATTTATTGTTCTAAAGTGTTTAACTAAAAACAGAAATGAGCTCTGAAAGTGAAGACAAGCATTTACCAGAAGAAGTATTGGAAGCGGCACAAATTGCGGTCTCAGAATTAATCCCCCAGAAATCATCAAGACAGTACGAAGTTGCTTATACCGAATTCAAAGTGTGGTGCAGAGAATTCAGAAATTGTCCGAATCTGTATTATTGGCATACTTCGGACATAAAATTAAAAAAATTAAACTTTATGGTCAGTATATTCTATGCTAAAAAGTACGATGAATGTCAAAGAAAATGTAAAATAAATTCACAAATAAGTTCTCAAAAAATGACAAACTTTTTGACATTTCTTTTATGTTCTAGAACGCCAAAGAGTCACTTCGCTACCTGAGATTTTAACGAAAATGTTAACATTTGATAGTAGTTTTCAAAAACATATTTTTTTTATAACTTCCATATCATACGAATATTGGTTACAATACTGGAATTTTGTAATGCGACGGTTTTTCCTTAGAAGAAAATGTTACCTTATCGAAAAAATCTATAATCTATTTAAGTTTATTTTATTTTATATTTTTTATAATTTTTATTTCGACATTATATTATCTAAATAAATGTTTCTAAGTTCAAGAAGTATTTAATTGAGATAACAATACAGCTAACACATATATACAGTCCATTATTTGAAGGAAGAAATTAAAACTCATTGCTTTGATCAAAGCGCCAAATGTAAATCGATTATCGTAATCCATTTATAGCATACCGAAATATTTGTGATTAGAAAATCCGTTTTGCGTTATAAAGTTTTTAGTTTTTCTATTGCCTGTTTCTATAAAAAGAACAGAATTATAAATTTAAAACCAAAAAGCATTGAACTAAGAAGTATTTTTTTTTTTAATTATCTTTGCAAACGACAACCGATCTGGTTGTCTAAAGCTTAGAAAATAAAATTATTTTAATTTTTGTTAGACAATTTCAGTTTTGAAAAAACAACCGTTGACAAATATGACATATCTTTTAAGATAAATAATCAAGGGTTATTTTCAAAATATTAATTTATTATTTTATTATTTTGATTTTAGTGGCAAAAGTTCACCGATTAAAGAAGTAAATATACCTAAGCTTTATTAATTTTAGCATAACTTATTTAAATTTTAATTAACATAGAATATATTGTTAATTTCTTTACCTTGAATCAGTTAAATTACTCGTTAGTTACGACAGCATCTCAAACTGATAAGCTTTATGGCCAAGTCAATATAGTACCTAGTTGTAACCAGAAAATGGTTTTAACATTTCAAAACTTTAAATAGGTCCTTTTTGCTTTCTAAACTTAATTTTTGGTCGTAGAAAAGTTTTGAACTTCAGTTCACAACTATATAGTACTTAGAGCGTAATGTCAAAGCCATATAAGAATTTAATGAACCTATTAATTAAGGAGATTTTACCTCCTGTGCTTAGGCTTTCATTATGTCGGGACACTATTCGATATAAATTCTTGGTGCAAACTCGTTAAGGGTCGCAAAGAAGATAGGAAATTTGTCAGAAACAATTTTAAAGAGTAATTTACTATTAATGTCTTTTTTTTCTCCGGTTAAGCGAGAATGCAATTACAAAACTGCGTAATTAATAATGAAATAGTCGGTTTCTTTACGTATACTTTACAGTAAATATATAGAGATCTTTTTTGTTACATAGGTGTTTAGAAGACTACAAGATTATTTGTTGTATTAACGTAAAGTAAAATACCAATTATTAAATTTTGACATAGAAAAATATTTAATTGCAAATAAATTTATATTAACTTCATCAACATATAAATTTTCTAAAGCATATAGCGCCTTGTTGCCACCTAAGGGCTTTATATTTTAACCGAAATAATATCTCTTTCTGTATTTCTCGAAATTACCAAAAACACCTGAAACGTAATGGAATAACTTTGTTGACTCTATTCATTCAATTCAGGGGTTTTATTATATACGGTTTAGGGTAGAATGACAAATGAATCATTAAGAAGGCGAGTCTGTACTACCAAAATGAGAAAATTTTCATTAGCCGCTAATGTATATTATGCTCTTCCAAGATTTGTAGACTTTTTTTTACTGGATTATGTGAAGTTTGTTATTTGTTGCGATATTAATTGTTAGAATAGGAATTTTGTTATGTTTAATATTTATTAAAGTTATTACATTTAGATACAGAAAATAAATATAGTTTTGATTTACTGTAATTTTACCTATTATTAAATGCTGCTAAATTAACATTATTATATTCTACAGTAACAACAAATGAATATTACTATACCAACATGCACAAACTGTATTTAAGGATTTTTAGCCTTTAATCCCTTTTGAACATGAATTATAATTCGACCACAAAAATTTTGTTTTGTGACACATATTGAAAGACATTGGGAGAATGTACATTGGGATCAAGTTACCAAGAGATTCAAGTAATATAAAAACATATTTTTTCTACAAGCATGTGTAAAACACCACTTTCCCGCACGCATTTTAATTCAGAAAAGGTTTTTTCCCGCACGCATTTTTTTTTAATTGAATATGTTTTCCCATAACCTTTTTGACAAATTATTGTATTATTACCTTTATCTTGTTGGACTACATACAAATAGTAAAAAAATTAAGATTATTTTACATGAAAATAGGGATTTTTAAAATGTTTGTTTTTAAAAAATATTAATAAATTTATTAAATCACCCATGTGCAACAACAAACTCTGTTTAAGTAGGGTTGCTATAGCTACAGTCGTGTATTTATTGACACTATGAGAGATTTTGTCACAATCGCATCTTTTCAAATATCTAAATAATTTTCGAGGTGATTTTGCTTTTAGAAAAAATATTGATCCTAACTCTTGCGGAAATTAACTTTCCCGCACTTAACTGCAGGCTCGAACTCCGAACTCGTTCGGGCATCGGCAGTTCGCGTGCGGGAAAGTGTAACTTTCCGCACTTGTTGGGATAATAACTATATTTTGTGAGTTTTACTTAATTTAAATTATAGAGTAAAAGTTTTTGACACAATTTTGTTCTTTTACAAAATATGACATTTTTCACAAAAGACATGTATTCTGCTCGTGTCATTTGGATTTTTGCATCGAGTGGTTTCTTTTTTATCATCGGATTCCGGGTAGTAATCTTCTAAATCTTTCCGTATTTTTTTTAATGGCTTTACTTCTGCATTTCTTCTTTATGGCGTATTAAAAATTGGAGAATGTCGTGGAGAATTACCTCCACATGCATGACCAGGTCCCTTTTATTCACAGGTTTGCCCGAAACAACTATAGCTTCACCAATTTTTACCTTGAAATGTAGTAAATCTAGTATATTTTTACGATTGGCCTTCTGTGCTTGCATATTAGTTTTATATTTCAACTGTTCCCACATGCAAGGTCAAATTCGTGAAAAATCATGCTTGCATTCTATGAACGCTCAGTAATACAGGAGAAATATAGAAAAGAAGATAAGGAAGAGTTAAAGCAGATTTTAAAAGAGAATATAGAAGGCATTAAAGTAGATATTAAAAATGAAATGAAAAATATTGTTAAAGAAGTAATGAACAAAAATAAAGATGAATTAGAAGCTGAAATAAAAACAATAGAAAAACATGAGACAATTATAAATAAAAATAAAAATAAACTTAAAGGAAGATATGAACAATTTATTTGTCATGATGACATTTTTTAGGAAGGAAAAAGTAAAAATAACTATTATAAAGAATAGGTTACATATAAAAACAAAATAAAACGAAAATATAAATTTATATAATTAAAATTAAATAATGAATATGATGATGATAAGAAGAATGATAAAGATAAATATTATAATAATCACAATATATATAAAAAAAACTTTTTATCGTAGAAAGTTTTTTTTGGTGATTTATAAGTCATATTACTATTATTAAATTATTTATTATTATTATTATTTTAAATTATTAGATACAACCTGTCCCTTGGCAAATAGCGCTTTACCGAGATAGATTACGGCATATTCCACAGTACAGTCTAAAAAACTTTTTAAAAATTTCCTAAATTAGTTTACTTTAATAACAGTTAAAATAATAATTACTGTTTTCACATGTAGAACAAAAAAAAAACAGAAAAAAGAACTTCTCTCTCGCGTAAACGATCCCATTATGATAACATAACAGAACTGTCACCGACGCTTATTCAAATAGGCTACGAACGAATTATTTAAAAATTTCAAAATGATAATGTCTGTATACAACTTATATCATATTTAATATTAATTCAGTATAAATTTCGAAATCTATGTATATGCCTAAACACACTTGAACATGCATTGTCATCCAGTTCTTAGCTATCCTAAAAATTTCAGAGCTCTAGGTAGTCGGGAAATAGGTTTAAATTCGATTACAAAATTCCACAGAATGACAAAGAGAACGACAAAGAGACACAGAACACGGCGAAAATATAAAAACTTTCTAAAAAATGAAGAAGCAAAATATGAAAGTAAAATATATAAAGTGATATAAATATAAAAATAGATTATATTATGAAAATGATAATAAAATTAAATATAAAACTAAATTATGGTTGTTTATTATTTATATTGATGGTCTATTAAAATTAAATTCACTTGGAACAATAATTAGTTTTGTTGATGATACTGCCATTTGTTACTCAGCAAAAATTTGGAATGATCTTCTAAATAAAATAGTTTCAAATTTTCCTAGGATTTCTGAATGGTTTCAATTTAACAAGTTGACATTGAATTTGGATAAAACATGTTACTTGCCTTTTAGTTCATATGAATCAGGATTACCAAATTTTGGACCAATAAACTATGGAACAAACTGCCAAATTGCTGAATCTACATCAGTAAAATATCTTGGCGTAGTAATTGATCATCATAAGCGCTGGGATTTGCAAGTAGCACATGTTTTAAAAAAGGTAAGAGGTATCTTACCCAAAATTAAATATCTAAAAGATTTTTTAGACACTAAACATCTGATAGTATTATATTTTTCACTTGTTCAGACACAGTTGTCATATGGAATCTTGGGTTGGGGAGGTGTAAATAATAATTATTTAGAAAAACTGCATGTTTTACAAAGGTAAATACTAAAAATCATTTTTAACAAACCTTATAAATATGTATTGGAGCGAGAACCTTTATAAAGCGGCAAAAATATTCGAGATAAGGCAATTATATTGTCAAAAAATACTACTCTGGACAAAAAAAGAAAAAATAAAAATAAAAAATCAACAACATCAATATGACACCAGAAAAAATGAAGGAATATTTTTACCTCGCAGTGAAAAAACAATAGGACAAAGAAGAGCAGACTACATAGCACCCCGACATTATTTAATGCTTCCTACTGAACTAAGATCGATATCTAGTTTTAACGTTTATAAAATTAAAATAAAATATTGGATTCTGGATAAAGAAAGAAACTTTTTTAGTGATGTTGTAATGTCGAATTGTTAAAATAATTTTGTAAACATTCCTCGTTCATAAGAAGTATTCTCAACTGTGAAACAAAACCACTATGAAATATTTAATTCCTTATTTGAGACAATCTTTCCTGATTTTTGGACTTTTTTTTCCCGATTTCAGACATTTTTTCTCGATTTTAGACGATTGCTCCCGATTTTAAGATTTTAGGTATTAATTAATGTATATTCATAAAGAATTAATTGTATATTGTATTAACGTTAAGATTAAAATAGTTTTAGTTTTATTAATATAGTAAATCACGTACAAGCAACTTTTACAGTAGCTTCTGTGATGTATTTTGTTTATTCAATATATTAAATTACAATAAGGAGAATAAAAAGAAAACTTCTGAAGATGGTGATATAAATTACTTTGAAATATGTGATGAAATTAAAAGATTAAAGAAGATTTGAAAGGATATAATATATAATAATAAAAAAAGATAAAAATAAATTAAATAAAAGCAAATAGGATTGAGATAAAATTAAATATAAAGAGAAAAATAAATAATGAGGAAATATCAGAAAAAGGGGAAGAAATTAATTAAATAAAATAAATAACGTTATTAAATTTGAAAAAAAAATAGAAATAATAAATGAAGTTAGATAAAGATAAATAAAAATTGAATTGGAAGTAAATATAAAAAAATAAAATATATTTTAGAAGAAAATTTTATGTTTTTTAAATTTATTGGGATTTTGTTATGATTTGATTGGTTTAATTTTTTTTTTGTATTTTATAATAGGTAACTGTCTTTATATAGGTATTTTAAAATTTTTATCTCAAAAAGTGTTGTTTTATTGTGGTTGATATAGGGACGAGGTGGATAAAGTTGAGAATTTCTGTTGGAGGGTATAGTTACAAATTTTTGAATAAGAAGTAAAGTTATTATAATTAAATGTATTTAAAATTAAAATCAAAATAAAATATTAAATTAAATAAAAATGGTTTGAGTTGAATAATCAACAATAAGAAGGAACCCATACCCGTAAGCCGGAGCTAAGAAGTATATCCACAATAAAATTGTATCAATAATATATATATATATATTTGTATATATTATCCTTATTTTCTTAACTGGATAGATTTGTTAGAACGAATCTGCAACACTTCTAATTTTTTTGCTAACTAGACCTAATATTACTACGCTTAAAGCAAATTACAGTCCGTTCCGATTTTGTTAATTTAAAAAAACATAAAAGTTAAACAAAGCTTGATCTAGATAATATTTTAGTTTATGTTTATTTTTAGAAATGGTTTTGTAGTGCTTTCAAGATTATAACAACTGTTTTTAGGTAGTATAACAGTATTTTTGTTGATTTCAAAAATAAAAATACTGTTTAAAATCTGACTTCAACTGTAAAAGCATACCTGAAACAATCCGATATTGTTTTAAATGAAAATTAAAAAAAGTGTGCAAAGATTTTTTTGACGTACAATACCTAAATAAACTTTAAACCTGTTTCTGAAAACATTTATGTGTCACACTATAACCATAGTTTAACTTAAAAAAGCTGTTCAGAAATCTCTGCAGCAATATAAATACCTACACACTTACTTTTACTTACACTGATCTATAACTTCTGTGGTTTGTTAAATAATACATTCGGTAAAACTCAGAAAACTGTGCATAATTTTTTAAAATATAAATATTAAGCACAGTTTTTATCTACCGGTATAAATTAGCCGCAGCTTATCCTATCTAGTAATTTCTCAGCAGCTTGGTTGGACCTCTACGAATAAATTTGAATGGACCTTGTATTTGAAAGAGGCTTAACATTAATCAAGCGTAAAGAAACTACTAATCACGGAAAAGGAGTAGGATATAGTAAATTTAGTTAGAAAATTAAGACAATTTCGTCCCGAATTTGTAACGTAAAAACGTCCTAAAATGCGTTATTTTAATTGCTAACTAAGTCGTTGGTTACCTTTTAAGAGTATTAACTGTCTCTCCAAACATGTTATTAAGGACGCCAAAGTACAAACGCAATAAATTATACTTAAACACCTGTTTCAAAAGATTCATTACAAAAATCTTTATTTTCTTTTTTACTAAATTAACTCCTTCCTAGTCCTTTCAAAATGGCTGAAACTTACCCAATCTAGAAATTTTTTAGCAACTCGGGTGGACCACTTTAAATTAATTTGGAAGTACCCTATATTTCAAGCCGTAATAATCTAAACCAAATTGTTTGGGGTACTAATTCGTAAAGGGACAAGAATTACTAATAACGACGTGAAATGTCGATCATTTTACTACAGCATCGCTCACGGCCAATTTTTGAACACAAAATTTAAATTAAATAATTCTGACGGATATAGACACAGTTATAATAGTCTGGTTAAATTATTCATAATACAAAACGATTAGACAGATCGTAACAGTTTACAAAAAGAAACAACAGAAAAACGTGGCTTGACCCACTAACTGGTGTCAGTACCGACATGCTATCTCTACAAAACCGGAAAAGTACTACTTCGTCTAAAATGACTATAAGAGGGGCAAGATAAATATGGCGAGTAAAGGAAAAATGTGACGCCACTTATCGTCACAGGCCCAATAAGGCTACGGTTACTAAGGCTACGGTTACTATGGATGCGAATTCTGACCAAAATTTGTTCTGACGAGTCCGTCCGAGATGCTCGTCAGAACAAGGCGGTTACACTATCCGCGTTTTCTGACATTTTTATAGTCAGTACCTACGCTTCTACCGCCCAGTAAATATGGACGAAGTTGACGAATTTTATTTTCTGCTGTTAAATGGAGGAAAAGAGAGCATGCCAATTCTTTATTTTTTAGTAGAGACGACAAAGGATAGTTTAAAATGTTATTTGAAGAATTTCTTCCCACTTTTGCCGACAAATATATCTGTTATCTGTTATGATAATTTTTTCTCTCATATCCCACAATAATCTGTTCTCGTACACAAGAGTAATTAATTTATCGTTTTCCATGATGGAATAACTAAGTAACTTCGCAAAAACAGACGCAGGTCGTACGAAAAAATCAAATCTGTTTGAACGCTCAAATGGTTCTGACGACGTCGTGCATGTTCTGACGTGCTGGTCGCTGGCAGTGTAAACACGCTCATTGGGAAACAGGCGTTTGTTTATTCGGACGAATTCGTCAGAACTTGTCAGAACAAAATTTCGTCAGGATTCGCATCCATAGTAACCGTAGCCTAAGGATGCGAATTCTGACGAAATTTTGTTCTGACGAGTACGTCCGAGATACTCGTCAGAACAAGGCGGTTACCCTATCCGCGTTTTCTGATATTTTGATATTTGGTACGATTCTACCGCCCAGTAAATATGGACAAAGTTGACGAATTTTTTTCTCTTGAAAGTCGGTAAATGAAGTTACCGCTATTAAATGGAGGAAAACAGAGCATGTCAATCGTGTATTTTCTAGAAGAGACGACAAAGGAGAGTTTAAAATGTTATTCGAAGAACTTCCTTTCACCATTGCCGACAAATATCTGTTATGATAATTTTTTTCTCTCATATCCCACAATAATTTGTTCTCGTACACAAGAGTAATTAATTTATCGTTGTCCATGATGGAATAACTAAGTAACTACGCAAAAACAGACGCAGTCCGTACGAAAAAATTAAATCTGTTTAAACGCTCAAATGGTTCTGACGACGTCGTGCATGTTCTGACGTGCTGGTCGCTGGTAGTGTAAACACGCTTATTGGGAAAAAGCGTTTGTTTATTCGGACGAATTCGTCAGAACTTGTCAGGACAAAATTTCGTCACAATTCGCATCCATAGTAATAGCCTAAGAAGTACTGACTCGGATTTCTGCTAAGCGTTTCATATATTTTATATTTCTTAAATTGCTTATTTTATATATTTCTAATTTAATTTACTTTATATATTTTCATAATTATTTTCATTCAGTCTGTTCTGATCATTCGAATTATAAACTAATAAAATAAAGTCAAATAATTAATTTTTGTGTAAAAGTTATTGTTAATAAATACATAAACTGTTTTTAGAAATAAGTTTCTATTCCGGAAACTTATAAGTCGCGTAACCAAAAAATATGATTGCAATTGTTTTTCTAACGTCGATAAAGAAGTTTCTCTTTAAAAAAGTAACAATTTTATTATATAAAAAAGAGTGTGCGTGTAACCTTTACGCGCGATTGAAGTAATAGTTATTTGTGACACAAGGACGGAAAATGACATTTTGCAAGAGCGAGTAAAGTTGTGTAGCCGAGGTGCGTAGCACCGAGGCGAAACAATACGAGCACTTGCAAAATATTTTCCGGACGTGTAACACACACTATTTTTTGGTTCGACTAATTTTTTATATTTTCAAAAGTTCTGTTATGTTCAAGACTTGACTGCTTGTGCTAACTGAACTAAGACCACTGACTAGAAGATAGCCGACAAAATGTCAGCTGGTAATTAATTTTTATACATACAAATACTGTGCTAATAACATAGACAAATTAATTAATTAATTCTATTATTTCTGGCTAATAAGCAGCACAGAGAAAATTGTTATATTGAAAATATTAAAATCAATATCTAATAATTTTATATAAAAATAGCAGAGACAATGAACTATATCCATAATCGAATGATAAGTAGTTATAAATTGACATAAATGTCAAATTTTATAATACAAGTTGTGAGAGAAATTAAATGTAAATTAGAATCCTGCTTACATTTAGAAAAAGTTATAGGTAAGTTTAGTATATTGTACGTTGTTTTTAATTAAATTTAATTAAAAGTTATATTTATTATGTATTTTTGGTGACTTAAAATTTAAACTCATAGCGCCATCTCTTTAGATAATCTAAAAGCTACTTTGCCGGCCTAGGCCGGAAAATGCCATTTTCCGGACGATTTTGAAGTAATTAATAGTATTGTTTCTGGACGGAGGACCAAAAAACTTGTTTGACGTACGTATCGCAAAATAAATATTAAATTACAATTCAATTATATTTATTGTCTATATACTTTACAAAAAATTATATAATGTTATATTTATATTATTCATAAGAAATAGGAATTTGAAAGTTATCATTATTTCTTATATATGAAATAATAGGTTTATGATAAATAAAATGTGAAAGATAGATTTTACTGTCTAAATACCCTTAATGTATTTGAAACCAAAAGAAAATCATAATACAACACCATTTTTACTCAAACAGAATAGTATCTTATAGTTAAAGAAATCCATAATTAATTACAAGATTACCATAATAAAATTTATAAACTTCTAAACAAAACATAACCTCAATTCCACTAAAATGTCAATGCAAATTTGTTTTGTTTGGAAAGGTTTTTAAGCTCCTCCCATAGCTGACGTCACACCGTTACTTCCGTCAGAATTAATTCGTTCCGTCAGAATTACTTCTGTCGGAAAAAAATCTGAGTTACCCTCTAGTGGCGCCTAAAGAAGTTTTACTTCAATAAGAAGACAAATAAATTCAAATACTCTTAAAAAGTTTTATATTTTACTCTGGTTCTTTTAGTAAAACTATAAATATACAAGAAAACAGGAAAGATTTAAAATACAACCATAACAATTTTTTAACTATAATTAAAATACTATACTTATTTTAACGAAGTATGTGCTAATATAAAGAATAATTTTATTATCCCTTACAACCTGTAGAGTTTACTGATGTCTTCCTTTAAAAAACTATTGTAAAACTTAAATCAAGATGTAATTTTGTCGGTCTCCGCACTCCAGAAAAAGATTAAACAACACCGACAAGGACCGTTTGGTCCGAAGTTACTTTTCTTTTACGTTGTCGCCAGATGTTCAAGGAAAATGGAACAAATATTTACTTAACACTACAACTTGGTGAAGTTTACTGGAAGTCAACATAAAGTTAAATATTAAATGGAAGTAGTTATTTACATTAGTAGCTTCAAGCGCGTGAAGTTTTTGGAAAGGACAATATAAAAAGTATTTGTCAACGGATTTTTGGAGTCTGCGTCTCCAGAGAATGTTTGTAGGGTAAAATGGTTTACATACAAGTTCGGGTTGAATAGCCTTTTGTGAACGATGAAGTTAAATAAAATTTAGGCATAATTTATTTTATATTTTAATTTTAATTATTGAGCTTATTTTTTCAATTAAAAAATTAAGACAAATAAGGAACAAGCAGCATGAAGAATAAAGACCAATTATTAAGTATACCTTAGTATAATTTTTAAATTTTAAATAATTAGATAAACCAGAAATGATATAAAAGGTAAAGACGACAGCACAGTAGGAGAATAAACCGAAAACACATCTCTTGACATAATTTTTTTATATAATATAACAGTTTATTAGGACACAAAGCCCAAAAATTCTTATTAACCTGTATTTTCATTAAACGCTGTAACCATTGTAGTCCAGGATATGACGGTTTTATGCTAGCAATTCTTTTCATATGCATAGATTTGTTTAAAATTTTGACAATAGGTAGAAATCAGCTGAAAAATCAAAATCAACTCTATGCCAATATGTGTTTTTTCTCTAAAAGTGTAACCACCCCTAGTTGGGGGTGGAAAATATTTATCAAAAAAAAACATGGTGATCGCTAGTAGTGAATTTTAAGACAAAAATTTTCGTTGGCGTTTTTTAAAAAGTTAATACTTTTGGAGTTATTGGTAACTGAAAGTTCACAAATTAAACGGCAAACAAGCATAACACAGAAAATTTACATTTTATCGGCAAAATTATCATAGTATAAAAACAAACGTTATAAAAAAGAGTTTTAAATTTTTATAATTTTCGCAAACTTAATATTAACAAAGTTATAACTGTTCGAAAGTAGACGTTTATACATCGAAAAAAGATATATTTTGTATTGTAAATTTTTTTCTGTATCGTGTCTAGTTTTTAAGTTATTTTCAAACAAGAGGTTTTTTTTAGATTTTTAAAGTTATACTTCTATTCGTACACTCTGTAGAAAAAGATTGTGTAGAGTTAAATGGGAAAAATCATTACATATGTAATGGTGTGAGTAAGAGAGAGACAGAAACACTTATAATAGTCCAGGTTCCCACGTGGAAAAAAAGGCATAAAGAATAACCGGCTGAAACTTTCAGAATCGCTTAATTGCACTTAGACCTACAAACTTCCATAGCAACAATATCGATGGATGGGGCGTTTTTTCTGCAGCAGCGGTCAAACATGTCGAAAGTTATAACCCTTCCCGGAGTGATGGATAACCGATTTATTTTTTGTGAATCAACAGTTTTTTATTATAATTACATAATAAAATATGTGACCTACAAAAAGAGGAGGGCGTTTGGCGGGGCCTACGCGCTTAACATGTAATAGTTACGACTGCCAACGAATTAACAAATAACCAGTTAACGCCCTCTTCTTTTGTAGGTCACATATTTAATTATGTAATAATAATAAAAAACTGTTGATTCACAAAAAATAAATCGGTTATCCATCACTCCGGGGAGGGTTATAACTTTCGACATGTTTGACCGCTGCTGCAGAAAAAACGCCCCATCCATCGATATTGTTGCTATGGAAGTTTGTAGGTCTAAGTGCAATTAAGCGATTCTGAAAGTTTCAGCCAGTTATTCTTTATGCATTTTTTTCCACGTGGGAACCCGGACCATAAGGTATATTGGTCGGTAAAAACAAAGATGAAATATTTATCACATGTTATTAGTCATAACTATAAGTCCTTTAAATACCGTTTCAACATTCAGTACATTGAAAAGGGATAGATATACAAAAAACAGTCTGAACTAATGTATGAATATCATAGTGACGGACCACATGATTATTTGACAGATTATTTTATAATTCGGTCACGTAAGTAAAGTAAAGTTTAGCATTTTATATAATTAATAATATTTAGTAATGAGTATTGTATTGTAGTTCAAAGTACCATCACATGGTTGCATTTTGCATTATATCCTGCACTATGCTTTTAAGGTTGTTGGCTACATAAACAGAGTTTTTACGAATAGTCGAGGAAATAAACTAAAACCTCTGAATTTTGTAACGTAAGATGGATCGGAATGCGTTTTTTTGCATTGGATTCGTTAAGGTATCAGGAAATTTGTCGCTATATTTTATAATGTAAAAATGGGAAATTGCATTTCTGCATTCGAAAAGTGCATTCCGAACAGACAATAGAGACAAATATTACAATGTGGTAAGTATTGCTGAAAATGGGTTCAATTTATAAACTCGGGGTTTTTGGGGTCGCTGTACACGAATATCACGATTCAAAAAGTCTCCGCGGCACTTGGTGCCTAGGGTATTTACCTCTTCTCCTAGGGTTTAATGTAAATTATGTACGAAATCAGTGCACACCTGTGCTCGGTGATTTTTTGATTCACTAAATACGATTATAATAATGACGATGGTCTTCGAAACACCTGGTGCTTAAGATGGACCTTGTCTCCAGGAATATTATGCAAATTAGATACAAAAAGAGTGTGCACTCGGTTTTTGTGGAGGTTTTTGAGGTCGCTAACCACGAATATCATATAAATATTTTGCTAAATTATTCGCATACAAATTTATGAATCCGGGCGAGTGCATAGAAGTATAACTTCTGCCGGCAGTCCCACTGACTGCCACACTCATTTTTTTTTTAAACTAAATTTTTCAAACCAGTTAAACTTCTAAAATGTAATGTTTTTATATAAACGAAGTAAATTGTAAATGGGCAACCAATAGCTTCAACCAGGGTGGTTTTGGCGAGGGTGAGTTTGTTACTTTTTGCGTCGCACAAAATAAAGCGGACTTTATTTTAGTTATAACTAGCGACCCGCCCCGGCTTTGCACGGGTGCAATGCTAATACTAAATAAATTACAGAAAAACTGTGAACGTTGTATATAAAAACATAGCGGCCCGCTCTGGCTTGGCACAAGTATAACATATAGTACGATCGCTGAAAAATTCGAAGTGCTATAGGGAAGATCGCGGCCTCCGACACGCTATTTATAGGCACGCTGTAGTCGCCCCGGCCGGCCAGTACCACCGCAAGCGCTACGTCCCGCAATTTTAAATCTGTAATATCTTCGAAAATATTTATTTAAATCTTGTGCTGTAAAGGACCATATAGATCTATATTAAATAAACAATGTATTAAAGCTATTTAATTGGATAAGGATTAATGCTGTATTGGTTAAAATCGCTTTGAAAAATAGCCATTATTTGTCGTAAAAAGTAAATGACAAAAAAATGTTATTGTGGGATATCCATAAGAGATAGACATATACCATCGCGGATTTTTCTGTAGCCCTTTCTTAATGTGTACAAATAATTAGTACATTATTTTGATAAATCTCGTAGGGTTAAGCCTGCGTTTGCAATGTAAGCGAAAAAAAATTGATAATTAACGACATCACATTAGAAACCTCAAAAATGACAGTATTTTTCCACTATTTAATGGATGGTATCATCCATATAAACCTGCCTCTTGAATCACTCTATCTATTAAAAAAAACGCATTAAAATCCGTTGCGTAGTTTTAAAGATTTAAGCATACAAAGGGACATAGGGACAGAGAAAGCGATTTTGTTTTATACTATGTAGTGATAACTTACCTTAACTTTGATGCAAATTACTCTTACTAGTGTTCGTTTAAACGGATTTTTCAAGATCTTTAAAAAAGTTTCTATAAGTTTTCTATAAAAAACTTATCGTTTTCCGGTTATTCAACGTCATGTTTGGATTGTTGTATTCGATAAATAAACGTCTACTTTCAAACAGATAACTTAATATTAATAAGAATTTGATGTTGTCGTTTCGACAATAATTCCTTTTTTATTAATGTCATTTTTATTAGGAATTTTTTACTTGTGATTGTATTAACAATTAAAATATATTACGCAATTATAATTTACCCAATGTTGTTCACAGCACTTTTGCAAGAAAATTTAATAATAACTTTTCTTTTAATCATTTCTGATAAAATTATAAATTTATATCACCATATTAGGTTTTAGATTCTAACTAAGATTTTATTTAAGGTAGGAGCTAATATTAATTCTTGTGATATTACCTGAGCCCAAATTAAGACATTGACCCTTTGAAAGTGTTATTCCCCATACACTCCAACTTCTTACCGATAAATGACTTCTATATAAATAAGTTTCGTCTACCTTCGTTACGAGATGTTTTGATTAGCCTTGCATAATTTAAACTAACATTTTATATTATCTTATTAAAATTTTTCTATTATTGACTGTTTTTTCCACTAAACCAAACTTATCAATTTCTGTCCTCATTGTTTTTCTACAACTTTTGCACTCATATCGCGCATCTTCTAATTTACTTTTAAAAACATAAATACCTGTAAATGATGCAGTTTACTCTTGAACGCTTGTCAAATCTATTAAAATTGCTTTATTCTATGGCTGTTATTGGGTAAATTTTAATATTAAATATACAATATTACAAGCTTGTGAATCTTATGTAGGTATGTTTAATTCTTTAATCCAATAGGTATTAGTTAAAAAAATATCGACTGTTCAAAAATTTATTCACTATTTTAAATAAGCACAATTTACAAAAAGAACTTTTTATAATAGAAAATTTTTACTGATTTATAGGTCATATTTTAAGTGTCATCTCAACAATGCAAAGCATCCCTGATATTGCAAAAATATTAACTCATACAACGCTGTGATTGATCATAGAGAAGATTGTTTCCTTGTTAACAAAATCAAGGGTAGTTGTATCTAAAAGCTTTCTAAAACAGTTTATTTTATTACCAGTTAAAATAACAATTACTGTTTTCACATGTAAAAACAAAAAAAAAAAGGAAAAAAACTTGTCTCTCGCGAGATCGATCCTATTACGATAACCCAACAGAATTGTCACAATCAACCGCTTCAACAGCTTATCCAAAAAGGCCACCGCAAGCTTATTTGAAGTCTTTCAAATTGATAATAAGTATACCTATTTAATTTAATAACAATTCAGTATAAATTTCGAAATCTATGTATATGCCTAAACACACTTGAAACATGCATTGTCATCCAGTTCTTAGCTATCCTGAAAATTTCAGAGCTCTAGGTAGTCGGGAAATAGGTTTAAATTCGATTACAAAATTCCACGGAATGAGCACAGAGACAAAGAACATGGCGAAAATATAAAAACTTTCTAACTTTCTAAAAATACAAAATAACAATAAATAATTATTAATTAATATATTATATTAAATAACAGACTGGATTATACAGTTTAAATCGATTTATTTATTACGTTTCTGTTAAATTGCTTGATCATTGCACTCTGACTATTGCTGGTCTACACGTTCATTGAATTGTAACAACTGTATCCTCTAAAAAAGGGATGATTAAAACCTTTTCTTCTTCCTGTTTCTTCTCGTTCCCTGTTGGTGGTGTTTTGGTTCTGGTAAGCCATATATGGATTTTTTGTTGGTTTTAGGAATATTGCTTTGTAGTGAGCATCAGAGATTTCTTAAATTAAAGTATTGTTGATTAATACTGAAATACATTCGCAAGGGGCTTCTTCGTTATAAACTTGAAAAATGTGGAAATACAGTCTATAATGTCTCGTGAAAGTTTGCTACGACTTTGGTGTTCAGGCTTAAATGGTTGATTACTTAAGTTATAACGTCTAGTACTCATTGACAGGCTGTTATAGACGAAGAGCTCGCAACATTTTCGGTAAGTCATTTTATCATGTATTGTATTTGTACAAATACCGATTTACTTATACCATTGTTAATAATAGTGGGACTAGTATCTTACCTGCAGTTATTCCACGTCTCACCTGACAGGTAAGCTAAATAGGTTAATACCAAAGTATCAGATCTGAGATTTTTTCTGCAGATAATATATTAATTCTTCATTCCACTTACAAAAAACCAAACAAAAATATTAATAATAACCGGCTCCACACTTGCGTTATTCGTCAACGAATAATTGGTGTTTGCGGAAAATACCGCATATGTGGATACAATATTTGTGTTCGTTGGCGAATATTCGGCGAATTTCTCCGAATACGAATGTTTTCCCTCTTGAGTCGGTACTTGATACACATCAAAGCACCCGAATATTCGTACTGTCCGTGTTCGCAATGCCGTCCACACTTTCGTCTTGAATTTCAACACATTTTTTAGGTTAGCTTAGTTTCTTGTTGTGATAGAATTGCTAAAAATAGTGTGAAAAAGTGATAGTTGTCATGGAGTGGACAAATGAAGTAGTTTTTAAGCTTTCCGTTTCTTCATATTTAAATCATAATGACATAAAAAATTAAGCAGCTGCAGTAATGATAGAGTCATCCATTACGAATGCCGAACCCGAATATTTTCCGTATTTTTATTCGAATACAAATATTCGCTTTTTAAAGTAATATATGTGGATGGTAGACAAAAGCAAATATTCGCACAAGATTATTTGTTCCAAATATTCGTATACGCATGTGTGGAGTGGCTACTGTGATGTTTTTCAGTATATACGTACACCTCTTTTTACTTCGAACAACGCCTCGAGTTGAGATTATTTTGAACGAGTCACATGATGCGTCTCTCCCAGTAACTTTTGAAATAAGAGAATCATAAAACAAAAAAAAATATGTATAAGGTACATTATGTTAAACCAAAAATTTTTGCATCTTTTAATTATGTTTTATTATGCACGATAGAAATATGCCAAACTAAGCATCTTGCAACTTAAATAGTTTTGGCTTGAAACTGATAAACCTGATTTAATTTATGGTTTACTGTTGCTATATGCATTTTTCTCGTCGGTTTTAATTTAATTGAAAAGTAAAAAGTTTTACGCGAATTTTAAATTAGAAACAAAATGTAATTCACAGCACATACACTTTGACACGAAAAGCTATATTTTAGTCATTCATTAATCACAAGTTTCTCTTATAAATAGACTTTTTTATCTTTTTAATTTTAAAACCCTTTCGTTTATAAAAAAAATAATTAAAGAATTTTTAATATAAGTATTCAACTTAAGCTTTTCAGCTCATAAATGTTATGATGAAATAAAAGTAATTAATTATGGGATAGGATTCTTCAAAAGGGTAATAAACATTGTTGAATAATAATTAAGCAGAAAATTGGTGTACTTACAAATACCGTCAAAAGATTTTCAAAATTAAATAAGCGGTGTTTATCTTACCTTTCAGTGCTTTGATGACTTAAATGAGAAAGGAATGGTATTTACCATAAAAGAGAATAAAATTTAAAAAAAAAGTGAAAGCTATTTTAAAAATGGCGTTAAGTTTATTGAGTGTTTACATTTAAGATGGAAAGTAATAGTTTTGCAAACTTTCAATTACATATATTGTTTCTTAAAAACAAAATTTTTAGTGTTTTCGCAATCGGCACGAAGTAATTAATCTCTCGGTTCAGACAGTTTCAGGTGTGGGTGTCTATATTATTATGTACAGGGTACATAAAATGGGAATTTAAAAATACCCAATTGTTTCGAATAGGCATGTAACGGTTATATTTAGGTACTAGTTGTACTCGCAACGTCGTTCGCGTGGCGTGTGATTGTTGTATAAAAATTTCTTACCCCACCCTATTTAAGGAATAGCAGATAAACTTGTATACTTCTGATGCATTTTCAAATTTTTCACAAAAAAATAACATTTTTTCACTTATTTTTAGTAGATTTATATCTACTATTCAGCTGGTTCGCAAGTCACGACTTCGGGAAAATTTCACTACAGTTTTTCGTTTTGGGCCCCCCTGACTTCAAAAACACCTTCCGTTCAAAAGTTTATATATATATATATATATGTATATGTATATGTATAGTTCCGATATAACGAAATCTGTGGACACGATAGCGGTCGCATTTCTTAACGGATCGAAATGAAATTTGGTACAAAAATCAATCGTCCAAAAATCTCGGTCGAGTTCGTTAATGGGCCAAATTGGTAAGGCCGTTTGGGCGTGACATTAAATCAAAATGGAAAAAAATTCGTAACTTTTTTACTACACCCTGTACAAAAAAATGTTAAAGGACTTTTTTGTTTGTCTTAAAGAGACCTACAACTTTTATCTAAAACATTTTTTTCTAAAACGTATACTTTTAATATATTCAATTAATATAAATCTACTCATGCGCCTGGCTTACCAAGGGCCATTTTTTTATTAATAAATGCTGTTTTTTTATCTCTTTTTTTAAATTGCTTTATCAATCCGTATATCAATGTATCTTTTAACAACAAAGTATATTTTTAACCACAAAAAGTATTTTTGTTAACCATAACAGTCATTTTTTAAATTGCTTTTTTTGTGAAAAACATCAACATTATCAGAAAAACATCGATTTTATACAAATATAATATTTTTTTTTTAAAACCGGCCAGAAATTAATACTTTCCGGTTTATTTTTAGGTCAGAAAATCTCATTTTTTCGGACAAGGCCAGAAAATAAAAAAGAGTTTGGTAAAAGCTTTTACCGGACGCATTTACAATAAAATAGTCTAAGATAGCGGTCAATTCTATGGTAACCGAGTTTTGTATATATTTAAAACTATAAAATAACTTGACATATTTTGACGTTCAGTTAAAAAAGTGAAATCTATACCAATATTATAAAGAGGAAAGGTTTGATTTTTTGTTTGTTTGTTTGAAATGAATAGGCTCCGAAACTACTGGACCGATTTCAAAAATTCTTTCACCGTTGGCAAGCTACACTATTCCCGAGTGACATAGGCTATGTTTCATTGAAAAAAAATAGGGATCCTTACTAAAATGCCATTAATGTAACCAAAAATGACCTTAAAAGCCTTCCATCGCGTGCGCTGAGAATACTATTGATTATAGAATAAAATAATGTACTACGATTTTAAAAAACATATAAATATCTACAAAAAATGCCGCGACAGCATATGTCTAACTGTTATAGTTACGTCACAATAACTAATTTTTTTTTTTTTTAAGTTTTTATCTTGGTATTAATCCTTATCAAAATAACTTATTTCATAATCACGACAGATATCACAAATTTAGCATGTGCAATGGGACGAGGCTACTTATAAAGGAATTAAAGGACAATTAAGTTGTAGCAACCAATATAAGTGTTCAACTAGCTCATACACTGAGGATACCGATGATCCTAACTGATCTACCAAATCCATTTAAACCGCTGCAATTTCCTATCAAAACATCTTTCGCTTTTACTAATAATAAGTCGCAAGGTCAAACCCTCCAAATAGTAGGGTTCGGTTTTTCTCATGGCCAACCACCTAAGGCGGGTCGGAGCACCTGAAAATCAATTTATTTTGCTGCCAGAAAATAAAACAACATGTAATATTGTTTACAGGAAAGCGTTGACCCAATAAATTTAATGTATTTTGTTATTTTTCTTTAATCCCCGTGCAAAGCCGGGGCGGGCTGCTAGTTTATTATAAAATGGATATTTAAAATGATGCATTTGGTTGTGAATTAATGGAAGATGAAATTATACCAGATGAAATTGTTAAGGCAGCAAGCAAGGTTTGTTAAAAAAAATGTTAAAATTAGTTAATAAAGAGTTCTTGTTATAAAAAATGTCAACTGAATAAACTGTGAAAGGCTTTCGTGGCCGTTGTCTAATGTAGCAATGGTTTCTGTCAACTTCTGAAGATGTCAACCGCTCGTGTTGGCGAAACGTCAAGTCAGCAAGACAATCGACGCCGGCCTAACAGCCCAAAAAAAAACATTGATACGGTAAACTGAATAATGTGAAGTTTATGGTACAACAATGGCCGTTTTAAAAAAAATATTTTACGTAATACGTCCCAAAAGTGCTTTTACTGGACTCACAGGCTTGCAGGGCTCGCATATGGTTTGCCCTGCAATTTGCATACTCGTCCAGTAAAAGACCACTTTCAGGACTTGTTACGTAAACCACTATTGGTTAATAAAAATATTAAAAAAATGTTTTTGTACAACTGTCATTAAAAGTGACACTTTTAATGATAGCAAACAATGTTAAAATTGATTGTTTACATGGCAGCGTGTTAAAAACACTTTTAACTTTTAACACGCTTCAGTTTACTTTTAACACGGTTTGGTTTACTTTTAACACGGTTTAGTTTATTGTCATTGCAAATTCGCCCATTTCATTATCAAAATAGGGCAGTTGTACAAAAAAACATTGTATGGTATTTGTGTTAAAAGTGATTTTATTTTGTTCGTGAAATTGTTTAATTCGCTCCGCTCATTTCACAAACTTTTTCACTCACAAAATAAAACGTCACTTTTAACACTCATATCATAAATAACTATTTTGTTTTAAGGAAAAAAAGTTTTTTTTTACAAGAAGTAATTTTTTTCACAAAAGATGCCCTTTTTTCTAAAAGGAATATAATTTTTTTATAAGAAATTTACTATTTTTCATGAAAAAATATCTTTTTTTTAACAAAAAAACATCTTTTCTAGACAAAAAATCTTAAGTTTATCGCAAAATGAAAAAACGTTTTTATCACCAAGGAAAGCCTTTGTTATCAAAATATGCTACCTTGCACCAAGCACGTTTTCAAAACATTTTAAATCTCACACAGCACATCAAATAATCGATATTGTAAAGAGGGTAACATTAAACTAATGTCTAAATTATTATTTATTGTCACAGAACCAAAGCCGTGGATAGTGAATTTTATCACTAAAGAAGTTGTCAAAGTCTTGCAAAACCACCTTTTTGAGATATCATTTTAAAGACGAATATTTTTAATAACAGTAAAACAATAAGATACTTCTAAAAAATTATTAATTAGTTATTGTAAATATTTAAGGTTTTCTTAAAGCTTTTTGTTATACCTACATATTTATTTAATTTATATTCTATTAACTTTTAAGTATAAAACGTAAAGTATTACCTAAATCCGATGTGTTTGTTTCCCAGTAGACGAAAATTCTTTTAAAATTTTTCGATATATCCAGCTTAATCTCGAAAAGCTCTTATATTCAAATCAAATTCGACCCTAAACTCCTTTCATCTGGTTGACCTGCTGGCCGTAAGGGCCAAGTTAATAACAACCTGTTGCTGACGACTACGATGACTTGTACGAGAAAAATTACAGAAAAGGTTTAAAGAGTATTTCGACGTCAAATCAAATCTGATATAACTAAAATCACAGCAGGTATAATTGTATTAACCTTATCCTTTTTAAAATTTGTTACCCACTCTACTAGATTGATATAATTTAATATAAATAAATGTTTTTATAATTATAAGTTCGATTATTAAGTTGTTCATTTTACATAAAATATGTGTAAATTACCTGATAACTCGTTTTTTACTACTTAATAATATAATTGACTTGAATTTTAATACTATGCAAAATGTAAGGTGGAAGTCACGCAACCTAAGTGAATTTAACACAGTTTGCAGTTTTATCGCGAAAGAAAATTACTGAGATTGCGTTTATTTTTATCAAGAAAAAAATTAATATAAGTTAAATGCATTAAAGAGCAATTTAGTTAATTTTATACATTAGTCGTTTCTTGTTATATGGATTTAGCAATTTAGCTATTTTTGCAATACAAAAATTTGGGTTATGTAATTTTTGTAAAGTCATATATCTGACAGTAAAAATCTGTTTTTTTTTAACAATTAACATTTGATAAACACACTTTTTTGAAAGAATACTTAACATATAGTCCAAACTTTAGTCTATAGTTTGCGACTAGTCTTAGGTTTTTAATTTTGTTGTTCCGACTTTCTGTCTCTCAACTTTTAATGATATATCGTCCTTATTCGTAAGGCCTTTTAGCACAACAGCTTTGGTATTTTTACCCGCTACCTATAGCTATACCAATACATTAAAACTTTGGTTATAAGTTAATCAAGACGACTTTCAGAATATGTTTTTTATTAAAAAATCTATGAAATACGAAATTTTTTAGTACGCAAGCATAAAATAATAATTTTTTATAAATATCAGTTATTTAACACGTTAACTATATTTTTTATAATTAAACTTAAACATTTAAACGTTATGATTCTAAAGATAGGCATAAAAAGTTGCTAAACCAAAATGTATATATAAATATACTTATATGATTTTTGATATGGCCATCAGCTCTTTCTTCGACGTGGCCTTTATCGGTCTCTTTAGTTTTAGAAATAGGAAAAGTCGCAGTCGGCCAAGTCTGGAGAATACGGTGGTTGAGGCATGATAACGGTGTTGTTTTTGGCCAAAAACATGCGAACAAGCAGTGTTGTATGTACCGGTGCATTGTTATGATCAAAATCTATGACTGGTTTTCCCACAAATCCTTGCGTTTAAGTTGTATTGCTTCGCCCAAACGTCTTATGACTTTAAGGTAATATTCCTTGTGACCGTACGACCTTGTGGCAAGATCTCATGATGCGCTACGCCATTGTAATAAAAAAAAATATTGAGCAAAACCTTCACATTCGACCAAACCGGAAGTGCTTTTTTTCTGTCTTGGCACCTCTGGTCGCTTCCATTGGGATGATTAGACTTTGGTTTCGATGTCATAGTCATAAACTCATGTTTCATGATCCTCTAAGGAAATCTTGATCATCGATGTTGGTATTAAACAGCTCCAGAGCGATATTCATGCGACGTTGGTTTTGGTCAAAATTGATCAATTTTGGAACAATCTTCGCTGCCACACGCTTTATGCCCAAAAGATCCAAAACAATCAAATGTCATAACCCCTTTGATATGCCAACATCCTCAGCAACTTCTCTAATAGTAATTTGACGATTTTCCTAAATTATTTACCTACTTCACTGGTCCGACATTTTGATCATTTGTTGGCGTTCTTGGGTATCGCTAGTGGTCATCGTCAACAATGTCTTCTCGGCTTTCTTTGCAGCGTTTATACCATTTATACACTCTTGGTTTACTCAGAGTAGATCCTCCAAATGTCACAGTCAACATTTTAAATGCATTGGCGCGCCTTATTTAATTCTAAGAAAAAAATTTAATGCAGATTCATTGATTCATTTTGTTCGATGGTAGATAATCGAAGAGTATACCAAAACACGTCTAACCTTACTTTCCGTCAAACAGAAACTAACGCTGCAAAATGGCTGATATTGTCAACATATATTAGTGACATATGTACCAACATAACGAAAAAAGAATTAAAAATCGAATGTAGGCGGTACATGAAATTTAAAATTCTTGTTTCTTTCTGAACAAACATCTTATTATTGAATCGTCATTAATGACATAATTGACATGAAAATATTAATTAAGAAAAAGTGTTAGTTATAATAAAAATAATAAAGAAGAAAAGATATTAGGCCAGAGACAACCAAGGAAGCTGTAGATGGCACATAGTGCAGCATAAATAAGGAGCTAACAGGTATAGAGAAGCAGAAAGAAGTCCAACGACAAAAAGAAAATATCCAAACAATTATTTTTATTTTTGTAATAGCAACTGATCGCCTTTAATGAACAATAAACAATTTAGAGATTTTATTAATTAAAAGTAGTCCCAGAAAAGAAATTCCGTATCAATTGGTACTCAGAACGACGGGCTTTAGCTCTTCAGTTTTGGTACGACATTTTTTCAGGCAAAAGAAATAGTAAGTATTGGGTAAGAAATTTAATTTTTTATGAAATTAGGAGCGGAAACACATACCATGTCAGAAAAAGAGGATAATAGAAATAATCAAGTAGGAAATAATCAGAATAGTCAGGTAGAGAATACTGAAAATAATCAAATAGGAAATAATAAGGGTAGTCAGTTAGGGAATAATCTGTATAGGCAACGGGTAGATCCGATTATGAACATGTTTAAAGAAATGATGTCATTACTACATAAAAATATAGAAAATATAAAATAAAAATACAAAAGCAACGGGAGAAGAAATGAATAAAAAACTAAAGGGATTATGGTCCTACTAAAAAATAACCCTGGATTTTTTTAAAGGCACATAGGATAGCAATGAGAGAAGAGATGAATAAAAATACTAAAGTGATGAGCCAATAACTAATAAGGTGCAAAATGTATTGAAAACATCTAGTGCAGAAGATCTATGTAAAGTAACAGATTTATTAGTTATTGTCTTGTTACCAATTACGAATAGAAACAAATCTAATTCCTGCTTTTAGAGATAGTGAAAGCTTCTTCTATCCTGAGTTTCTTAACAACAATTTGTCATATCTTAAAGACATTTTATTAGGCAACGGTTATCTAACCAAATTACTAAAAAGTTTGTAATAATAACGCTAATAACTAACACCATGTGTTTCATTTTACTGCCAGACATTCCAAACCTAACACCTAAATTGGAATGTTGACGAGTTAATATGGCAACATACTTACGGTTAATTTACAATATTATAGCACAACAAAAACACCTTTGGCCAGAGATAAAAAATCTTGCATGGAATATGGTAAATATCCCGGTAAATTGCTTCTAATGTAGAAAAAAAAACAGTAAATTATCGAAAGAAACACGATATTAGAGAATAATATATGGGTACAAAAACAAAACAAATAATGCATTACCATGAATTTAACAAAAAATGTAGATTTTATTGCGAAACTTAAACATCCTAATAAATATAATATTAGACTAGCTTTTACCCGCGACATCGTTCGCGTCAAAATTTACGGCTTTTCTTTTTTATATACTTTCTATAAATTCAACAAACAAACTTTACTGTTAACTTTTTGTTAAAAGTATAAAAATGTTTAAGATTCGAACCAAAATAAAGAGATTATGTTATGTTTAAGCATAACTTTTGCCACTATAGATAATATTATTGAATCCAATAAATTTTTCATTAAATTATTTCTCTTGCTATTGGTGCAATTATTTTTAAAGTTTGTCGAGTTAAGGCATATCCCTATTTAAAAAAAAAATAAAAACAGTTTATTGAGAAATGGCTTGAATTACTACAAATAGATATATGTATTAGACCCATTTCACTCACTTCTTGCCTGTTAAAGACCTTCGAAAGAATTATGAAAATAGATTAGAATGGTGGTGTGAAAGTAATAATATTCTTCCAGACTCACAATTTGGTTCTCGCAAGAAAATAGGCACAATGGAATGCGTTTAACACTTAATAACTTATATTCAATTGTCCTTTTCAAGAAATGATTACCTGGCAAATCTATTTTTAGATATTTCTGGAGCATATGATAGTGTTGTACTTAGCCTCTTTTTTAATAAACTTCTGAAAATTGGTATTCCATCAAAATGTGTAGAAGTACTATTTGGTCAATTTGTTTGTAAATAGAAAAGTTTTTATTCGTTGTAACAACAGAATCTTGGTCCTAGAACTGTGAATCGAGGATTACCACAGGGATCGGTGCTAAGCCCCTTTTTCTTTAACTTATATACACTAGACCTACACCCTGCTTTAAGGAATTGTAACCTATTTAGTCAGGGAGCAAAGGGGGGTTCCGTGGCCGATTGAGGTCCTTACAAGCAGCAAAGTTTTTTAAATGTATTTTGACTCGCTGAATCCGAATATTCAACCTGCTTTTTGACCAGTTGCCTTGGAAATTTGTTATTAACAATTTAATTGTTTAAATAATTATAACTAATAAACTAATTAAAATACATTTTTTTTCTAAATTGTTTTTTGTTCCTTATAAAAAAAACAACAAAATGAGCTTTGAAAAATTAAAATCGGTTAATTAGAAGCCGAAATACTGTAAATATAGTGCAAAAACATTGCAAAATAACGAATCAGGCTTGCGCTGCCTCTGTTTTTTACTTATATCTCGGCTTCTAATAAACCGATTTTAATTTTTCAAAGCTTATTTTAAAGGGAATGAAAGTGGCTTCTAGTTTTTTACTTTGTAAAAAAAATTGTTAGTACCAATTATATGTATACGAATTTAAAGACAAAAATTGTTGTTAAAATTTTGGGAGATATTTGTTTATAAACATATTTTGTTTCTCTACTCCATAAACTTCGATATTTAATTTATTTGAAGTTATTCTGCATCTCAAGAGGAACATTTTAAGCTTTGGTAAGTGTAAGTACGTCGATTTTTCTTTAAGATATACAACTTTAAAGGGACCTTGCGCGCACTTCAACTTTCGCGAACTGTAGCGCTGGAGGCCGCTTGCAGATTTTCACTTATAATTTCTTTAAAATACTCAATAATTTTATTTTTTGACATTTAGAACAATTTATTGCAACGTTACTAAGTAAATATTCTGAAATACAAATTAATCTGTATAGTTAATTCAAATAGAAGTGTCATCAAGTAGTCTCTGGAAAATTCAAATTTGTAGTGGCAGCACCCACGTTTAGTGAAATTTGAATCGCAATATTAGCCAGCTTGTGATCAGATTGCTACATATGCTCAATATAACTATAAACATTTTGACACATCGCAATGACATATAATTCCCTAACTAAAGTTCTGTTTCCATTGAATCTAGTAATAAAGTTAAAGATGATCTCACACGTACCCAGCCCACTTGATGACACTTCTATCTGAATCGACTATACCATATTTTTTAATTATTAGTTATTTGGCATTTATTAGGTACTTTACGGCAATTACAAAATATACAACATTCTATACCCGATTCAACACTTTCTATTATTAAAAATGAAGTCAGAATTATTACATTCATTAATAGTCGTGGAGAATAGTATATTCTGTAACAAGGTTAGAATGAAAATTTGATGCGAGTGGAGAATTCCGAACGCGAGCGTAGCGAGCCAGAGGAACCACGAGTCATCGAATTTTCATTCTAACCGTGTAACAGACTGTATTTTCTCCACGACCATGTAATAATTCTGTTTATTTAAATTGAAATATGTAGCAAAACAATTAGAACGTCGCACTGACAAACTGTGTGACAGTTTTAAAATTCGCAGGGCAATCTATGTTTTTTGTTGAGCAATTACAGAATGTTATTCCGTCACTAGTTATAGAATGGAAATACATGCAAAACACATAAGAAGCAAGTGTTTCAGAATGAATATTCTATCTCAAGAGTGAGAATGAACACTTTATATTATTAAAAATGAAGTCGGAATTATTACATTCATTAATGGTCGTGGAGAAAAAATATTCCCGTACAGTAGTGTATTTTGCGGCTCGAATTTGATCCGAGAAACTAGACATTTCCAAGCGATTTCAGAAAAAAGATTGAAATGACCCATTGGTTGATCGATACATACTATTTGTGAGACACGACCAAATTTTTGAAAGAAATTTTGCTTCTCTACATACCTAGTTATCAACCTAGTTATCAGCCATATAATCAAAATAACATATACAACTTTTTAAGCAAGTGCTATGGGTACAACTAGGTACTAATTCACACACTGGAGGCAATAGCTGCTCTTCTTTTTGAGGTAGAAGAAATTGACCAATTTCTTTCCATACAAATTTTACATATATTATTTATTAAATGAAAATGTACCATTTTTAGACTTTACGGATGCAAGTTGGTACTGGTAAAAGTACAAGAAATATCCCGATACATTCAATAGCTTCAAATCTTGGCGAAACATTATGTTCCACTCTACCAGCTTTACACCACTTAACTGGAGCTGATTACACAAGTAAGGTTGGTACGAAATATTCAGCTTTAAAAGCTCGCCCAATAGAATATTTACAAAATTTCGGGCAAGGTGAGATTTTTTAAGGAATATACTTTTTAATTTGTCATATATTATTATTTGCGTTATTCAGTATGTTTTTCCTTTTGTATATTTTAGTTACGTCTGAAATATCTTTAGATCGTGATATACAACGAGCAGAAGAATATTTAATTAAAGTATTAAATTCTTCATCGAATTGCAAGACATTTACAGAATATCGTATATGGTCTTACTTTCATGCAACAAATTGTTTGATAGAAGAATTACCGGTTACTTTAAGTTCCATAAAATTACATATTATGCGTGTAATTTATGTAATAAATATACAAACGAATTGTTTTACAAGAAATTTAAATGAACTTAACCCAACGGATTTTGGGTGGAAAAAAATTGGTCAATTTCTTCTACCTTAAAAAGAAGAGCAGCTATTGCCTCCAGTGTGTGAATTAGTACCTAGTTGTACCCATAGCACTTGCTCTAAAAGTATATTTTGTAATTGCCGTAAAAGTAATAAATGCCAAATAACTAATAATTAAAAAATATGTTACAGAATAATTTGTATTTCAGAATATTTACTTAGTAGCTTAAAATGTTTCTCTTGAGATGCAGAATAACTTCAAATAAATTAAATATCGAAGTTTATGGAGTAGAGAAACAAAATATGTTTATAAACAAATATCTCCCAAAATTTTAACAACAATTTTTGTCTTTACATTCGTATACATATAATTGGTACTAACAATTTTTTTTTACAAAGTAAAAAACTAGAAGCCACTTTCATTCCCTTTAAAATAAGCTTTGAAAAATTAAAATCGGTTCATTAGAAGCCGAGATATAAGTCAAAAACAGAGGCAGCGCAAGCCTGATTCGTTATTTTGCAATGTTTTTGCACTATATTTACAGTATCACGGCTTCTAATTAACCGATTTTAATTTTTCAAAGATCATTTTGTTGGTTTTTTTATAAGGAACAAAAAACAATTTAGAAAAAAAAAATGTATTTTAATTAGTTTGTTATTTATAATTATTTAAACAATTAAATTGTTAATAACAAATTTCTAAGGCAACTGGTCAAAAAGCAGGTTGAATATTCGGATTTAGCGAGTCAAAATACATTTAAAAAACTTTGCTGCTTGTAAGGACCTCAATGGCCACGGAACCCCCCTTTGCTCCCTTACTAATTACAGTATGTAGACGATTTTTGTTTTTATATTACAAGATGAAGGGTGTATCGATTCCCTGGATACCATAATGAAGTTTATTAAGACCTATTTCTATAAACAAGGATTTGAACTGACAGCTAACAAATCTGCAGTCGTATTTTTTACTAGACACCGTTTACCAATAGATATAGTGCAACTTTCCGATATTATGATACCGGTTCAAAATAACTATACATATTTGGGTATGACATTGGATTCGAAACTAACCTGGAATAAACACATCAATAAGTGTCTTATTAAATGTGAATAAAGCCTCAATTTATTAAAGGTAGTTAACCGACATGGTTGGGGAGGTGATCTAAAAATTAACTTGCTATTCTATAGAGCCTATACGAGATCTATTTTAGACTTAAACGATGGATATTTCTTATATGGATAAGCAACCAAATCACGTCTCATCAAACTAAACCGAGTTCAATTTAAGGCGTTACAACTAGTCTTAGGAGCCTTAACATCAAAGCCAACAGATACCTTATTAAGTGAATGTAGTGAACCTCCTTTACATGGTAGACGCGTTTTTCTGTTAAAAAATTTGTTCTTAAATGCAAAGCAAATAAAAATGACTTTTTTCTTTAAAAAATTTCACATCTGTCTATTTTCAATTTAACTGATAAATGGTGGCAAAATAAGAAATCTCTTACCCTAGCTATTGGTTTTCCCAACGTCTCACATATTTCTAATATTATAAGTGATCGAAGTTTTTTTAAATCTGATTTTAAGATATTGTTTTCCAAATGTAATGTTTTTATCCCCAAGTTTGAAGTACCATCACGGTGCTCAGCTGTGGTATAGGAGTATTTAGAACAGTTTAATAACCCCTGTAAAATCTTTACAGATACAGACGGATCGAAATCTTCAAGTGGAGTTGGATGTGCGGTGTACATTAAAAACAAAGATCAATCTCTTAAGTTTAAATTACACTCGAATTGTTCAATTTTTACTGCAGAATTACTGGCCATCCATCAGGCTTTAGTGTTTATTAACGAGAACACTTTAAAATTTAATGAGTTTGTCATTATTTCAGACTTTCAATCTGCACTACTCTTTCTAAGAAACACTACAAAACATATCCATACTAATAGCCTTATTGTCAAAATTCTTGAGGAGCTGTTACAATTAAAAGAAAAAAAGATCTCGATCTACTTTATGTGGGTTAAAGGACATTCCCACATTCCAGGAAATGAAAAAGTTGACAAATTTGCTAAAGAAGCCATATCATCTGGTGCAGAATTTAATTGGTTACCATGGAGAGATACTGTTGCAGAAAGGAAGAAAGTCTTGAAACAAAATTGGGAAATAGAACGGTTGGGCTTTTGTAACAGGACCAACAATTCATCCAATCCTCCCTGTTTCTTCATTAGATAAGAGATGGCACCAAAACAGGTCAATTAATCTCATGTACTTTAGATGCCTTATAGGTCATGCAACAGTTCGCTCCTATTTATCTAAAGTCAGATTAAGTGATAGGTACTGCATTTTGTTATTGTAATGGAGAATATGATGATTTAAATCACTGGATGTTTAGTTGTGCTAACAATAGGTTGGCTACAAATTATTTGATTAATTCTTTAATAACTGAACATACCACCTTGCCTCAGAATCATATTTCATTGCTCTACCTGGCACGTCGAAATTTAAAAATTCGTAATATTTTGTCGGAGTTTTTAAAATGTATTAAAAGAAAAATTTAAAATGTGTGAAGAAAGTCTTGTAAACCTATTGTCTTGCCGTATGTGTAATCACCTTACTTTTCGTTGCCTGTCTTGTTTGTGTAGTTTAAGTCGCTACGAAGGGCACCTTAGCGTGAAGTTTTGTATCCCTGTTTATCCCGCTGTACCTCTTCTTATCTTTTCTTTGTCGTATTATAGGGCTATGTATGAGAGAGAGAGAGAATGCTGCTGACGAGCATAATAATAATTTAAACACATTAAAAAATAACTAATTAATAAATATAAAAATAATCGTGGCTAAATGGGATTATTGTCCAAGGCCAAAAAACAAAAAAAAAATTGTATGTATTATGAACACATGGAATAATGCTTTTTTTTCATTTGCCGGTTTTTCCAATTTTTAAGATATTTTTTTCGATTGATTTCTATCATTTCATTACTTTTTTGTTAATTTTATCATATTTTTTGTCGATTTAAAGCATTTTACTTTTAACTTTTTGATTTTAAGGCTTTTGTTCCTTTTTTAGTTGTTTTTTTCAATTTTTTACATTTGTATCTATTTCTTTTTTTTTTTTTGGTTGATTTTTTTCCAATTATGCTAGTTTTTCATATTTTACTCATTTTTTTAATATCTACCCATTTGTTTTTGTAATTTACTTTTTTTTTTATTTTTCTAATACTTTTTTTAATTTTTTCTTTGATTAATAACAATCTTTTTTATCCATTTTCAACGGGATAACAGAATAGGGAAAGGACCTCTACTTAAAAGACTGTCTTAAAGTTATGTAGGTACCTATTCGAGAATCTTCTAGATGTAGTTATTAGGGTAGATCATGTTACTCGAAAATGCTAGAGTGTTCGTTTTTATTATATAAGGGGGTGTATTAGCAGTTAAAGGGAGTTCAAATAGTTCATTGTTTTTGTAAATCAGTTTAGAAGTTATCCAGCAGAGTTCTTGAGTATCTATAACAATTTTCGTAAATAAATTGTGTTAAAGTCTTTATAAATGTTTCAATATTTTACTTTTTTACACATTTTTCAGGATTTGCAACTATTTTCCACAATTTTCATTTTTTTTTTTAAGTTTTTTAACAGTTTTATATAATTTTGATAGTTATTTACCATATTCATCAATTTTTTAAGATTGTCAAGAATTTCTTACAATTTTCTAGAATTTTTTACGTTTTTTTACATTTCGGTATCACTTTCGACATTTTTTTAAAAACATTTTTAACAATTTTTAAGATTACAGAATTGTTTATGATTTTTAACAATTTTTCAGGTTTTTTTACATTTTTGTACGATTTTCAACATTTTTTCATCATTTTAAACAAAAATTTTTTACGGTTTTTATAATATTTTTACGATTTTCAACGTTTTATTTAAGAGTATCAACATCATTTTTTACGATTTTTAACGTTATATCGAGATTTTCAAATATTTTTTATAATGTTTAGCAAATTTTTAGATTATTTACGACTTTTACAAGTTTCAACGGATTTTTAACATTTTTGTGGGATTGTTTAAATTTAGCCTCGTAAAAATGCTTTTCTAACAACTAATAAGAACTCTTAATACAAAATTTAGTAGTGAATCTATATTACTTCCGATAAATTACATACAGAAAAGTATAAGAAATGGAAAAATATCACCATTATTTAATTTGAAATACAGAATACCGGTGCCGTTCTCTATAATTTATTTAAACCATAATAATAAGCCACTCATTTGGCTACGAATATTCAATTGTATTAATTTAAATATATACATTCTGTCGTCTCTTTCTCGGAAAAAACAAGCGGAACATTATAACAGTTGACACGCAAGTAAAGGAAGTGTTTTGTTAAAATGTCACAGTAAAACCTATAGATATTTCTAGGAATAGAACAAAAACATGAGTGTATTTCCCGAATTGTTTTCTATATTTTATTTCTCTTCTTAGGGCTGTGCAAAGTGTTTGTCTAACTCGAAGCGGAATTTAGTATTACATTCATTGAACTCTTATTGAAATCTGGTGTATTATATGGAACTCTTATTGAAATCTGGTAGTTTGTGTAGAAAAAATAAAATTTTATCAGTTCATTGAGATTTGTATCAAAACGGCTTTGATTACAATTCCATGCATTTTGGATTGTATTAGCACCGTATATAAACAAGAATAGTAGTAGTCCAGTCACTTCGTCGGAAACGAAGTAAAATAAATGCAAATGAATCTAGACACCTAATTTTTTGATATGTTGTAGAGGATACCTAGAAAAGCTTAACTTGAGTTTGTCGACCGAGGTTAGGGGGGGTGGAGAAGCCGCCATCTTGAAAAGAAGGGGTGAAATTTGTTTTTTGGCAATAACTCGGCTGTCCGATGAGATTCGAAATTTTTTGCAAGAAACTTTTTGTAGCTTTTTTTGTGCTCTACAATTAAGTCCTGACCAGTTTTAGCGTATCATGCACTGTTATCGAGATATCGATCGAGAAAGTCAAAAATTTAGGACAAAACTTTTGTTTTTTGCTATTGTTTTTTTTTTGGTCATAAGTATCGAAAAAACAGTTAGATGCAACGTGTAGAGGATATTCAGACCTACAATTTCCTTTTTTTTTATTTTTTTTTGGACAAAAATTCCGAGCTCCAGCACGCCGCAAAGTCAGTTAATGTGGATTCACCGACGCTCAGCGTCGAGCGAGCCTCTCCCTCGGTTGTATTTCCGCGTCGAAACTGATAGAAAGTTGTTCAGGGAATTAATGCGATAGAAAATAAATCGAGAAAGCAACAAATTAAGCATCACAAACAAGAAATTTATTTAACAAATAATTAGTTTATGCATTGCAAAAATGGTAGGTGGATTGAATATTTCGTTAAGGTTGTACACTACATTGCAGCGAAAAAAAAGTATAAAACACACGTGAAAATGAGTACAAGATTGTCTCAAGAAACTTCTGTATTAAAAAGATGCGAACACACTCGTTACAACGGATGACCGGTTTTTCAATACATTTCTTCGATACAAAATAAACGTATATGAAATTTAAAAAATACATGGGATTTTTGTTCTTTTATTGGATCATGAGATTTTTATTCTTTCTTTTATTTCTTTCTTCGCTTTAATGGTCCAGGCTGAAGGTCTTTGTCCTCCGTATACTCTTCGAGTTGTTGCGTCTGTTGAGACGTTCCAAATGATGCTGATCCGTTGAAAGCATGGTAGAATTATTTAAAGAAGAAAAGGTCGATCCGGAGGTTCTAACTTGCGCGGGAGAGCAATTCCTTATTGCCCTGTATGGCGGTAATAAGCAGGACAAGTCGATAAATATTTTGCGATTTCATCGCTTCGCAAAGTCAATGACTGCGAATAAAATTAATCACCTTGCATTATTCTCGCCAACGAAAAGCGCTGTGCGTCAACATATATTCCGGACATACCTGCAAGTGAAAACCTGGCTCGGATTTTTCAAAGATCCACAGGGATGGGGTTGGCGACAGACTAATCACCAATCACCTGCACCGCCGAACCCGCTCCACCTGAACTCATGAAACTCATTTCCTGTAAATGCAAAGGAAATTGTGAGGCCGCCTGTGGGTGTAGAAAAGCAGGAATTAGTTGCTCGGTTCTTTGCTTCCACTGCAGTGGGCAAACATGCAGCAACGTTGCCAGAGTCGACGTTTTGCTTAACGACGACGATGTTAGTGACGATGATGATGATGACGATGCTTTCAACGGATCAGCATCATTTGGAACGTCTCAACAGACGCAACAACTCGAAGAGTATACGGAGGACAAAGACCTTCAGCCTGGACCATTAAAGCAAAGAAAGAATAAAAATCTCATGATCCAATAAAAGAACAAAAATCCCATGTATTTTTTAAATTTCATATACGTTTATTTTGTATCGAAGAAATGTATTGAAAAACCGGTCATCCGTTGTAACGAGTGTGTTCGCATCTTTTTATTACAGAAGTTTCTTGTACTCATTTTCACGTGTGTTTTATACTTTTTTTTTGCTGCAATGTAGTGTACAACCTTAACGAAATATTCAATCCACCTACCATTTTTGCAATGCATAAACTAATTATTTGTATTTGTTAAATAAATTTCTTGTTTGTGATGCTTAATTTGTTGCTTTCTCAATTTATTTTCTATCGCATTAATTCCCTGAACAACTTTCCATCAGTTTCGACGCGGAAATACAACCGAGGGATCGGCTCGCTCGACGCTGAGCGTCGGCGTCGGTGAATCCACATTAACTGACTTTGCGGCGTGCTGGAGCTCGGAATTTTTGTCAAAAAAAAAAAAAATAAAAAAAAGGAAATTGTAGGTCTGAATATCCTCTACACGTTGCATCTAACTGTTTTTTCGATACTTATGACCAAAAAAAAGCAATAGCAAAAAACAAAAGTTTTGTCCTAAATTTTTGACTTTCTCGATCGATATCTCGATAACAGTGCATGATACGCTAAAACTGGTCAAGACTTAATTGTAGAGCACAAAAAAAGCTACAAAAAGTTTCTTGCAAAAAATTTTGAATCTCATCGGACAGCCGAGTTATTGCCAAAAAACAAATTTCACCCCTTCTTTTCAAGATGGCGGCTTCTCCACCCCCCTAACCTCGGTCGACAAACTCAAGTTAAGCTTTTCTAGGTATCCTCTACAACATATCAAAAAATTAGGTGTCTAGATTCATTTGCATTTATGAAAGTACGAAGTGACTGGACTATAGGATCATTCTCACAAAAATTTGTTCTGTGCTGCAGAAGCTCTCTGTCCGCATTTCGGTCTATATCGTTGTCGCTCACCAGTAGCGTTGCCAACCTTAAATTTTGAAAGTTAGTAGATTGATTAATGTGCCACAATAACAAAAAATTTAAGTACTATAACCTGATGAAAAGATCTAAAAATTGCTAGATGACTTATGAAAAACAGGATTTCAGTAGATTACTTCTTATAATCTACCGAAAAATTGGTATTCTTGTCTACAGGGTGTTTTTAAAAAATGTTACACCGTCTCTAGGATAGGTAAAAACTGAAAAAGTGTGCTTAGTAAAAAAATTTAGTAACGCCACCCGTTTTCAAGTTAAAGGGTGTTCAAGAAAAAAAAACTACTTATTTCCTAAGCTTTTGTCAAAACCAGTGGCAACATTGTAATAAAATTTTATACGAATATGTTTTGGAAGCTAATATATTCCATGAACGTATTTTTATATCTAACTCTTATAGAGGGCGCTAGTTACACGATTCGTTTAAAGTATTATTTATCATACCTATTTTAAGGGCAGAATTATTAATCATAATTTCAAGTAAACATACACATCGTTTGATTTTACATTAAAAAAGTACTCCTGGTGAAACTCGATATAGTATACCGTTTTCGGAATTTTTGTTTTGAAAATTATGTAATAACCGTTCCTGATATAAACTAATAATAAATTTATTGTGTAAATCCAAGAAGAAAATTAAAATAAAGACAAAGAACATAAAATAAAATTCAATTAGAGTAATTGTTCAAAATGTCCTCCGTGTTCACGAATACACTAGTCTATCCTTTTTTCTAAAAATTAATCTTCTCAACGGTTGGGGATCAGCTATGATCTCAAAGTGGCGTTGAATTTTGCCTATTAATTCTTGGCGAGAATTTACCCCTGTAGTATAGACTTTTTTCATAACATACGAACAGACCGTGTAGTCCAGAGGATTAAAATCGAATGACCGAGGAGGCCAATAAATCGGAGCTTCTGCACCTCTACTACTCCATCGATTCTGAAAATTGTTATCCAACCAATTCCAACACCTTCTATCAAAGTGCGGTGGAGCTCCATTGTGTATAAAAAATAAAGATGTTGGCTTAAATTTTCTAATATCTCAAATAATTAATTATTAAAAATATCCACATACACCATTTAAATTTCCAGGTAGAATATGATAATTTATTAATCCATTACCTAAAAGTGCTGCTCAAACATTAACTTTAAATGAGTGTTGATAATGTAATACCCTTTAGACTTGTGGATTATCATCACACCAGTAGTGTGCATTATAGTAGTTAAACGTAACTTGTCGAGTAAAAGTGGCCTCATCCGTAAAAAGAATACATTTTAAACAATTTGGATTTAAGGCTGTCCTTTTCTGCAAGTGTTCTTGAACTTGACTGTATTGATAAGGCTGTAGCTGCTGTTCTTTAACTATTCGCCAAGTATTTGAAGAAGACGTAATTGTTTGTCTTGCCATATTCCTTACACTAACTGTTGGATCTTGATCAACAAAATTTAAAATAATATTTTTTATTTTCTCTATTAACTGCTCTTGTTGTTCTTGATCTACCCGAATTGATTTTATTTGGTCTTGAATTCCCAGTTTCTCGACAACTTCGTTCATATACTTCTAGTAAACTGTATAACGCGTAAAACTTCACTAGAGTTTCATAAAAACTCGCCAAAAGGTAATAACATGTTGGTGTATTCTACATTTAAGTACATTTTAATTAACAATATCTAATTTTTTAATTTGAAAACAAATGGTGCATTTTTTGACCAAACGAATTTTAGGCTTTTTAATTTCAATTTCAATTTTTAATTTATTTAATTAAACGTTTGAGTACAATTTTACACCTTTTTTATTAAATTTAATTTAATATCCCCAATAACTTAGTCCATGCCTAGACAAAACCTTGTCCGTATTGCAATTTGCTAAGCTTGAGGATATTTCACATAGTGTACATACATTGAAATTAAGGTTGATGATGTGCTAAAAGGACGAAGCAGAGAATAACAGCAACCAGTTCTTTTAATTTATATTTTACTGTTTGTAAAGCTACTATTATTTGTTAATTTTAATTTGTTATACTAATCCAACTATTAATTTTTTTTATTGTATTAAAACCAAAGTTTTAGTGTTTAACACTGGTGTGATGCAATAACAATTTTTGACAATTTTATTCCGTTCAACTTTACAACCTATGTGATTTGAGATTTCTATCGATACAACGGAGACTTCATTTTTGTCTCAATTCGCTCTATTGACTAATCGCACTAAATATTTTGTCTCAATTAAAAAATTAAGAAACTACAATAAAGAATTCGTATCTTGTAAAAAAAAATTATTTGTCTCAAACAATAGTATATTGCGTATCTAGTAGGAAAAGCGATACATTCCCGGACGAAAATGTAAATTGTTGGTCGAGGCGTGTAGCCGAGGCCAACAAACATTGAGAGTCCGGGAATGTGCTGTTACTACGAGAGACACATACTATTTTTTCTGAAATCGCATTAAATAATATAGTCGTAAATTAAGAAAGTTTTATAAATGCATAACTGTTTTAGATATCATATTTTCTATGAAACCGTTTCGTTGACATTGTTTGTTTATCAAAATAAATAAATAAAATAACAAATATTTACGTCTTTTACATCGTCTGTGTTGTGAAGCTAAATTAAACTGGAAAAGTGTATTGGAAAATTGTGATTTTTGGAAAGTATAATCTACATAAGTTAAACTTAAGAGATTTTTAATTATTTTCAAAAAATAATTAGTAGTTTTTGTAAATTTGATGTTCAAAGTTCGAGTAATTTGCAAATAGAAGGAAATAATTGTCTATAAAAACTGGTCAACCAAATTTATACATCCATAGTACGGGTGCATAGTGTAAAATTTTAATAATGGAATGTGTTGTTTGTAAAATAGTTAACGGTGATGCTACCCTTAACTGTGATAGCTGCCAAAGGTCGACACATAGGGAATGTTCAGGACTGAATGCCCGAGAATTACAGGTTATGGACCTCAAAGGTAAGAGATCGCTTAAATTTTACTGCGAGGATTGTCACCATGGGGTAAAGCTTATTCCGCAACTTCTTGTTAAAATTGATAATTTGGAGCTTGAAATAAACCGATTAAAGACTGATGTAAATTCTGGTAGCAATAATGATTCTAACAAGGAAGATAAAGAAGAGATAATATACGAAATGATTGAGCGGCAGAGTCGCGCTTCTAACATAATTGTTTGTAACGTCAATGAGTCGAAAATGAACACTCAAGCAGAACGTGACCGTGAAGATGCAACAGCTATTGGAAATATTTTAAATGATTTTAATATAGACAAAAATAATTTAAAGATGTTTTGCTTGGGTAAACATATGCCAAACAAAATCAGGCCAATCAAAGTGATTCTGAATTCACGGGAGGATGCTGGATTTGTGCTAAAAAATAAACAACTGAATACAATTCCAAGCATAAGAATTTTTGGTGATCAAACGAAGGCTCAGCAGGATTACTTTAAATTAATTAAAGCTAAACTACAGATTCTAATTGATAACGGAGATACTACCAAAACAATTAAGTATATAAATAATAAACCAACTATCGTTCTAAAACAAAACCCAAAAAACAATCTGTAAACCCTAATATACTTTTTAACTCTGATATAATTTATCTTAACGCCCAAAGCATCGTAAAAAATAGAGATCAAATTCAAGAATCCATAAGTTGCTACAATCCCAATGTAATCCTTCTGAGTGAAACTAGAACAACAACAGATGTTGAAGATGTTGAAGTTAATCTTGAAAATTATTACCATGTTCGCTATGACTCCACGAGTAGACATACGGGAGGTGTTATACTATACATAAACAAAAGATTTGATTTTTCATATCATAAAACATTTCGGTTGCATGATAATTATTGATGCAAAGTAATCAAAGTAAATTTAAAAATTGCGGTTTATCTAATAGGGTGTTTATACCATTCACCATCTAGTTCAAATTCACAATTTATTGAAGATTTAGAAGAAATTTGTGATGTGTTATTTTCAGCAAATTATCGTTGTGTTTTAGTTGGTGATTTTAATATAGACTTGTTAGTTAATAGTTTTTATGGAGAAAAAGCAAAAAAAATATTTTCATCTTATGGGGTACAGCAATGTATAACAAGGCCTACGCGTATCACTGACACTAGCAAAACTTTGGTAGATTATGTACTTTGTAATCAACATAATATAATGGCGACTGTTCACGATTGTCCAAAAATAACTGATCATTCTGTTATTTCAGTAACTTTGTTCAATAACAATAATAATAGTAATTTTTCTGGTGATAACATTGCAAAGTTTAGAAATTTAAGTAATGAGAATCTAGATAAAATAAAAACTAATCTTATTATGTGCCATTTTAATTTAGACTCTGTTGACATTGACACTATTTATCAGGAAATTTTGGTCAATTGTGAAAATATTATTAATAATATATCACCAATTGAAATATGCCATTTCAAGTCAAAATTACCTTGGTTTGATAATGAAGTGTATGATAAAATTAGACTAAGAGATAGGGCTTATAAAGCTTTTAAAATATGTGTTGATGCCAATGAAAAACAACATAAATGGCAAGTTTTTAAGCAATGTAGAAATACGGTAGTAAACACTTTAAAACTAAAAAAAGAGCAGTATTTTTTTAATAAAAGTGATAGGTATCGAAATAATCCAAAGCAAATGTGGAAAACATTAAAAAAACTAGTTAATGGTAATTTTGAAGAGTTGCCTAATTCTGTAAACTTTGAAACTGCGGTAGGGCGAAAATTGCTAACAGACAACCTAGAAATAGCGACCAGTTTTAATGAATATTTTATTGAAAGCATTGAAAGTATTATACAAAGTATTCAGAATACAGTATCGTGCTGCAATGTAAATAGTAACTTATATTTAAAATTTGAAAAATTTGAAATGCTCTCTATGCAAGATCTGCAAAAAATGGTTTCCAGTTTAGATAATAAATTCTCACTGCATGAAACTCTAAATTGTAGAATAGTAAAAGAAGTTTTTCAAACTATTGGACATGTACTTTTAAATTTAATTAACACATCTCTTGCTACAGGTAAAATTCCCAATTTATTAAAAATAAGTACTATTATTCCTTTGCAAAAAATAGCCAATACTAATAAAGCGGAAGAATTTCGACCAATTAATACCCTTCCTCCTGTAGAAAAACTAATTGAAATTGCCGTTTATGATCAATTATTGGAACATATTACAAAAAATAAAATTTTAATCAACCAACAATCAGGTTTTAGAAAAAAATTTTCTTGTGATTCAGCTATACAAGTTACACTTTGCCACATAAAAAGAGATCTTGATAAAAATAAATACGGTATAGGTGTATTTTTGGACTTAAAAAGAACATTTGAGACGATCGACAGGAAAATATTAATTTCTAAACTTATTCATTACGGTATAGAGGGTACAGTAAAAAATCGTAAACAGAAAGTACGTTTTAAAGATCAGATATCATCTGAATTGAATAATGATACAGGAATCCCGCAAGGTAGTGTTTTAGGCCCACTTGTCTTTATTCTGTACATTAACGATATTGATCTTTTCGTAAACTGTGAATTCATTAATCTTTTTGCAGATGATACGTTAATTTTTTGTAGTGATGAAAATTTGGATACTGCTATTCAGAAAATGAATAATATTTTAGATAATGTTAATAAATATCTTATAATAAACAAATTAAAGTTGAACGTTAAAAAAACAAATGCACTGATCTTCACCACTAAATATAAATATAGCTTAATTGATGTTAACAGCATCCAACTAAATATTAATGATAAAAAAATTAACATTGTCACATCTCTAAAATATTTGGGGTTTCAGCTTGATAATATCTTAAGTTTTGATAGTCCCTTTGAGTAAATTCATAAAAAAATATCAAAAAAGTTGTATTTTTTTAGTAGGATAGCTCAAAACTTATCAATGGAGACCAAAGTCACAGTATATAATAGTATTATTCAGCCTCATTTTGATTACTGCTCATCAATTACATTTTTATTCAATCTTAACAAACTCAACATGTTGCAGAAGCTGCAAAATCGTGGAATGAGAATAATTCTAAAAGCAAATTGTCGTACTTTAATTAGTTACATGCTAAGTTCCCTAAATTGGTTTTCTGTTGAAAACAGACTCTGTTATTTTACGATGATTTTGGTTTTTAAAATAGTAAATAATTTAGCACCTGAATATTTCCATGAATACGTTTCTTTCAATAAAGATGTTCATTCGTATAATACGAGAGGTGTAAATGATATATATATATAACTAGAACTGTTTATCAAAGTACAATGAACTCACTATTTTTTAAAGGGTGTCACAAGTTTAATGAATTACCTGCATCTATCAAAAAGTGTACCACTCTTAACAATTTTAAAATGCTGCTGAAAGAACATATCAAAAACTTGTAATTTATGTTGACACTTGCTTTTTGATACGGTAATACCTACTCATTTTTACTTTTATATTTATTTTTACTTATTAAATTTGTTATAAATTAAGTATTCTATATTAACTATATCATTATGTTTTAGATATAGAAATTTGTACTGTACCTAAGTATTATATATTTCGTTTAAAAACTTATACTTTTATACTTTTATTCAGCTTTGTTTCTTATAACTGTATTTAATATTGTTATTTATTACCTTTATTAGGCTTAGTTTTTGAGTTTTTATATTTGAATTTAATATTGTTATATGTACTTTTTATAACTTTTTGTATGTATATTAGGGTTCCTAATTAAATAAAGATCTATCTATCTATCTATCAGTATCAGTTCGATTAGTTACAAATTGCTTAAAAATTTTTAGATAATATTTAAAATGGACGGTGACGATGATGTTCAGAGGTGCAAAACGCTTCCAGAGTTACTAAGCACCGCTACTAATGTGGTTTTAAATTTATTGCCAAATAAAATCAAGGCGCAAAATATGAATTTGCGCATAAATGTTTTATGGATCATTCCCGTACACAGGTACGAAATAGTTATTATCCTAACAAGTGCGGAAAGTTATACTTTCCCGCACGCGAACTGCCGATGCCCGAACGACGCGAAGCGGAGTTCGGGCAAGCAGTTAAGTGCGGGAAAGTTAATTTCCGCAAGAGTTAGGATCAATATTTTTTCTACAAGCATAAAAAAGATACTTTATACATTTTTTAAATTTTATTTTAACTTCTAACAACGTAACAAAATTTGAAATTATTTATTATTAATATTAATATTAAAAGTACAATTTATAGCTTTTTGTAGGCTAATTGCCGAATTAAGTTGTTGCTCCACAGTTGGTCTACTGCTTTCACTGAAGGATATAGCTGGAGTCATGTTTAATTGGCACGCTTCCTGCGCTTCTGGTTGTGGTTCATTTAGTGTTAAAATTTTGTTGCATAGGTTCTTTTTCTTTATTTCGGAATCTTCTACGTATCCCTCCGCAACGGTGGTAGATTTCCAGCCGCCCAGTCTCTTAATATTTGTAATTTCTTCTCCAGAATCAGCCAAAAATGTCGCAGAAAGCGTCTGAAGCTATGACCTGTATAGCACTGAGGATCCGGAAGCTTTAGGTAGGCCGCAATTTCAGAAGGCATTTTTCCAAATGAGTTGATTCCTACACATTGATTAGTGCATTTGCCTTGTTTAAATTGTACAAAAAAACGACGATGAGGTGTGTTTAAAGGTCTCAATGATGCATATTTTTTAATAAGCTTAAAATATCTACCGTTGTTTACTTCTTCCGAGATTACAAAAGCTCTGGATGTGTGATTTTTCGAATCAGTTATTTTTATTGTGATGTAGTTTTCTTTAACCTCGATGTTTTCTAAGGTTATATTTGTGAGTTCTACTCTTCTGCAAGCTCCTGCTAAACCGAAGATAGTGGCCACTTTAATTAATAAATAAACATCATCTGGAGCTTCGACCATAAATTTGGCAATATCTTCTTTATTGAAAACCTTGGCTTTTTTGGGGAAAAGCCTACAGATTGTTTTTTTAAAAATGTAATTAATTTGTAGAAGTTGCCAATATCGAAATTTTCTCTTAGTTTCATAACAGCCTTTATCATTGAGAATCGGGACCAAAGAGTATTGGGTCTTATAACTTTACTTAGTTCTAAAAAATAAGCCAGTAAAACTTCCTCTTTTTTTAGATTGTTGGTTCCCTTTTGACGAGCCCACTGAACAAAATGATCATACTGCCTTTCATACCTTTGTTTGGAAATCGCAGGAAGGAGTTCTAGGTTGGCCTCAGCAGCAGCCTCCAAAATACTGTGCGGAAGGTCTTCATCGCAATTATCCATTTAATTTTTTTGAATCAAAACTTTAAAAATCACCTGGATTACTATTCAGATACTTGAAAAGATGCAATTCTGACAATTAAATCTTTCATAGTGTCAATAAATACACGACTGCAGCTATAGCAACCCTACTTAAACAGGTGAATTTGTTGTTGCTTTGAATAAGGTTTACAGGGGTGATTTAATAAATTATGATTTTTTTAAAAACAAACATTTTAAAAATCCCTATTTTCATGTAAAATAATCTTAATTTTTTTTACTATTTGTATGTAGTCCAACAAGATAAAGATAATAATACAATAATTTGTCAAAAAAGTTATCGAACAACATCTCTAATTAATAAAAAAAAATGCGTGCGGGAAAAAATCTTTCCCGCACGCCGTGCGGGAAAGAGATATTTTCTGAATTAAAATGCGTGCGGGAAAGTGTTGTTTTACGCATGCTTGTAGAAAAATATAATTCCCGTACAGAACGGAAAAGTTAGTTGCTCAGCAACGGACTAAAATACAAGAATCACATTTTGCAGCTCAAATTTGATCCAAGAAACTAGACATTTCCAAGCGATTTTAGAAAAAAACTTTGGTTTATATAATTTTAAGAATTTGTTGTTACTGCTGGTATTAACATATTAAACAGTTACGTAGTTACTTATGTTTTTTTTTGTGTTGTAGTAATTTAAATTGATGCAAATTAAATAAAATAATATAATTTCTTATTAACTTTACTTTTAAACAAGTTCATTCATTATGCTTAGGCAAATTTATCAAAAAAGCAGGACAAATAAAAAAAGGTCTTGATTAAACAGAGGTGTCTTATTGTCTAAACTCTATACCAAATACTCATTTTAACTTATTTCTGGTTGTCTTGTCTCGTATTGTTTTATCTTATTTAGTCTTACCTCGTCTTGTATCGTCTTGTTTTGTCTTGTCACGCGGCATTAGTAGCACTTTTATCGATATATCCATCTTTAAAAAAAAACAACGTCGGCCATTTTTTTTCAAGTAACATCTTAATTGCACAATTTAAACAAAGATAAAAAACTGTCATATTAAAATTTATATATAATAGCAACCTCTAAGAGCCGTCATCCGTTATAAGACATTTCTCTTTTGCAGCATGCTCATTTAATACAGATGTTTACGTTTTCTATAAGGCTGAGTCCCTACTATATACAGAAGGTAGCTATTACACATTTTCACGAGAAATTGTCGTCATCGATAATATATGAATGAAAATGTTGTTAGTGAAAGGTGTTAAAAATTCAAAATCCCGATACCTGGGTGAAAACAAACGGCAGACAAGAGTAAAGAGGCCAAAAATGTGGGCAAAAAATCGTCATCGATAATATATCTGCCATTTGAACCACGTAAAGTTAGACTCTTGAGAAGCGTAAATCCAGAACGGCTGACACCTGAGTGAATCTGGATCTGGATCTGAAAATTTCGGGAGGGGCGAGCTAGTGCTTAGCCAGCACTGAGGCCACATATAACCCATTGTGCATCCTCCCGTATTGTAGGGATATACTCACCTCAGGCTGTTACCAGGCCTAGTGATTTAAAATAGGTGATGAGGCTCCCGAGGAGGATCTCCCTGACATCGGCTGGTATAAGCCAATACTCGCCCAACATGGATCTTCTAATTTCAGAAAAAGCAGAGCAGTCATACATAATGTGTTCTACTGTTTCCTCTTCTTGTTCGCAGCCTCTGCATAGCGGCGATTCTGTTAATTTCATCCTAAAGAGATGTTGTCGCAATTGGCAGTGACCTGTTAAGATTCCCACAGCTGTTCGGAAATTTTGTCTGGTCAATGCCTTAAATTTTTTGCTGTTTCCTCGCCTGGATGAGGTAATAACCCTCTGGCCAGTCTACAGTTCGTAGTTTCATCCCAGCACTGTATAAATTTTTGGTGAGAGTGCTGTTTAATAAGGTCCACGACTGCGGACAATGTTAGCTTGGTAGATGGGCGGGGGCTAACATATTTGTAGCCCGCAGCCCTCCTTGCCAAAATGTTCGCAATGCAGTTGCCTTTAGAGTTCTCATGTCCTTTGATCCACCTGAGTGGATACAAAGAGATGTTATACAAAGGTAATAAGGTCCAAAATTGTCATCTATAATATGTCAACCATTTCTACCACGTAATGTTGGACCCTTAAGGAGCCTATATCCGAAATAGCAAACACCTGAGTGGATACAAGGGAGGTGACGGACAAGAGTAAAGGAGGCCAAAATTTGGGCAAAAAATCGTAATGTAATGTAAGACCTTTGATTGGCCTAGTTTCTAAATGACACACTGCTGAGAGAATACAAATGAGATGGCAAACATGGATAAAGAAGGCCACAATTTGGGTCTCCGCCACCCTCTTTGTATCCATTCAGGTGTCCACAATTGACTACCACTGTTTCTACTTGGGTGTCTATCTAAGCTAAAACGTAAAGACCTGTATTAAATAAACAAATTGCAAAGTAGAAATGGCGGATTTTCCAGCTCCAGCTTTTCTGCAATTAGAATAGTTTGCGTTTCCAACAAAGCAGAAAGGTAAATCATTACATTCTTAGTTTGTATGCTAATTATTTTTTAGTATAAAACATTTACTACTTTTAAATAAATTTTATAACAAAATCATCAAAATTTTAATCTGTGTTTACTTTCAGTCTTATTGTTTTGTTAACTAAATTTACAACAATCAAAGTAGTTTAGGTAATTTTAGCAACTACAATCGGTAATTAATTGACCACTTAACTGTAGTTCTGTTTAGGTATTCTCTTACACCAAGGTTGTATAATAAGCGCATTAAACTTTCCCTAATAATTGAGTTAAACTAGTTTATTCAGTCAACCGAGTACACCACTGGAAAATTAGTAGTCACAGAATTGAAAATCACACCAAGGAATATAAATTTTCTTTCAATGGCGGAGTAATTTATATTACATTAACTTATAGCCAGAATTAACATTTCTAAACTGAAATTTAGGTATGATGTCTATCTAAAAATTTGATCAAAGAAATAATTTAAAAATCATATTTAAAATTTAACAACCTGATTTAAAATATTATAGACTAATTTTCACTTTTTTTACAGTTGAAATAGTGAGTTGCAGTTTTTTTATAAAATGGATAATCTGATTCAGATAACAAATCTAATTGAATTCTGTAAATACCTTAAACAATTAAGATTTTTCTCAAAAAAACAAAACATTAACAATTTTTTAAACAAAATCTGCGATTTTTCTTAAAATATACAATCAACTTTCTTAATTTAGATCACAACTCATTTTGCATTTATCATTATAAAAAACCGAGATACAGCGATTTTTCTTAAAAATCAAAAGACTATCAATTTTAAAAAAAAAATTAAAATCTTGCACATAGGTTAAAACTTGCACTAGCAAATCTTAAATTTAACTTTTTAACTGCACCATCTTAAGGTGGCCTCAGTACTTAAATTAAAAGTATTTCCTTAGTTATCTTCGTTATATATATATATTTCTAAAATCGGAAATTGCAGAAAGTGCTTCTGTTTTATTGCTAAAAACTTAAAAACTTTTTTTGTTGTATAAACATGCAGCAGTTATTTATTAGGTACCTACAAGAATTTAGATCAATTTATAGCGGGTCTCCCTTTGCATGCGCCTCTGCACGCAGGTGTTTAAATTTCCATTTCCCCTGATTTTATTCCTGATTTGCTGGGTTACTTTGTATTAATTATCATAACTAATTTATGAATAATTAGTTCCGTTCCGTCAAGATTCATAAATATGCAAGTCTCTTTCGAGGGCTCTTCTCTTTTATTTTAACAACTTCTTTCAAATAAGCTATTTCTAATGAAATTGAAAGAAGGGTTTATGGTTCATTTACTAAATTAAATGTTTAATTGTATTTCTGTTTACAATTTATTGATTTTAAAATGTTTAGGACAAAATTTTTCTTAAAATAAAACTAAAGCTGCCATATTTGAGAATCTAATTTACTCCAGCCAATCTTATTATTTTTATGTTAAAATTTAAAATGCAGACTACGATTTGAGCTCATTTTTTAAAAACTATACATTATAAACCAGTCCAACTTTTTAGGCATTGAAATAATACTAAAATAAAACGTATTCTAAAAGGAAAACGATGTATTCAAATTCTGGTGAATGTGGGATTAATTATACTGCTCATGTTTTTCTTAAAATATATAAGTGACTAATATTTTTTTTACTATATCTCGCTTAGTTTGAATGTAATCAACATTTTAGGATGCTCATTTCAAAGTTTTTTTTCAAGCACTACAAAAAGAGAATTTACAAAAACCAAGTAGAATTTTACCTACCATATCTCGCTTTGTATTGCAACTAGAAGATTTCTAAAAAATCGAATGTCTTTATTTTACAGAAGATCTAAGCATCCTTATTTCCTTATTTTATTTTCTTTAGATGCATAGTTATAAGTTATCACAAAAAGCCGTCCGAAAAGGTATCATTTTTACCCAAAAAAATTCTACCACCGAGAAGGGGTGGAAATCACCCCCCAAACAACAGCAAATTTTGACATAGGGTAGACATTTTTTCTTAATCTTATCCCTATCTACTCTGAAAATTTCAAGAAAATTAATCTATTAGCCACGGATCCTCGTTGACTGGACTGATTCACGTAACAAGAAATAAGGCATTCCAAAACCATTGCAAAACAGTTATAAAGCTTCTCAGAAAATATTCTATAGCATCTATAAAAAGATAAATAATGAAATTTTTACCAAAGTACAATATATGTTAATCTTTTATGATCTTTTTCAAGCTTAAAATATAATGTTCCTCAACATTCTACTATATAAAAATCAAAACGTTTTTATTTCGTGGCAGCAGCTATTAAAATTGAAAAATATTGCACTTGCTTTTTATTTTCTTTTAACAATGCTGCTATGACCCTGACATTATTGAATGAAAGAAAAAGAAATGTAATTTAAAATTGTCAGAACGAAGTCAAACAAACAAACTGCAAGATTTATTGTCATTATATTCAAGTCAAGATGAAAAAATGAGAAAAGAAGCCAGATAAATTACTACTTTACTGTTCAGTTCGTATTTAAGCAAACGGCTTTTGTTTTTTCCTTTTATTAGAAATTGTTACAAATGAATTTATGAAAAAAAAAGGAATTAGGAATTTAGGTATTAAGCAGCCAGCCAGGATGCCATCGCTATTAAACTGTTAGAACTGCTTTTTTAATAGATTTAATTGCGATTTAAAATCTGTTGAAATCGAGCAAACATCTTTAAAAAAAATAACACCGCTATTTACTCATGTCTTATGCGCTTAAACTGCTGTTTAAACAGTTACAACTTCTTGTTATTAACAAGATTTTATATTAGTTTCACTTGTCTATTAGTTTGTGTAACTCATTGTTGGACTAAGAGCTTAAGAGCTTGTGGCTTATTACTACTACTACTTTCCGTTGTTCGTTGCCCGAGCGGGCTAAGGCTCGGGTCTTCGCTGACTGAATTCTAATCACGTCCACGCCGAAAAAAAACTTTAGAAAATGTGTTTGCTTATTTTTGTAAATACAAAAATAACCCCGAGAAGCTTTCAAATGTAATATAGATTTTGGCTATATGTTTTTCATATTATCCTCCTTATCGCAAGTTCTGGCAGACAAAGCCGCCTAAAAAGAGGACCGATTTTAAAAAAATAAATACATATTTAAACTAAAAATTGAAACAAAGCGTATTTTTGAGATGTTTAAACTATACTTATAAAGTTTAAAGTTATTTGTAAAATAATTTTAATGGTTTTTGAGTTTAAGATATATTTCTTTCTCAAATAGCAAGATATCGTCCATCCTTAAACTGTTGATAGCTCGTGTTAGATTAAAGAACCACATTAGGCCACTTTTATTCGGAGTTATACAGTTGGGCACATTTACCTGAAAATCAAAGGGTATTTTATTATAGACGTTTCTCTTACCTTACAGTTGGGCACAAAGATATTTTTCTCTACCTGACTACTTATTTAAATTAGATAAATTAATTTAAGGAAAAGTTATGTGTTTAAATAATTTTTGTTAAAAAAAATATACACACAAATTTTAAAACATTTATTTATTTAATATTATACAAGAAATTGCATTTATAAATTTTTTAGGTAGATAGGTACTTAGGTATATTAAAATAAAAAAAATTCGAAAAGAGGTTGACCTTAAAGGCCATCCTTGCAACTTCCCGCTAGTTTTAACCGCAAAGCTATAGTAACGTGACGTATTTTGACGTTTTTGACTTTTTTTGAAATGTTTAAAAAGCCATAACTTTTTAACGCGTTATTCGATTTTGATGTTCAAGATGGCATTCGACGCAGTTTTTTGAGACCTAAAAACGTTACGGGGAGTGCAAAATCGGTTAGTCAAACAATCTCTAAGTTATTGAAAAAAAACACTTTTTTTGAAATTTTTCGACAACGATATCTCACGAACGAATCAACCGATTTTAATTTGCAAAACAACATTCGACGTGGCTTTTTAAGCTTGAGAGCTGATTAGGTTATGAAATTAATCGATGCAATAGCCAAAAAGATATGCCCAAAAAACATCATTTTTACCAATTGTTTTTTTCGGTTATTTTGAAATTTCTCAAAATCTACCAGCTCGAATCAGTTTAAACTTACAGGGAATCTAAGTTAGATGGAACTCTTTGGAATGCTTTTTATTTCATTCGGATCGGTCAACCCTCGTAAAAATAGTCAGAGGAGGTTCCTAAGACCTCAAAACGTTGAGATCCGATGAAAACTCGATTTTCGAAAAACGGGGTGAAACCAATAACTTAAAAAATAATTTAAAAAAAAAATTAATTTTTTTTAGCGGGAAGTTAAAAATACAATATTTTAAATTAAATTTATAAATTTGACGGCGCGTATTTATAAGCAGCAAATTTGACAAACTGTATTCTATTAATTTGATTTGTTTCATATTCATATTTCTTGAGAATGTCTGTTTTTTTTAATAACTAACCAACATAATTTTGTGCTTTTGTTTGCAGAATTAATTTTAACATAAATCTGATTTTGAAAAAAAGTGTTTACAAAATTAAAAATATTCGGATGGCTTTTGTAAAATAAATTATTGAAATGGGAATGGAACGATTCACATGCATTTGTGGTTTGTGCAACAGAAGCTGATATGTGGTGGAAATGTAGAATCGTTATCAATATATTTTTTTAATAAATTATCACAAAATTTTTGTAAGCGCTTATCCACTGGCATCTCACTCATTAAATTAAAAACAAAGCAATCGCTTACTTCGTCTGGGTTTAAATATTTCAGCTCGAAAAAATGTTTCGACGATTTACCTAATTCTGTATTATTTTTATATATAAATTACATGTAATCCATTTAAAACGAGTTATAACGAACTTCTTACCTTAATCCCCTAGTCTTGAGTTTTGTGCCCAACTGTACGGTACCTTTTTCATTTACCTGGCGCTGTGCCCAACTCACCAACGCCCCTTTTATTTTGCCTAATAAGTTATTTGTTATTTACCTAACGTTATTTGTTCATTAATTATACCACTCTTTAACACCTTTTTTGCTTGAATTTTAGAAAACAGTTTTAAGACTGAAACGTCTGTAGAATTGTAGATCTGTTTTGTTCCCTTTTTAAAAAAATTGGTTTTATGCATGTGAGATCGTGAGTGGTAATTTCTCTTGTGCAGGAAAATTAAATTTAGACAAAAAAGGAACTCTATCAGTAACAAAATAACTAAAGCACACACGTGAAATACTCAATACCACCAGAAAGATAATTATTACTTTTGTGTTTCCCAGTAACAAAATAACTTAAACACACTCTTGCAATACTCAGTACTACCAGAAAGATAATTATTTCTTTTTTAGTTAGTTGATATAACAGTTCTATGTTTATCTATTACAACTGCGGTAACACAGGCAGTGGTTACTATGACACTGCAGCACAAATACATTAACATTACAGTACTGTTATATTTTGTTTCCAATATTCTGGAACCATAGCCATTTTTTTATCTTGTTTAAAATATTTTGTATTTAGTCCGTTAATAAGTCGCCAATAAATATGATTAACTGATTTTTAAGACGCTTTTATTAGCATCACTTGTATGTTTACTTGTTTGTTTTTGTCAATGTAAGTCTTTGTTGAACTAAGAGCTTATTAATGTTATGTAGTCCTGTATCTTCTCATTTGCGTATTATACCGATACACAAAAACTAAGGCTCGATTTACTTTAATTTATCAAAGACTAAAACAACTAACACTAAATCACTTATTTATATTCAATTTAATTTTTAGATCAGATCGGACACAAAAAAGCAACTGGGTCAAGACTGTCCTGTCCTTTAACAGGTTTATATATTCCGACTTCAGACTTCTCAAAAGACCGGGTATAGCCTTGCGGACTCTATAGAATTAGTTTCCTTTGTAAAAGGCCACAATCTTCCAGACACCTTTAATTGCGTAGCAGTGTATTTATTTTAAATTCGTTAACTGATGTTATTGTAAAAAATGTGCTATACTTTTCTTGTTATGAGTACCTATATATTTATTAACTGATTTTTAACAGTTCCATATCTCTTCTGACTCTGACCTATGTATTATGTTTTATATCTGGCCTGAGTGTTACTATTGACTTTATTTTTTACAGTTTTGTGATCGTCGTAGAATTTGACATTTTAGCATTGGATAAGCGGATTTTTTTTTGCAGCAAGCGTTTTTATCTCAGTTTAACGACGATATCATGTGGTGTTTTAAAATTTTAGTCACCTTTCGTTTGCGCCGTGCCTCTTCCGTAGCTACTGCTATATAATAGCTAATTTGCATCCACATTGTCTTACCATTGTCTTGCTATAGCTATCGCTTCAATCTTTGTTAATGTAATTATGGTGGTATTATGGCTTACGGACTCTATATTAAGTTTCTCCCCTGTCAGAAGCATTTTTTTCTACACATCTTTATATTTTTGCTTTTAATGTAATGTACATTTGTACGAAATTATTAATTGTTAGATTGCATACATAGGCTAAAAGTACCTATATTCTGTATTGTGGTGCTCGTGCCTCTTTCGAGCACACAAAGTTTCTTTATTTAAAGATTTTTAGTTATATGCAATCGTTGGCGATCATTTGGTCTCTTCTTTTCTTTTTCAGTGATTTAATAATCACTGATTAAGATTCATTTTCTTTTTGAAGAGCTTTATGAGATTATTCGTATGGATAGCAAAATAATCTCAACCAGTATGGAAAATATGGAAGATCGCCGTTGCCAAGACAGTGGATCGTCGTTGAAACAAAAAGGCGAAACAAATTGTTTGATTGATTATTATTTTTGATATTTCAAAAAAAGTTAGATGTATTTCTTTTTGCTGCAGTAATACAAGTTGTTATATTTTCATTTTTATTTTATTTTAATTTGGTGTAATGACCATTGCACTAAAATATTGGTGACCCCGAGTTGAACTCAAGCTGAACCCAAGCTGAACTCAAGCTGAACCCAAGCTGAACTCAAGCTGAATCCGAGCTAAACCCGAGCTGAACCCAATCTGAGCATCCTGATCAGAGCATCACGACCAGAGTTTTCCGACCTAAGCATCCAGACCAATACGTTTTGAGCTAAGCATAACGAATCGAAATCCTACGGATAATCGCGTGAAGTTTCTCCAAAAAGGATTTGATTAGGTGAGCCATTTGATTTGCCATTTTTTAGAAAGATTGCATATAACCATTTTAATATGACAGAGCCAAATATCTCTGTCACTGAGGATATTGATTCTTTAGAAAACTTAAAAAATATTAGACTCCCAACTTTCTGGTCATCAAAACCAGAACTTTGGTTCAAACAATTAGAAAGTTAATTTTTTATTTATAATGTCAAAGGTGACAAAAGTAAATATCACATTACTGTGGCACATTTACCACCAGAAATTTTTAGCGAGGTTTATGATGTAATTAGTAAACCTCCAGTAAATTATTTATATAATTTTCTAAAAGATACCATTCTGAGTCGGTTAACATTATCAGAGGAAGCTCGTTAAGGTAAATTGCTGTCTAGCTCTGAATTAGGTGATAAAAAACCTTCTACACATTACAGAGAACTTTTGCAAATAGCAGGTGATAAAACAATCGATGAAAAATTATTAATTAAATTATGGAGAAGGCGGTTACCAGATGTAATTGAAATTGCTCTAACTTCTTCTAGTCAACATGATCTCTCTCATTTATTAAATCTTGCAGATAAAATTTGGCAAACACTTAGACAAAACTCGAAATCTGTCTTTGAAATTCAAAATTTTTCTAAATCAGACGAAATGTCTGGTTTGAACAAAACAATTACTAACTTTATAGATCATTGTCAAAATATTTTTAAGAACATATTAGATAAACAAACTAAATTTGAAAGAGAAATTTCCTCTCTTAGAAATAATTTTTCAAAAAATAATTTTTCATCAGACGATTACCATAAATGTCAATGTCAAACTTACCGAAACAGATCAAAAAACCGCGATTTATCAGTAAATTCAAGTAATCATCGAAATAGAAGTCGTGATAAATCAGGCAATTTATGTTATTATCATCAAAATTTTGGAAATAATGCCAAAACATGTAACGGTCCACCATGTCTTTTATCAGACACTTTCAACAAAATTAATACAAATTCAAAAAACTAAATAGCTCAACCGTAAATAATTGTAAATCTACCAACAGTGTTCCTATGTCAAAACGTCTTTTTGTTTACGATAAAACTAATAAATTAAATTTTCTCGTTGATAGTGGAGCAGACATCAGCTGTCTTCCCTACAATATGTTTAGCAATCATAAAAAAGATAAAAATATATTACTGACTTCCGCTTCAGGCAATACTATTCTTACTTATGGAAAAAAATTTCTGAACGTAAACCTCGGTTAACGCCGAAAATTTCCTTTTCTTTTTACAATTGCAGATATAGCTAAACCCATAATAGGTGCAGATTTCTTATCTACTTTTGGATTGCTACTTGATTTAAAAAAACAAAAATTAATAGATAACGAAACTTTTATTATTTTCACTGGTAGATTACAAAATTTCAATCAGGAACTCCCAAAACTATTTGCGGTTGAGAATCAGTATACAAATTATTTTAAAAAGTATTCTAGCATTTTTTCATCTCCCAATTTTCATTCTGAAGCAAAACATGATGTAAAACATCACATAGTTACCGAAGGGCATTTACCTTATAGTAAGCCAAGAAGGTTAGATCCCCTTAAAAATAAAATTGCCAAAAAAGAATTTGAAGACATGGTCGACTTAGGTATTTGCAGGCCATCATCATCTTCAGTGACGTCACCATTGCATATGGTTCCAAAGAAGGACTCTGCAGATTGGCGTCCCTGCGGTGATTATCGTTTTCTTAACAAACAAACAATTCCAGAACGTTATCCATTAACGTTGATTTCTGACGTTAATTTAAAAATTTACGGATCTCAAATTTTTTCAAAAATCGACTTAGTAAGAGCGTATCATCAAATACCCGTTGCTGAAGAAGATATTTACAAAACAGCAATTACTACTCCATTTGGTGCATTCGAATTTCTACGTACTCCTTTTGGATTACGTAATGCTGGTAATACATTTCAAAGATTTATTAGTGAAGTCACCAGAGCATTAGATTTTTTGTTCGTTTACCTAGATGACATTCTAATTTTTAGCAAAAATGAACAAGAACATTTACATCATCTAGATATTTTATTTGAAAGGTTAGAAAAATTTGGCGTTAAAGTCAAACCATCTAAATGTATTTTTGGAGTTACTAAGGTTAACTTTTTAGGTCATTCTATCACTCCAGAAGGAATTTTGCCATCTGATGAACGAGTTAAAGTTATCTCAGATTACGAAATTCCAAAAACTTACAAACAATTACAAAGATTTGTAGGAATGGTTAACTTTTATGATAAATTTGTACCTCAATTCGCAAAAATCTTAAGTCCTTTACACGAATTCATTAATTATTTAAATGCAATCAAAATTAAAAATATTGAAAATTGACCAAAAGAATGCTAAAAATGTTTTGAAAAAGCAAAAGAAATGTTAATTAAAGCATCTTTGCTTAATCATCCTAAAGAAGGAGCAAAATTGATCTTAACTACAGACGCTAGCTCAACAACCATAGCTAGTACTTTAGAGCAAGTTATTTAAGATGTTAAACAACCTTTAGCATATTTCTCTAAGAAATTAACCAAAAGTCAACAAAACTACAGTGTTTCTGACAAAAAACTTTTTGCTATTTATGAGTCCATTAAACATTTTCGTTACATGTTAGAAAGCGTAGATTTCCATGTTTTTACAGATCACAAACCTATAGAAAAAGCATTTTTTTCGAAATCAGAAAAACCACCACGTCAATTTAGATATTTCGAATATATTCTACAATTTACTAACAAAATTAAATACGTAGGCAGCAAAAACGTTGAAGTTGCAGATTTTCTTAGCCGAATTGAGCACGATCAAATCGATAATATTAATTTCACTTTACAAGATATATTTAACGAACAAAATTCAGATATAGAATTAACTAGTCTTTTACAAAAACAAAATTCTTCAAACCAATGAAGAAACAATAAGGTTTTCCTCAAATAAATTAAAGTTGAAACACATAGTTTCAAAATTTGGTATGAAACTTCTACTAATAAACAACGTATATATATTCCTCGAAGTTTACGTTACAGTTCTTTTCTTAAAGTACATAACGTAGCTCATTTAGGCATTAAAGCCACAATCAAAGCAATTAAAAACATATACTTCTGGCCTGGCCTCATATGAATAAAAACATTAATCTTTGGACGAAATCATGTATTCAGTGCCAAAAATCAAAAATTTTCAAACACACCAAATCTAGTCTAGGAGATTTTAACGTCCCTGAAGGAAGATTTCAACATATTCACATTGACTTAGTAGGTCCATTGAAGCCTTCAAAAGGTTGCACTTACGTACTCACAGTCATTGATAGAGTTACTAGGAGGATAGAAGTTTACCTACTTCGGAATATTGAATCAGAAAATATTATTAGAACTCTAATAAATCACGTTTCGGAATACCTCATAAAATTACATACGATCAAGGTACTCAATTCGAATCAAGTTTATTCAAAGAATTCAGTAAACAATTAGGTTTTCAAAGTTTACACACCACACCTTATCATCCACAAGGGAACGGCATGATTGAAAGAGTTCATCGGACTCTTAAATCAGCTCTTGTGTCAAAACTAACTTCAAATTCTTGGAAAGATGAATTGCCTTTGATTCTTTTAGGTTTGCGATCTGCAATCAAAGAGGACTTACAATGTTCACCCGCAGAACTTGTTTATGGACAAACGCTACGTATTCCTGGTGAATTCTTTAATAATTCTAAAGAAAATGTAGATATTTATCCTATTTTAATTAAAATTTGTGAAATTTTTAATAACATTAAACCATCTTAAGTACAAAGACATGGTTCAGCAAAAACATTTGTTCATCCAGAGTTAAAAAATTCAGAATTCGTTTTCTTAAAAGTTCCGGGTATTAAACCAAGCCTCACAGCACCGTACGACGGTCCTTTCAAAGTGGTTTCTAGAAGTGAAAAAGTTTTTAAAATTTTGAAAGGTAATCACGAAATAAGTGTTAACATTGACATGACTAAACCAGCTTTTTTATTAAATGAGCAAATTAATAGCACCCAGGTGCCAACCAAGAAAAAGAAAGTCACTTTTTTTATTAATAATTTAAATAGTTTTTAGTTCAGTTTTTTAGTTATTTTTTAATCAATATATCAATTTAATTTTTTTAAGGGGGGAGTATTTGTGGTGCTCGTGCCTCTTTCGAGCACACAAAGTTTCTTTATTTAAAGATTTTTAGTTATATGCAATCGTTGGCGATCATTTGGTCTCTTCTTTTCTTTTTCAGTGATTTAATAATCACTGATTAAGATTCATTTTCTTTTTGAAGAGCTTTATAAGATTATTCGTATGGATAGCAAAATAATCTCAACCAGTATAGAAAATATGGAAGATCGCCGTTGCCAAGACAGTGGATCGTCGTTGAAACAAAAAGGCGAAACAAATTGTTTGATTGATTATTATTTTTGATATTTCAAAAAAAGTCAGATGTATTTCTTTTTGCTGCAGTAATACAAGTTGTTATATTTTCATTTTTATTTTATTTTAATTTGGTGTAATGACCAGTGCACTAAATGTATGTTGCTAAACTAACACGCAGGTCAAAAAGTTAAAAAGCATAATATAAACGTATAATGGTACAAATTACAAAAAGGTATTAATATTGATGATACTTTTATAAAATGAAATAGGTGTTTTTTATATTAACAAGACAATTATTTAAAGCTTACTGCTTGAAATGTGTATATTTTGATTCTTATTGTATGTAGGTATCGGTGAATATCCTGTGTTGGTCAATGTAAATATTGTTCACTTGAAGTACCTCTTATTTTAAGGGACATTAAACCCAAGTCGTTACTTTGTAAGTAACTATATACACAGAGCATTATCTCTATTACTATTTCTGACAAATTCTAACAATTCGACTGACTCCAATTTCAATTTCGTTTACAATGCGGCAAAGAGAAAAGCCGGTCGAACGATAATATTAGAACACAACGGCTGAATGCGGAGGGAAGAACATTCAGGACCATGGAAAGCCCTTAGAAACGTAAAGTGTCCGATATAACAATAGAAAGATTACGCTGGTTTGGTATGTTTATTTATGGTTTCAAATAAGTAGGTTCTACATAGCCGCTATAACATAAGCTGATTTAGGATGTGCTGTCTGTATGTAGACGATTTCGGATTTTAACCAATATTAAAAATTAAATTTAGGTTTTGCTTTATAAGATTTTTCAAATTATTTAAAAAAAAATACAATCCATGTATATTTAATCAAAAATTATATTATTTGCTAAAGATATTTTAATATTCTTGTTAAAGCGTTATACTATTGATTGTTATACACATTTTAATTTACCTCTGTTTAGAGTATGCTATAATTATAAGAATAGTTTGTTGGCTGAGTATATAATTTAAAGCAATTAAATAAAATTAAAAATTTTAAGGATAAATGTCTGTATCTAATAATAACCAACATTAAAATACCGCAAGTTAGAAGACTAATATGTCCATTAGTTGCAGAGGATCACTGTTATAAGCAAAAAATGATGTCAATAGTAGTCTTAAATACTTTTATGATTCCATGTATGGATCAGTCACTATCCCTAAGCACCAAATCAGAAGTTTAAAAAGCAAATATAGATTTCCACTTTGGTATATTCTACGGATTAAGTATGTAAAATTAAGAAAAGTTAATAAAATTTATAGGTAAATTTCAAAAAAGCATGCAAATCCACAAATGCACAACTATTTTAATGAGTTAAAAAAAATGAAACTTCAAACAAATATAAATTATATAAAAAAAAAATCGAAAAAAATATAAATTCTGATACCAAATTATTTTGTGGTGTGCCAAGGGAAGATTCTAAAGACATTGGTAATGCTTTTGCAAAACATTTTTAATAGGTGTATGAAAAACCTAGAAATAAAAATAAATGCAGATTAAAGTTTGGAAAGACACCTTTAATTTTTCGTACATTACAAAACTAAATATTATAAATGAGAGACTTCCAACTTTAAAACTGCTTGACTATCTGAGTATATGACTACGGTTTTACCCGTTATAATCTGAATTATAATCTCCGGTGCACAGTGTTGTATAGCCATAACTTTAGCCTAAAACGCTGTAGCATTTGACCAAGACTTATTTGGACCGATATCCTGTGTCCCCTACTACATATACCCGATCATGTTTATACAGTTAGAAACAAATTTTATTTTGTGTTTACGTGTCTATTCCGATTTTTAAAAGTGTGAGTTACGAAAGGTATTTTGTATTGATTGTAAGGTTAAATTGAATTGTGTTTAATTGAGATGGCTTAGTAAAAAGTACATTACCAAGATACGTCAGAGCTAGTTTATACTTTTGTCGCCACTCCGATTGCTATTTTTTATTTTTTCCAGTTAATTCTAAATAAATAATTGTAATAATCTGAAGAATAAAGGGTTTTTAAAAATTTAATGTTAAAATTGATTTATAGTTTTTGTTTACAATTCGAGTCTGTGTAATATAATTATCTGATTTGTTTTGTTTTCTAAGTGGGAAAGTAAAACTAATCAATGTTAATATAAATAGCATCGTATAAAAGAACAGTTAAGTAACTGCATTTAAACACTTTCTCCATTAGCCCAAAAACTCCTTAAAACTCGACCATATTTCCAATTAAAATTTGTGGCTCGTTAAATGTCATTAGTTGAAAGTTTTTCTCTTTTAGCACTTACGGACAGCTGAGCAAAGATGCTCTTTGCGCTTACCAAAAACTTAATATGCTAAGTGTGTGCTAATGTTCGCATCTTCTGCATTCGTTTATTGACTACCAATTAATTCTAGCTAATGCTTCTTAAACTTATAATTGCTTCTGGAGAAGTTCAAAAAGTTTATAATACGGAACGATGGCATTCCGGAAGACGGCAATGCTAGAATTTCGTGAAAATCCTGTTAATATTTGTCTCTGATCCGTAGACTTGACGAACCGGAAAACCACAATTTTCATTTATAAATATTTTATTTAAAAAACAATTAGATATTTAATTAAAATATTTTTACCTGTCTATAAGAGGATTTTAATAATTATATATATATATATATATATATATATATATAGATTAAAATTCTTGGAGATGCAGTCAAGTTAGGCTTTTATAAGAAAACTCTTTGAAGTGTTTGTCTAGCTTTCGAATTTATTTAATTTATTATCAAGACTTTCTACAAGATAAAAAATATTGTTAAATACAAATATTTTTTATAAAAATAAAAATTTAAACTTACTCTTCTTGAGGTTAACATTTTCTTAGCAATTTCTACTATTTTATATGAACACATTTTTCAGTTTATAATAAAATGACAGTTGTTAAAAATTAAATTTCAAAATTTCTAAGGTACTACAAAATCTATATCACAGTAAGTACACTTTATGTAAAAAAAATATATATATTTTTATAGAAAACAATGGTTTTATCTTGCAAATCTAATTTAGAATTTTTAACCACGTGCGAAACAGTATTCGTTGAAGGAACTTTCGACTATTGCCGGAAATATTTTACGCATCTGTTTTTAATTCATGGACTATTTATATATGTGCATCAAATAATTTAAATTTTCAACCAAGTCAAATAGTGTGCGATTTCAAAATAGCGATTCATCAAGCTATAAAAGTAATTTTATAGCTACTATTAAAGGATGTCGATTTCATCTGACCGAAAGTTGGTGGAAAAAAATACAAAAATTGGGCTTAACAGAACCAGTTCAGTGTTAACGTTCTTTTTTCAGTTTAGGATCATGATGGTAGATCTAAGTCTCATTCATAGTTATAGAATGACGCACCAAATCGGTTTAAATTCTGCTTTAAACGCTCCAAATTACACTGAAAAAATTCTTTTCGATTCAGTTTTTGTTATTAAGTACCATCGAGGTACTCTATAAGATAACTAATTAATATCCTACTTTAAGAATTTTCAAAGATCTAAATAAAAAAATTATTTTTTTATAAAAGCTTTGTTAATATTAACACATGCTTTGTTTAGACCACATTAATTACCGATTACATACATGATCTGTTTTGGATTTTAATTAATAACAGAAAATTTAGTTATGATAATAATTAATCATTTTTATTATTTCCAATAATTGTGCATCTGGTCCTAAATTAAATACTCTAGTACTATAAATCGTATATTTGTTATTTAACCATAATTACAGAAATGGATTATTAGCATGAACAATATTGACTTAATAATTAGTCGATAATTATTCATTTGTTTTCCTTTTGGAATTAATGTCAATAAAATAACTGAAAAGTAAATAATTTTAACTAAAATGTAATTAAGACTGGATATACAAGGCTTTATTTGGTTAAATTATTAATTTTATTACAATTTAATTAATAACTATTTTAATCATACTCTTATTAAATCATTTATGTGAGTATAAACATCTATTTAAAAATTATAGTATAGGCGCTCGGGGAAAGGGGTTACTAAAAGAGACTAGTCCAAAACGGTTGGCCTGCCTTAAACAGGTTTATAGTATAAGAGTTTGTACGCTTCTTCGTCAAACTCGAGTGTCAATGAATGTGTGTGTGCCGAAAGCTGTCACCGATCGAATAGTTTAGCTATAGCACTGAAGTTGTTTCATGACGTAGTTGTCTGTATTGAAAGTATTTAATAGTTTTGTTAGAAAAAAGCAAAGTTAGTCTTTTCAACTTAGTCAAAAATGTTTATAATTATCCCATAACTGTAGAATTTAACAATTTTTTTATTTCAACTTCCATAAAGGTTATATTTATTTAACTCAGCAAGGTAGTCTTGGGCTTAAAGGGTACCCGTCTTGCCCAACCCGTTTTGTCATGAATTCATTTTTAATTAAGGTCATAAGGTTTTCATTTTTAGAAGGTTAATAACTCTATAAAAAAACCTTAGCGCGCACTGTTGAGTGAGCCACCATAAAATTAACAATGGAAGAAGCTAAATCTTCTTCAATATCTGCTGCCATAAAGAAATATGGTTAGTATGTCTACTTTGCAGCGACATACTAAAAAAAAAGTTTCGACAGAAGATTTGGAAGATATTCGCCTGCACTTGATGGCGTTCAAGAAAAAGAATTGCTGGATTATGTATATTATTATTGTTTCTACGGTCTCTCTATAAAATCGACAAGAATCCAAACAGTTACTACTAAGACTACAAAAATAATTGTAAGAACTAGAATAACGCAGGTAGTCGTGATTTCTAGTGTTAAAAGAGATAAGCTTACGACGGTTATTTGCTGTTGCAATGAAGCTGAATCCTTTATTTTAAATAGAACGGTTGGAAGATTATCAATGAGGCTTCTTCTAGTACTGACGCACCTTGTACAGACAACGGATGGATCAATGGGCCTACATTTTTTAAGTGCAGATAGTAAAGTATTGTTTGTTATGGACAATCACGAATAAATATCTTGAAGCATTGGAATCTGGGGGCACGGTAGTGCCCCCGCCAAGACGAGCCAAGCGAAGCGCACGGGCACTACCTACCTTTTCTCGAAGCGCTTCGTCGTTTTTTTGAACCCTCATAACTTGGGATTGGATTATGCTAGATCAACAAAATTTTCGGGATATATTGTCAATAGCGGACTTATTGAACATATTAAGTTTTAATTACATTAGCTTTTATACTTCAGATTTTATTTATATCTAAAAAACGCTGATTTCGTCACTGACTCACTGATGATCATCAAAATTATTAAGGTATTTCCTAATGTCCTAGAAAGCTGAAATTTTGTATGTGAGCTAGTATTAGCACACAAACAATAAAAAAATTATAAAACTTGTAACTTTCATCCCCCAACCCCTTAAACTAGGGGATGGGAGTTTGTATGAGACCTGTAATTTTAAATTAAATTTTGATGACGCTAGAGGTCTAATCTAATAATCTAATCTAAAACTTGGTGCCCCCAGATATATACATATATATATATATATATATATATATGTATAGGTACTCCTTGTTAAAAAAAAAAAAAAAAAAAAAAAAAAAAAAAAAAAAAAAAAAAAATTATCGACATATATTGAGACATATCGACATATATTGAGAGACATATACTTCAGATCAGATCATATAAATATGAATGAATAGAAGTGTGCGAACGTCTCCTGCCTCTTACGTCCACACAGTAGCTAAAAATAAAAAAAAAATTGTCCTTGACAGCGAGCGCGTCGATTGTCTTGTTTTGTTGATTGTCGATTGTCTTAGACATAAATAAAAAAAAATTTTGTTACAAACAATTTACAAAAAGAAATGAAATCCCACCAAAAACATTTTCATGTAAAATGTTGCCAAGACGAGCCCATATGACTCGCACTGTCAAAAAGTTATCAGATCTCATGTAGAGCCAAGCTTCTAACACTACACGCCCTAACTTCACAAACTCTACACCTTAGTCAAAATATGTGGCTTGGCCATTTCGCTACATTCACATCGGCGTAAGGTGAAAAATCATTTCACTGTTCATTACTTTTGTGTTATACAATAGTTCTTGTAGTAACGAACGGCCAAGCCACATATTAGTTAGGCCTTGTAGAGTTAGGGCGTGTAGTGTTAGAAGCTTGGCTCTACATGAGATCTGATAACTTTTTGACAGTGCGAGTCATATGGGCTCGTCTTGGCAACATTTTACATGAAAATGTTTTTGGTGGGATATGCTTTACAAATAATGTGGTTTTGTCTTACTGACTCCCCACACCACACATCAAATGCAGCCTTTAGGTTGATGTTCATATGATCCTCAAACGATTTATTTTGCGCAAGCTGTTTTAAATTTTCCCTGTATGAGATAGCTATTAATTAGCAAAATACACTATTCTTGTATTTTATTCCGTTGCTGGGCAACGAACTTTTCCGTACTGTACGGGAATATTTTTTCCGGACCTGTGTACGGGAATGATCCATAAAACGTTTATAAGCAAATTCATATTTTGCGCCTTGATTTTATTTGGCAATAAATTTAAAACCACATTAGTAGCAGTGTTAAGTAACTCTGGAGGCGTTTTGCACCTCTGGACATCATCGTCACCGTCCATTTTAAATATAATTTAAAAATTTTTAAGCAATTTGTAACTAATCGAACTGACATTTTTGTGACACTAATCAACAATGATAAACAAACAATGTCAACGAAACGGTTTCATAGAAAATAAGATGTGATCTAAAACAGTTATGCATTTATCAAACTTTCTTAATTCACGATTATATTTAATGTGATTTCAGAAAAAATAGTATGTGTATCTCGTAGTAAAAGCACATTCCCGGACTCTCAATGTTTTTTGGCCAAGGCTATTTACATTGTCGTCCGGGAATGTATTGCTTTTCATACTGGATACACAATATACTATTTTTGTCAAATGAAAAAGCTATTGCAGTCGTGGAACAAAATTTAAAATATTGATTTTATTTTAGTATTTTGATTGTAGTGTAGCCAATAAAAGTAGTGAAAATATTTTGCAGAGCTTCTGCAAAATAATTAAAGAGATGGTGTAAAATTACTGGAGGATCATTGAAATAAGCGGGGGAGATATTGAATAAAAAACAATTTCATTTTTGCTTTCAACATTTTTCAAACCAAATGTAATGTTATAAAATCCATTTAATTTTCAAAAATGCTAAACAACTAGTTTTTAAGTTGTTCAGTATCAAAATTTAGATGTGGTGTAAAAAAATCATTTACTTTATTGCAAATATCGGATTTCACCAGTTTGTATATGATATGTATTAAGTCTTGCATAATAATGTTTGTCCACGACTGTTCTACAAAACGTTCATTATACTAGTGCTTCATAAAGAATAATAGTACCTATTATTCACTAGTGAATAATGGTTCATTATTCACTGCATGACGTCACAACAGAACGTATGTCTAAACTTTATAAGAGAATAACTCATATTAGACAAATTTTATATTTTCCTTTGACATTTCAATCCGTATTTATATGTCAATGGTGTAAACAAACAAAACACATGTATAAAGAATCGACCTACCTTTTACCACTACATCTAAGCTACACACTTTAATCTTTAAATTTAGATCGTAGTTAGTGTAAGTCATATACATTTGAAACTTCAATTACATTAATTATAGCGTAAAATTAGAATTTTAAAGTTGTGATTATAGCAATTGTGTCGTGGACAAAGTATAGTATTCTACTCGTGTATAGTGGCTATTATTCACTCAGATGATTTACAACACTCGCCTGTGGCTCGTGTTGTAAACTTCATCTTCATTATACGCTCGTTGAATAATATACTATTATTATTTCCAATAATTCAAGTAAATTAAAATAAAAAATATTTGTAGCAAATATGTAAAAAGTAGTTTTTTACAACTTTTGAATACCTACAAGAAAGGACCATAAAGAGAAATGTGTTCTTTAATAATAAGTGAATGATGATTTTTTTTAAGTAAAGTTAAATTTAAACTATTTTATTAACGTATAATCACAGTCATAGAGTTTTGTACAATTTTTATATAGAACAACACAGAGCTATTATAAATATTTAAATACTAGAAACGTATTTTTTAATACATCTAATATAATATTTTTTAAGTATAGAAATTTCAAAAGAAAGAACAATTAGAGGAATCAACAATAGTTACATCCGGCAAGACTTGAATCTGCCATCTCTACCCATAGCCGGTAACGCCTTTACCCATCAGCCATAGATGCATGAGTTTTTGATCATCTATATCTATCAATTCACATAACCGTAAAATTAAATTTATTTATAATGGAAAAATTTGTAAACTGGTTTATTTTGTAATGTAGAGTCCGAATTTTAGTTTAAAAAGTGTAAATGTGAAGTAAAATAAATAAAATTTGCTGACCAAAGCCATACTCTAAAAGGGGTTACTTTGAGGGTTACTTTGATCAACGCCTAGAAATACATTTTAAACACTCTAACCACATAGAAAGTAATCATATTCGACCAGTTAAGAAATCGACCTTGCAGTTTTTAAGAAAAGACAAAAAATGTTAGGGGGTTGACTTTGATCGTACCATTTTACATTTACCTTAAGCTAAAATGCTATGTTTTTTAGGTTAAGTACTTATATATTGTTAAATATTTATTTATAGCATTATAATAAAAATAACAGTCATTATAAAACAAAAAGGTCTTAGAAACTGAAACTTCTTTGTCATCTAAATTGCCTTAATAGTTAGGTACCTGATAAAGTAAATGCTTTAGCCATAACTATTTTCAATAAATTGTTACATAAGTTAACAATAAAAATAAAACTTAACATACAGCATTATAAAGTATATTTCTTTGGAACGTTTTTGTAAATTGCTTAAAAATTTTGTGTCTTTGATGCCTACTTTGGCTTAACCAAATTGCCCTGGGAATGAAAGTTCCTGAGTTGGCTGTAAATATTCTAAAATCTCTGGTTTCAGAAGTGTAGTAGGATCTTAATTTTTAGTTGGTATATCGATATCATTTTTACTTTCATCTGAGCTGCTTGTATCTGCAGTGGTAAGACTTTTTTTAGGTTGGACGTTTATTCTTTTCCTTTGTCGTTGCACCATTGATTTGATTTGCTTAAAGCGCTTTCTCTGTAATAATTCGGAGAAATTAATAAAAAATAGGTCCAGGATCTTGTTTTTAAAATGCTCCCGAAATTTTATCAAGGACTTTGTTAGGATTAAAGGGATGTATGCCGGTTGCATTAAGCAGATTACGCTTTACTACTGACTCTTCTTGGTCGCCTGGTTTATTGGCAGACTTAGCTGACACTTGGTTCATTGTTTTCTAAAGCATGTAATAGAAGCGAAGGGAAAACTTCTTTTGCAATTTCTGATAAATTTCTATTCTTAAGTTTGTAATCTCTAAGTACTGTTCGCCAAGCCACTTTTATCGGATTAAAAATGCCACATCCAGTGGTTGGCACATATGTGTTGATTGTGGCACTAGACAAACGAAGGATATGTCATTTCCTGATTTGTTTAAATGTGATGCTAGATTGTCTTCTACTAAGACTTTCCGTCCAACTAAACGTCTGGCATGTTTCAAACCAATCTGTAAATGTGTTGCCGTCCATCCTTCTGTGAGAGATTCCATTAAATCTGCATCCCTTAATACAACATAGTTTGTCACCAAATGGTTTGTCCCGAATACCTCCCTTTTTCAGTTTTTTATACATGCTCGCTTTGGTTGATTATGTAAGTAAGGTGGTACCAAAGTTTCATTAGCAGACCCACAAATCAACTTCTTCTGCAATTGACAATTACAGTTTGTCCTTTAGGATTGCGTACTTGTTTTTCATAAAATTTTTATTCTTTAATGTTTTAAATGAAATATATTGGCGTACTGCAGCTCGCATATTTGACTATCGGCGATTCTCTGAACCGCTACTCCTAGTTGAGCTTCAGTAGGGTTTTTATAATTTCGTGTCGCGGGTTTATTTTTATATGTCTACACTATCTGCAGCCAAAAAATTAAAAAAATATACTAGTATTACTGTAGGTTTAAACATATTATTAAAGGGGTCACTTTCATCACCTCACAAATCGAGATCAAATTCGCCCCGTGGTTATGATCAACGGCCTATTAGCATTTAAGAGTAAAGAAAATTTTTTGTGAGATGTTATTTTAAGGTTATGTCTTTCACAACACATACAGAATTAACAATATGCACTTATAAATTGACTAGAAAAGACACTCACATTTGTGCATTCAATGTAATTGTTTTCGGGTACACAGATATGGTTTGCAAATTTTTTTGGACACATTTTTGTTAGTTTTCTCGAACAGTACGTTATTTAAATGTAAACAGCTACCAGATGCACGTTTCACCCAAAATTACGATCCTGCCATCAAAACCAAATGGGACCGTCTCCCGTCTCAGTGCTCAAGTGAGGCTGTCGATCAACTCACACAAAGCTTCGCTTTGGAGACAGGTAATAGCAACGCTGTATTTTCGAGATGGAGCCAAGTTCTGGAACAAATTGAAATTTCTAACGGGCCAAAAATCCAAACCGCATTCCCATCTTGAGGTAAACGGACAATTCATTGAAACCTCTAAAGATGAAGCCTCAATCTTTAAATACCATTTACAGCAAGTTTACTCCTCCCCCCCCTTCACCAACAAACTCCCCTCCCCCTGAGAACATCCCATCTAAACCCCATTTACTAAGGAAGACACCCTCACTGCTTCCCAAAAAGGCAAAAATTGAGCTCCATTTCTAGACGAACCTTAAAAGAACTCCTTCCTTCAATTATGCCTTTTTTAACTCTTTTCTCGGCAAATCTGATTTCTCCACTATCATGAAGACCTCAAACACCATCATTATTCCCAAACCTGGCAAAAACCACACTAACCTTCACAACTACAGACCAATCTCTCTGCTTAATGTCATAGGCAAACTCTTTGAACTTCTACTCCTGGATAGAAACAGGGACTTTTTAGAAACTAACTCTATAATCCCCCTTTTTAACATGGATTCAGACCAAACCATTTTACCCAAAACCCGATTCTAGAACTACAATCTTTCTCCTCCCCTGCTCTAAATCAGAAAAAAGTCGTCTCTGCCATATTTATGGATGTCCAAAAGGCCTTCAACAAGGTTTGGCACGCTGGCCTTATTAGAAAGCTAATTGACATCCAATTTCACATCTTAGCCATAAAATTTATTCACTCATATCTTTCCAACCGAATTATTTGAGTCAAAGTTGCAAATGCAATCTCCGATCCATTTACCCCCCCTTTAGGAGTTCCAAAAGGATCAATTCTAGCCCTAACCCTATATACCATCTACGCCAGCGATATTCCTTCTCTGGAAAATATCCAGCTCTACGCCGACCACACGGCCTTAGACACTTCTGCATCTTCGACTGAATCCCTTAATCGAAAAACTCAAAGACTGCTGGACCAGTTCTTCAATTGGATGCAATAGTGAGAGAGTAGCTCTAAATCCAAACAAAACCCAAACCATTATCTTAAGACATCCGAACCTCAGTCAACGAGAAAATCTCTCTTTCGGCTATATCAACCTGTCACTACGAAGGGAACAGCTCGTCCCTCAGGATCAGGTGACCTACCTGGGTGTTTAATTTACTCGAACACTCAGGTGGGATGACGACGTTGAGCTTACACTTAACAAAATGAGGAGACTGGAGACCTCCTAGGTGCTTTGGGCGGTATAATGGAAGAAGTGACACCAAAACCCTCCTACACACATATAAAACATTTATCAGACGTCTTGTCGATTACAAGGCCGTGCCATATTCTGCTATTTAACACAGACTTCTACATTCCATCCATGCCACAGAGAGCGATCTTACGGAAAGTGAACAACCTACACTGCCTGTATCCAAGCCACCTTGTCTACAATAACACAAAAATACTGCCTCTCCCTTCCCGTTTCCAGACGCTTCAACATCGATACGTCGTCCGGACTCTGCAGGGTACTAACACCGTAGGCCATACACACTGGAATGAAGGACTCCAAAAAAGATCCAGAGTTCCGAAAAAGAAGATCCTCCAATCTAACCTTAGACTCCTCCAATCCGTACTAGACTTGGACCTTCCTAAAGACCTGGAAACCCTGCTGGATGAAACACCTCTTTGCTACCGCTGGATGGTGCCGTCAACTCCACAACTGGATACTGAAAAAAAAAACAAAAAAAATGGGCCCTTGGCGAAGGTTTTTGTGGTTCACTTCGTCCTTGCCAAAAGGAAGGGCTCCACGACGGAGGAGACACGCCACAGCGTCAATCTCCCAACCCCACATTGCACCACGTAAGCCACACTTCCACACTTCACTTACACTTACACCAAAGAAAAATGACTTTTTAGGCACGTTCAAGCACCATGCAGGGATGAAAAGAAGTTAGAAGATCCAACTTCACTGGAAATGCAAATTGGAAAATTTGTAAGAGCGGAGCCGACGACAGACAGATACTAACTCCTTTCCAACACTCCATCCATCCCCTGAAAAGGACGCAAGTCCTACAACAGCGTCCGCTTACATACCAAATTCCTAAAAATTATCATACTTATCTTCCTAACTAAATATTCTTCAGCCTTCAGCCAGGATGCACTCATGGAGGAAATTGAGAAATGTTGTGGTAAGCACTGAGTGTAATTTGCACTTGCAGTGGGGGCAACTATCAAAGTCGCCCCATGATATCAATCTTCCCAAGCTCACAGTACGTACAATCATTTCTTTTTCATTAACGTCATATATGTGCTTAAGCATGAATTAAGTGACTTGTGCAATATTAGTTAAACCAGGGTATGACTAAACCACCGACTAATTAGAAATTGTCAGAAATGTCAAATTTTTTAGAAATATCAGAAATATAAAATTGTAAAAATCTTAAATTTTAGAACTGTCAAATATTAGAAATGTGAGATGTTAAATGTCAGAAATTTTAATTGTTAGAAATGTCAGATGTAAGAACTGTCAAACGTTTAAACTGTTAAATGACAAATGTGTTGAATATCAAGAATTTCATTGTTAGAAATTGCAAACGACAAATTTTCGAAATGTCAAAAATCAGTTATAAGAAATGTGAAACTATTAAATTTTGGAAATGTCAATTGTTAGAACTGTACAATTTTAAAAATATCAAATGTTAGAACTTTTAAATTTTAGAAATGTCAGATATAAAAACATTGAAAGTTTAAATGTCAGAAATGTTAAATATAAGAAATATTAATTGTGAGATCTGTCAAATTTTAAAACTGTTAAATGACAAAAATCTTATATGTCAAACAATTATGTATTTCTAGCTACATGGTTTAAGGTGCAATAGGCTATAGTTAGAGATCGTTGGGTTTGTGCCTTCCCAAATAAATAGTTAATTAAAGAAGCAGTGGAATTGTTTTTATATCCTAATTTCACTAGATTTTTTAAAAAAGGAAGACAAATTAAATCTGAATTTAAACCTGTTCCTGACATTTTCTCTAATAATATATTTACTGTATATAACATGTTAAAACTTTTTTAGGTACAAACAATTTTCAGTAAACTAAAATGATTTTTTCTTTTTAAAATTAAATACACAGAGCCTGAGGTAGAACATTAGATAAATACAAACCACATACAAAAACATCAAAGTAAACATCTTCTATTTAACAATACGTTGGAAGTAGAGAAGCTAAAACGGAGTAGTGCAGAATAATTCAAAAAACGAATTTTTGTGGCTTTAATGAGCCTGTAGCACGAAACTATCAGATAATATCGTTAAACGAAGGAAATTACAATTGTTTCTCACTTTTATTGAGGCTAGCATTTCATTCATTACACAATTAAGATAAGTTAATCAATTTTATATATATATAAATCTCCGAATATGTGGATTCTGCACAGGAGATGTGTAAATTGTAAGCAAAACAAATTGTATTTGGTGCGACATTTGATTTTTTTTTTGAAATCTAAAAAAATAAAACATATATACAAAACATTTAATTTTTAGTAAACAACTATTTGAGATATCTATCATAAAATTTTTGAAATTATCGAAATTTTAGAAAGTACACGTATATTTGTATATTTTGTACAAGAATATATTAAATGACATTAAGGAAATATTGAAAAATGTCGCATCCCGCAGGACTTAAACCGGCAACGCTCTATCAACTAAGCTTTGAATGCTTAGTAATTATTTTAATTTTGTCGTTAAATTCACACATGTGACACTGACTCCCTTTCTCCTTAAGCATATATAGCATGACGTTGATAATAATAATGCTTTATTGTCAGAAATTTTACAATTTGTCGACAAAGCTAAAAGTCATACAAAAAAGTACAAAAACCTTTTAATATAACATATCACATAAACAAAATACAAAAAAAATATTTATACAATTAAAGAAATTGAAAGTTATTAAAAAAAAGAGAAAGAAGAAGAAAAGGAAAAAAGAAAAAATTCCTTGAAGTAGTAAATTGAAGTAGTATTTAGAAGTATAAAATCATAATATGAAAAATTCATTTACTGTGTAAAAAGGTCTCTTCAATAAGTGTGCCTTCAAAGCTCTACGGAATGCAGGAAAGAGTGTAATAGATTTGATATTGAAAGGCAGACGATTGTGCATCTTTTTTGCATTATACAATATAGAGTTTTTGATTAACTCTGATCGTGGAATTGGTAAACAAAGATCAAGCTCTCTGTTTCTAAGTGGATAGTTGTGGGGAGGCGTTTCAGGATTCGCTGACGAGTGCTTGCGGACTAAGCAAACGGATTCAAAAATGAATAAAGAAGGAAGAGTTAAAATTTGATATTTTTTAAAGTATTCCCCACAATGAGTTCTATTGTTTAATCTTAACATGTAACGGATAGCTTTTTTTGAAGTTTGAAAATACGGTCAAATTGAGTCGCACAACACGTACCCCAGAATGGAATGGCGTAACGGAGATGCGACTCAAAAATAATAGGCGTAATAGACTGTTCGAGCTGTTGACAAGTTTAATTCCTTGGAAACTGATCTTAGCGCAAAACACGCAGAACTTAATTATTTGACAATGCATTGATGTGCAAATCCCATTTTAACGAGTTGTCAACAATGAGACCCAGGAACTTTACAGAATCAACGATTTCCACACTATTTTTATTAAGTTAAAAAGTTTGTAATGTACCTTTATATGATAAGATTTTAGTTTTAGAGAGATTGAGGGACAGAAGGTTAGAATCGCACCACGATTTAATAGTGACTAAGTCACGAGATACGGTACTATAAAGGGATGTACTATCCGGGTTGCTTCAGGTAAAACTAGTATCATCAGCAAAGAGGCAGAGTTTACCACTAATATTTAGGTAGGCAATATCATTAATAAAAAGCAGAAATAAGATAGGACCTAGAACTGAACCTTGAAGCACCCCACAGTCAGAGATATTTTGTCAAATCGGCAATTTAAACATTAAACTCTAAGTAACTTTTAGTAAACGATTATTTAAGATATCTCTCATATGATTCTTGAATTTTTTTTTAAATTTTGCAAGTTTTTAGAAAGTATACAAACAAGAATATATTAAATGACATTAAGAAAAAATTGAAAAAATGTCGCATCCAGCAAGACTCAACATTGCAACCTTCAGCTCTACGCACTGACGCTCTAACAACTAAACTATGAGTGCCTAGCCATCAAATCGCTTATTTATCGTTAAATTCTACTCCTGCCACATGTGACACTTACTCACTTTCTCCCTAAGCACATGTAGTATGACGTTAATGAAAGAGAGAGACTTAATTATTTGCGATATCTCTTATGGGATTTTTAAAATTTCAGAAAGTCTTTTGCTAAAGAAATTGACGTTAACCAATTTTTACAAGTTAGATCACGTCCAGAGTTTTTAATTGGGTGACATAAACGTTTAACCGTTCTTTCCGGACTATTATTCACTTTAAATTGATCTACTGGCTTTTTTCCAGCGTAGATCTTTATTTTTAATGACAGAGTAGGTATACACTACAAATAGCGAAATAATCCATATTTTTACCTCCATCAAGGTGGCTGACCCAAAGTGGAGAAATTTGTCGAAATTTATTTCAAAATTAGGTGCATTTTAGGTGCTATTTAGGTGCGCAAAACAAAAATTAGGTGCACTAACCGTTTTTGAAATATTTACGAAAAACCTTGGGCCAGCCAGCCTTTAACAACCTAGCTGACCCATAAGAAAAAAAAAAACAAAAAACAAGGATTAAATAATCTTTAAATTAGGTGCTAATTAAGTGCTTTTTAAAACACGAAACATAAAATAAAAAATTTAAAAATTAAACGTCTTAAAATTGAATATATTGATTGTGTATGGCAAAATGCCACATTTCTTCTTGCACTTTGAACCAAAATGGACATCGGCAGTTTAAGAACAGTTAGAAATCGGTAAAAATTTTTTGTCCTGTAATTTTTTTAATGGATAATTCGGAAGGTCACCACAAAATTTTTTTTTTATTTTTTTTAACTCGGACCGCTGAGCGAGACTTGCAACCGGTCATTTCCGGAAATGATGATTAATATAAAATTCACTTTGTCAGAGATTTAAGTGCTTATTAAGTGCAATAGTTTCACGAGCAAAATAAACTGCTAATGAGCAATTTCAACTGAAAATATTTGGCCAACGTTTTCTTGCGTCTCAACTAAGAGTGTCAATCTGCACTTTTTAAGCACATGATCAAGATCAAGATCATTAAAATTTTCTTGTAATTCTATTACTTAATAATTCTCTCGTCCGAAATGAAATATTTTTTTTATTTTTTTTTTAACTGGGACTGCTGAGCTTGTTACCGGTCACTTCCAAATATAATAATTATTATAAAAAACTTTTTCTCAAATATTTAAGTGCTCAGTAAGGGCAACAGACTTAATAGCAGAACAAACCGCTGATGAGACAAGTCAACTTGAAATTCTTAGCCTAAGTCTTAAACCAAGTGTGTCATTCTGCACTTTCTAAGCACTTAAAAACTGGTACAAATACCTACGAAATAATCCCATAAAATTTCCATAGTTTTTTTGCGCGTAGTTCCGATAATTAATTGACTTTACAAAAGATGCAAATGAGAATTTGATCGACGCTAATTTAGATTTAAAGTTGACAAAAAAAAAAACAAAAATAAACCGAATAAAAGAAAAATATTTTCAGTTGAAATTGCTCATTAGCAGTTTATTTTGCTCGTGAAACTATTGCACTTAATAAGCACTTAAATCTCTGACAAAGTGAATTTTATATTAATCATCATTTCCGGAAATGACCGGTTGCAAGTCTCGCTCAGCGGTCCGAGTTAAAAAAAAATAAAAAAAAAAATTTTGTGGTGACCTTCCGAATTGTCCATTAAAAAAATTACAGGACAAGAAATTTTTACCGATTTTTAATTGTTCTTAAACTGCCGATGTTCATTTTGGTGCAAAGTGCAAGAAGAAATGTGGCATTTTGCCATACACAATCAATATATTCAATTTTAAGACGTTTAATTTTTAAATTTTTTATTTTATGTTTCGTGTTTTAAAAAGCACTTAATTAGCACCTAATTTAAAGATTATTTAATCCTTGTTTTTTGTTTTTTTTTTCTTATGGTTCAGCTAGGTTGTTAAAGGCTGGCTGGCCCATGGTTTTTCGTAAATATTTCAAAAACGGTTAGTGCACCTAATTTTTGTTTGGCGCACCTAAATAGCACCTAAAATGCACCTAATTTTGAAATAAATTTCGACAAATTTCTCCACTTTGGGTCAGCCACCTTGATGGAGGTCATATTTTTAAACTTATTTGGAATATATTGACGAGATCTGCACCGTCCACGATATCCTTCCAGCATCTCATCAAAAGAGCAGTTTTCTTCCGGTGTGTAACAAATTTGGCATTGTACCTAAAATAATTTAAATATGTTTCGTATCGGTGTTACCTTATCATGTTCTCTTCTTTTAGCCCTATTGTTAATATCATTAAAACGTAAGGCATGTATTAACAAATAAAAAATATTTTCAGACATTACTATAAAAAAATACCTTACGCTATTTAAATTTTTATTATAAAATAATATTTTACTGATAAACTTAAGACTTGTTAGATATTATTAGTCCAGGGAAGCTAGGAAAAATAGCGGAAATTTGGATATCCAGCAGATATCGAGATGCGGTTTTCTGCATTGTGTTCAGGAGGGTCCCAGAAAAAAAGTTTACAACGTCTGGTTTGGCGCATTTTTGAAAAATGCCTTTTGGGCCGAAAAATGTATTTTCTAATTGCATCATTCCTTGCAGCTTTATAGGTACGACTGGAAACTTGGAAAAATCGCTCGGAAATCGTTACTCGAGGGTTTTAGGGGCTGCCAACCTTGATTCTGGCATAAGAATTACCCGGGAGTGCACGGGGGTGGCTTTGTGGGGGTGCGCAGGGATTAATTGGGGGAGAAATGAATGGCAGCGTGCATGAAAAGCACTCCAAACTCGGGGATTTTCGAGGATGACGAATTTAATTCTGGCATAGTGATCACCGGGGCGCGGCCCTGCGGTGGCATCCGGGGGGACATTCTGGGGGGAAATTGCATAGTCCATAAAAATCGCCCCAAATTCGTTACTCGGGGGGGTTTCGGGGATGCCGAATTCAATTCTCCCTGTGGCACTACGAGATGCGGGTGCCGCGAAAGTGGGTCGGAGTGCTTATTTGCATGCATTGCGATGGCAATTGCTTAAGCCAAAGAGGCACTTGTCGAGAATAGTGACGAGGAAGAAGATGAAGAAGGGGAAGAAGATGAAGAAGGGAAAGAAGAATAAGAGTTTGAACAAGATGTTTAGTATCTAAGTTGAAAATTTAAGTTTATAATGAACAATTTAGCATAAATAAAAACTCCTATTTGTTATTTGAATAAAGTACTATTTTCATAATTTGCGATTTTTCACTTTCTCCTTTACCATTTCCCACAGCACCAACCCCGATCACTCCCGCGAATGCCGGAATTGAAATCGGCATTAACGAAAACCCCCCAAGTATAGAGTTAGGAGTGATATTCATGCACGCTGTCATTTCTCCTTCAATTCACCTCCCGCGCAGCCCCACAGAGGGACCCCCGAGCTAGAATTTAATTTGGCATCCCCGAAAATCCCTGAGTAACGACTTTGAAGCGGTTTTCATGGACTTTGCAATTTCCCCCCAGAATGTCCCCCCTGGATGCCCCCGCTGCGCCACCACCTAGCGCCTCCGGGTAGATATCTGCTGAATGTCCAAATTTCCGCTATTCGGGCAATTTTGATCTAAATGCCCTGGACTATATGGTAAGACATTTTAAAACTTACTTTAACTTTAGAAAATAATACAATGAAAGCAATTATAACTGAAAACTTTTAAAATATTTTTACAAAATTCAGGAAAGGGGTCCGGAGGTCCGGAAGTTCAATTGTTTGCAGACCGATATGCAACTAAGAATAAACGGTACACTGCTTAAAGTTCTAATTCAATATTACTTCTGTTGAAATTATAGAGAGATTTAAAAAATTAGCCTGCCAAATTTACAAGCAAATATCTAGAATTAATACGAAAACTTCTAACAATATTGGTTTTGAAAATGATTCTTAAGAAAGTTATAGCCCCTTAAAATTGTTTTTTTTTAATCGATAGGAAAAATATTTTTACTGTGAAGTAAATTTTAAACTGTTGTTACTTTACTAAAATATTAATTAATATATAATAAAAATACACACGTATACTTAAAATTTGACATTTAGTAAGAATGTTGGTTATAAAATATCCTTTTAATACAAAGCCAAATTACTAAATTTTTATTTATCTATACAAAACTGTAACTGATCACTGTGGTGGGTCTTTATATACGCAAGAGTACCCAAAACAATGTTTTTTAGTTCTTCTATTTGTCTGTATGTCTATATTTTTGTTAACACTAATCTCAAAAACGGCTAAACCGATTTGCATGCAGTTTTTGGTAGTATGTTGTGATGGACTTTACTTAGCAATATTTCTACTTAAATTTATTGACATTTTCCAAAGAAAGCTATTTTTGCTGGAATCCCTTCAGGATGTGTCCAATATCAATAATCACAATATTTGCCAGTCGTAAACCCTGTGCAAAATTTTTTATTTAACAAAATCTGAAATAAATTGAAAATGTCTAATTTTTTGCTCCTTTCTTCGTATATCATTCGGAAAATATTGTTCCTAGAGAAAAAATTATTAAAAGTTATGTTATTTAATAAAATGTTTATAATATACAAACAAGTTTTCTATCACTTATGGTTACCTACACAGCAAATGTATACAAACTGTGACCTTCAATTTTTTGGCAACCAGTGAGCCGAATGTATCTTTATTTTAATAGAAGCATCTTTTTATCTTGTTTAAGTGTGTAAATTTTAAAATTAAAATGATTTCATTTTTGTTGATGTTACAGTTGAGCGTTTGTAGTGGTTTTATTAAGATCTCTAGGTCCGTTTCATAACAAGGCAAAACATATAATTTGTGTGTTTTTTTATAATATGGAAAAAAAGGATTCCAACGCCTGAACTAAGTATGGAACATTTTTTCCGTTATGGAAGTCAGGTTTGTTAATAAGTTTTTTGCAGATGTTAAAGAGGCTATTAATTAGGGGGTGATCACGTATAATGATATTTTTTGAAAGGAATTTTGTGGCCAATATTCTTCTTCGATATTCCAGGTTTAATTTAGAAGATTCAGACAAGACAGCCAGACGCAGGGTGGACTTCATGCAACCTAAGCAGATTTCTAGTCCCTCAAAGAAAACTAAATCAAGTTTATTGGCACATTCTTGGCTAATAGGTTTAAATAAACATCATCCATAGTCAAAGTGGGATCTGATCAGGGCATTGAAAATTATGATCATTGCTCTTGGATCGGCTCCCCACCATACTCTAGAAATCGACCTGAGAATATTGATATTTTTCTTTGCTTTTATAGTTGCATTTTTGATGTGCGGTTTTTACTTTAAATTCCCTTGAAATGTGATACCTAAAAATTTGACTTGAAATTTATACGGAATGATTGAATTTGCTATTTTAATTTCTGGAGGTATAATTTTTCTGTGACCCTTAGTAAACCACATTTTTCAATAGAAAGATCTTAATCATGGTTTAATAACCATTTTTTGATTTTAGTTAATTCCGCGTTGATTAGTTTCCCCATTTTCTTAACATCTCGTCCCTTTACGAAAACAACCAAATCGTCTGCATAACCCAATAGATTAATATCATCTGACACAACTGAAAAAAGTTCTGAGATATATATATATATATATATATATATATATATATATATATATATATATATATATATATAAAACGAACAGAGCGTTTTGTGACAGTCTAAAAATGTCCAAAGATGATACATAAAGTATCTAATGCCATACTGTCAATAGTAATAATTTCAGTTTTGAACTGAAATGGTGTCGGTTAGAAATTTCTAACACTTTAAAAGACACCTTGGATGCTGCCATATAAATAGATATAAATATCATTCAACCTATATCAGGGCAAAACCAAACTACAGACACGTGTTTCGCTCTTGTTTGAGCTCGTCAGTGTAGTACAGGCTATGTCTCTCAAGTCACTAATCAAGAGACATCCCTGCTATAAATTGAACGATATTCATAGATGTCAATTGCGAAACTGATAAACAGTCGCAAGTGGTTCCATCTTCACTCCAAAAATGGTACTTCAGTGGTAGCTTTGCATCTTGTATATGTTTAGCTGTGAACGAAAGGAATTTTAATATTGGATAACCTATATCATCCAGACCTGGAACAGACATTTTTTTACTGTATAGAGCATTATTTAGTATATGAACTTTAAACAATTTGATGTTATCGTTAGATTGATTTAATATGAATTCTGGGTCAATTGGAACAGATGACATTCTTTGTAGGAGCTCTACTTTGATATTGTCAGTTGCAGCTTCAGGGAACGAAATTTATTGTTATTAAATTTTTTAATTTTATTCCAAACATAAGAAATATTGGAATCTTTATTTAAAGTTTCGCAAAATGTTTTAAATTTATGTCTTTTTTGAGCCTAAGATTACGTCTAGTCAATGCAATAGTTTGTTTAGCTTTGAGATAATTATCAAGAGATGGGGAAAGATTAAATTTATTTATAGCTTTTTTCCGTTGTTTTACCCACCAGGAGCATTCATCATCCGATCAGGGGTTACCAATTTTATTTTGATTACCGATTATTTTATAGCGAAATGATTTATTTGCAGCTTCGTTAATGATACCGAGAAGCTCGTCGTATTTAAAATTTTCTGACGCATTATACATCCCTTATGCTACTTTGTCATAGAATAATCGCCAATGAGCTTTGTTAATGTTTCTTACATTATATTTATAAATAAAAATAAAGCCAAAAGAATTTTTAATATTAAGGTTTAAAACTGTAGAAAAATGATTGCTATTTCCGCAATCTTGAAGAACATACCATTCAACAGAGAGAATCAAATTATTGCTAACAATGATTAGATTCACAGCGCTAGAATTGTTGCTGTTTGGTTGAAATAGGGATCCATTATTTAAAATTGACAGATCATTTTTAAAGGTAAAATTATAAATATTTTTGCCTTCCTTATTAGGCATACATTAATCCCACAAAGGATGATGAGAGTTGATATCGCCCATGATAATTAAATTTCCGAGGAGTAAATCTTTTAACATGTCATTTAAAAGATAGCTGCATTATTATTCGCGTATATATTTATGAAGTTTATATTACCAATTTTTATTAATAAATATTGAATTTGGTCTGAAGAATAGTTTTTAACTTTATTAAATAGAATATTTTGTTTAATGCATGAAGCCACCCCACCATAATCGTCTGAGCTATCTTGTCTAATAATATTATATTGGTTTAATGCATTTTTTTTTCTTTTTTGAGCAAAGTTTCATTTAACGCTATTAAATCAGGGGTTTCTTTAGAAATATAGCTAATAAGAGCATGCCTATTAGCTATAGCACTTCTAATATTCCAATGCATAAACTTTAGTTCAGGTTTTGGATTCATTTTCTTTTTATTTTTAAAGTATTGTGAAAGAAAATTAATAGGATTCCGAATCTAAGGGTAGTTTATGATCCATGTGGGAATTTAAATTATTACAGGTTACTATTAAATTTCTAATAATATCTCTATTTTCTGTAGAAGTATTCAAAATAAAGTCTAAGCAAGATTGTAGATTATGTTTCAAAAAACCGGAATTATTTTGAGATGCATTGGAAGACCAGGCTAAATCTTTCGTATAAGACTGTTGGGGGCATACACTTTGTAGGCCAGCATTAGATTGTGACCTAAAAACTGTTGGAGAAGAAGAATTCAATGATTGTTTTGGGGGTCCGGAGTTTGGGAAGTAAAGACATTCTTCATGAAGTTTCTTATCATAACCTTTTTGGATAACTATTTTTTTGTTATCTTTATTTGCCACAACTTGTTAGAAAGTACGCTTAGTTGGAGCAGATTGGGAAATGTCCACTTGGTTACTCGTCGAACTATCACCGTCACTAGGGTTATTGTTAGGTTTGTTTTTCTTGTTATTCAACTAAGAAAAGTCTCTTACATGAAGAGTTAATCTTCCATTATCTAGCCTTAAAAAAAGAAATATTTTTAAAGGTCATAATCTCTTTAATATTTTTTTGTCTGGAATATTCCGGGCATTTCTTAGAAGTAGATATATGATAGTCTTTGCAATAAAAGCATTTTGTTTCACATGACAAAGGTTCCCCTTCCTCTAGATGTTTACTTTCGGCGCAATTAAAACATTTTTCTTTTCCTTTACAGATACCTCGTGTGTGGCCGTATAGTAAGCATTTGTAACATTAAGTTACTGGCGGTATATGTACCTCGACCTGTCTGTGCATACCATAGAAAAGAATACTTTTTGATATGTAAAAAGAACAGTTGCTGTTGGTTCATATGAGACTACATTATTCTTTATAACTTTTCTATTTAGTCTTTTAATGTTAATGATTTTATTTTGAACTCCAGTGCAACAGCACTTAAGTAATTCCTCTTCGTCTATGTCCACATCCAATTCTCTAACAATACCCTTACAGGTGACATAATTTATAGGGATAAACAAATTATATCCTTTTTCCAGTAACATTTAATTTTTTACAAAATTATTAGCCGATTCAGCGTTCATAAATTTTACCGAAATACGATTTAAACCTTTGCTACTAATCTTTTTTATGTTGTTAAGATTAGGATTAAATATGTCCCTGGCAAATTTTTAGTGTATTAAACGAACCGGTTTTAATACCTGGAATGTTGTTAGATTCAATATGGACAGGGCTGATATCATTTTTATTGGTAAGTGTCACTTGGCGCTACGCGCTCTGGTGGTTAAAAATATTACTACTGGTAGGATGATAGATGTGATTTAATTACCTAAAGTTATGTAGTTTTTATTTAAAATTGAAATGTTTTTATCATTAAATCAAGTTTTTGACTTTATTGAGGCTACTCCTAAGTCTCGAAATTTTGTAGAAGGAGAGAAAATAATTAATGCAGGACATTTAATGTATAATGGGTTGAAAAATCAAAACAATGATCAATACGATATTTTGTCGTATTGTATACAATCATCAGCTTGTATATCATCAGCTTTTCGTGATAAACCCCATGAAATAAAAACAATTATACAAAAAAATGGTCAAATTGTTTCATCAAAGTGTAGCTGTACAGCTGGACTTAGTGAAAGATGTAATTACATCACAGCGGTGTTATTATATTGTACTCGGTAAGTGTAAATTTTAATGACACAGAATATAGTTTACTTTTTCATTGTTTTTCTTTTAACAAAAAACCGATTAGGTTTTGGAAAATCATAAAAACGAACCTCTGAATTTTGGACTGCGTTACTTGAACATTCATAAACACAGTATTTTCTACTTTTGTTTTTTTTTGGAGAATATCTAGCTCCACAATTATTTAATAAACCTAAGGCCATAGTTAAATGTTAATTTTCACTGATGTACACTTTTTTTATTATTAATAGACGAAATATAAATAAACAAAATTTAACAGCATACAAATTTGTTTTATTTTTATGTATGGCTAACTATCAGCGGTCACCCTAGCGCTAGTTTATAATGTGACCACCAGTCAGCGCACCATGTCCGGTGACACATACCATTTACGTTTAACTGTTTTTTATCCTTAGAGTTTTTGTTACAAATTTCATTATTTGATTTAGTGCAAGATGAGGGGGCCTTCGCCCCCCTCCTTGTCCCCTATTTAAAAAAGCTGGCACAAAAAGTTCAGTTTACAGCCAGTGAGAAGAGAAAAAAAGCAAAAGTTTTATATAGTCCATTTCACCGTTTTTGGCCGATGACAGAAATCATACTCGAAGTAAATTTAGAGTTTCATCTCTCTCAGATACAGGCAAGCTAGAAATTTAAATCAGGACGTTTGTTTTTTAATACAACACTTACGTAACTGCATCTTGTTTTACCGGTAGATAAAAAGTATTCAATACGGAAGTCTTGACTTAATTCACATTTCTAGTAACCTTCATGTACGGCTCGTTGTTGAAGGGTTGAATTTAATAATTATTAATGTCATATTTTTGTAGATGTCAAACCACACTGATAGTTTCAGAAACTTACGACCTTATTTAGACAAAAAAAACTCTCCGCCATTGGTAACTTGGATGACAGTTTAATCTTATTTCAGTGGTTTCTAATATCAAATCGGCCAAAAACGATGAAATGGACTATAGATGTTTTTAATAAGAAAAAAGATAAATTTTATAAGAATTATTAATTAAAGTTTAGAATATTCTAAAGAGAAACTAAAGCCAATGCTCAACTTCGTTCACTGATTTCACAGCACTGTGTAATACAAGCTCATTTTACTTCTAAATTATTAAACACTAATCTAACCTAACAAAAGTACTTAAATTAATTTCCGTTGGCCAATTGTACTTACAGAACAGAGGCCATCAAGAATCGAGAGAGAAATTAAATGTATACTAGGATCCTGCTTACCTTTAGAAAAAGTTATAAGTTTAGTATATTATACACTGTTTTTAAAAAAATATAATTAAAATTCATTCATGCTCAATATGACTTTTAAAAATTTCTTATGATAGCGCCATTTCTTTAGATACCTAATCTAAAAGGTGTTGCCGACCTAGGTCGGAAAATGTCATTTCCCGGACGATTTTTAAGTAATCACGGAGGACGAAATAGTAGTTAACGGTACAAGTCCCGAAAGTGGTCTTTTACTGGACGAGTGGGCAAACTGCAGGGTGAGCCGCACGCGAGCCTTGCAAGCCTGCGAGTCCATTAAAAGCACTTTTGGGACGTACTACGTACAATGTTTTTTTTAAAACGGGCATTGTTGTACCATAAACTTTATATTATTCATTTACATTTTTATAACAAGAATTCTATTCACTAATTTTAACATTTTTTTTAACAAACGTTGCTTGGGTGGCCGCCTTAACAATTTCATCTAGTATAATTTCATCTTCCATTAATTTACAATCAAATAATTTCACGTTTTCAACTAAACGTCAAAATATGTCAACTTATTTTATAGTTTTAAATATATACAAAACTCGGTTACCATAGAAACCAATTGACCGCTATCTTAGACTTACTATTTTATTGTTTTTTTCATTAAAGATAGGCCGGAAAGTAAATAAAAATGAGTCCGGTAAAAGCTTTTACCGGACTCATTTTTATTTTCTGGCCTTGTCCGACAAAATGAGATTTTCTGACCTTAAAATAAACCGGAAAGTATTAATTTCAGGCCAGTTTAAAAAAAATATTCCCCTACAGTACGGAGTACGCAATAGTTCGTTGCTCAGCAACGGACTAAAATACGAGAATAGTGTATTTTACAGCTCGAATTTGATTTAAGAAACTAGACATTTCCAAGCGATTTCAGAAAAAAGCATTTAAAGTCTTGGTACTCGAAAGCAATTTATAAGTTTCTTTAAATAAACCCGTACAAAATCAATGGAAATGTAATTCCCGTCAAATTGTCTGAATTTTTATAAAAAGATAGTTCTAAGTGAACAGAACAAAAGTCTTAATGGACACACCAAGATCAAAAATAGACAATTTTCATGATATATCGATTTGAAGTTAGACCAGAATAGCGATTTAATGAACAGGTAAACATTTGATATACCTACTCAGTATTACTTTTGGAGTCGCTGATTTTGAATTCGCGGTCAGTTGACCTCTATTACGTGAGGGTCATGGTCATTTGAGGGTCAAAGTGCGAATAAATGATTTCAAAATCTAAAAACAGCAAAAATGTTTTGGAAGTCTCTGAAACCGAATTGGTCACCTAAGGGTTATTTCAATACAATGCAAAGCTATTTGAAACTTTTGTTATAAGCTTCTTACATGTATGCAATATTATACGCGCTCACGTAATTACAAACACATGTAATATAATATAATATATATTATGTGATGAACTTTAATCCCTTGTGACAGGTTTTGACCCAATATATGCGTGGGTGTGATTTAATGATTGTTTGAGTATGGATGTAAATAGGTGTATGTAAGGGGACGCGCTAGTGTGAACTGTGTGTGTGTGTGTTTGGCTATAAGAAAAAATTTATGAATGCCCAACAATTACAAGACTTTTGCGCGACTTTTGTGTTAAAGCGAGTACACATAAAATACTGGATGTAAAAAAATAAGATTTTTCATTTTTGTTCGATTAAGTTAATATTTATCAATTAGTTTCAATTATGGATTTTATTATTTCAATCTAAGGATGCTCACCATGAATGGCACACTTCTTAAAAAATTTTGTATAGTATATCTAACACGGTTTTTATGTCTTGAATATACTTATTTGCACTTTGACGCTCAAATGACTTTATACCTAAAATGATATAGGTCAACCAACCCTGGATTTAAAATCAGCGATCCCAAAAACAAAGGGCATCTTAGGGTTTTTAAGTAAAATCTAATAGTGAGATCTAAAAATACTCAGTATATCAAATATTAACCTGTCCATTTTTAAGCCTAAGACTTTTGTTCTATTCACTAAATCTATTCACAAAAACTCAGACAATTCGACGGAAAGTACTTTTCCACTGTTCCATTTTTTTTACAGAATTATGGGTTACCTTGATGTTTAACTATTTTCTTTTTTTTAAGAAACAAACTAATTTGTTAAGATAAACATATCCTCTTTACATCATCTTTCCTATATTTACATCAATTTTTAAAACGTAAATATCCCTTTTATAACTTAACCCAAAAACAATAACAAATGCGCATCAAAACAGTCCCGAAAACAAACGTATCAAATTTCATAAATACATCTTCATTTATCATAACGTTTTCGACCCCGCATGGAGGCTGATTTTATTTTGTTTTTCGTTTCTCAGCGACGCCTTCGGGAGACTCATGAAATATGAGAACAACTCTTGCTTGGCTGACCACTTACTGAATGCTGGCTGCTGTAATTCAGTGGAGAGAGAAACTAGAACTCCTGCATAATCACTGCAATAAAATTTAATGAAACTACTTTGTTCAAAAGTTTCTACAGTATCTAGAATTGCAAGAATATTTAAAAAATAAAAATACGGAAATGCTAATAAGTTAATCGTTTAAATTATACAGCATATAATAAGTAATTTAATTAAAGTTATTAAATTTTTTTAAATATATTTTATAACAGTAGCACGTCCATATTAAATATAAAAATACAGTTCCGTAGTGGAATTTTGATTCAAAAAACTTGTTACTGGTTAAAATTATTAAAAGATATTTATATACGTAAAATATTTTAAAAGCGCTGAATACAACCAAAGTATCGTAGAAAAGTATCGAGAATTGCTTTGTTACGAGGGTTGTCTTGTATCGAGAATTGCTTTGTTACGAGGGTTATCTTTTTAGTTTTGCAGAAAACTATAATGACAAAAAAATATGTAGGATTAAAGTACTTTATTTTTTTTAAATATGTTCCATAAAGATCAATACACTTTTGCATACGTTAATCAGTCTTAAGTTGACAACTGCAATATCGCTATTTTAAACGCCCACCCATTGAATTTTTGATCTTTGGGAACGTGAAGAAATCGTTGAGGCTTAGGTCGGACCTATACGATGGATGTCTAAAACTCGATGTTTTGAAACTTTAAAAACTCGATTGTCTTTTGGGTGTTATCACTTGCATTGGTTGTGTGTTGCTTTGTGGGAGTTTTATGATAACTTCTGATACATAAACATTTATTTACTCATCGAAAGTAACCATAGGGCAACTCAACATGCTGTCAAAATTTAGTCAATATGGCCGCTGGGAGGCAAACAAAAGATAGAATTCTGTCAGTTTCCACTGTGTTTTGTATTGTTTCCTCAATTGAGTGATCTTTTGTGTTGTGTTGTTAGTGATTTTTTGGACGACTTTGTGTTTTAAAATTATTAATAAATAGAAAGACTTCGTTAGAAAGACAATATGCCTTATATCTGTCGCGTTATAATGTGTGGAATGCGAAGTAATCGGGATAAAGTGCAGTTTTTTCGCTTAACTTCGGTAGTACATTTTAAGCATAAATCTGAGCTAAATACTTTATCTTCTGAGAGGCAGCAAAAATGGTTGCAGGCGATAAAACGTAAAGGTTTTACTAGCAAAACGAAAATTAAGAACGCTCGTGTGTGCTCTAATCATTTTATTACTAGTAAGTGGCAAAATGAATGGTGTTTTAAAGATGATTTCATCAACATAACTTTTTAACTTTACAGGAAACCTGGCTGACTTATAATCCAGAGTGGGTACCTTTATTAAACTTGGGGTAGAAAGTCCAGTTCCTCAAAATCTAAAGTGGACCGATATAAAAGAATTAAAAGGAAACAGGTTAGTTTATTTAAGTCATTTGACTGTCTTATGCCCTACACTTTGTTTGCATGTATTATTTTAAACGTTTTTTATTGTTGCAGGCTGCCAGTTATCAAGAAACGTGGAAACTGAAGGAAATAACTATGTAAAACACAAGATATTACACTGGCTTAGCAACATATGCTTTTAAGTCTCTTTTAAATTATATTGAACCATATCTGAAAATTTACTTAAACACTGTTTTGCCATCAAGTGCTGCTAACTGCAGTAAGACAAATGTTTTTTACTAAACGTAGAAATAAAAATAAACTTTATTAAAATGTGTTTTATTGATAAAATATGACTGACATAATATAAATTATTTAAATCATTTAAAGAGCTCTACACACCTTTAATTTTACATTTAAATTATTTATTTTACTCATCTTTTGCTTATATCTAGTGGTAACATCTGAATATTCTAATGACAACTTCTGCAAATATTCACTTATGTTTATTTCTTTACAACTTAACAATAAATGAAGTCACTTAAAACACTATTATAACTACACAATCGGCAAAAAGTTAGAAAAAGGCAATTTAAACACGAAGCAACATGGATTTAAATACAAAACCAATGTAAACACAACCTTTGTTTGCCTTCCAGTGGCCATATTGGTAATAAAAACGTCAAAGTCCTGAGTTGGCCTATTCTTTGATCTTCTAAAGCAATTGTTGCTACATAACCAGATTTTGACACAAAAGTGTAAAGTTGGAATTATTTACAGATGGTTCTTTAATAAATTATACACCGGAAAACTGTATAGATATGGTTTATTTTAAACATAGTTACTATATCTCGCCTCCAAACTTAATACTACTTTCTTAGTTTCTCAGTTATTTTACAGGAAAACGAGTATGGTCAATCGACATATTGGCTAACTCGAATTGCATATTTCATTGCATTTTTTTCTTCTTATCTATAAATTTTAATCTAACATTTACTTATTCTAAGTAACATATAGAGATTACTTTAAAATGTTGTTATAAAAGGGATTGCGCAATCATATGTTCTACACTTAACTTTGCTGTTTCACTCCATTTTTGTGCACTACCTGTCTTTTATTATTTTCTCCACTAATCACTAAATTCGGACTTTTTTCTTCGATTACACTATATGGTCCTTTAAAAATGCCTTGCATTGTATTGTTAATATTACATTTTACTAAAACTAAATCTCCTACATTATAAGTAACCCTTTGTTTGTTAACAATTGAATAACTTATTAAAAAATAGTGACAAAATGATTTTTCCAACTGAATTAGATTCTTTTAAGTGTTAGGAAAATACTGGAATTTTTTCAAATTTTTAAAATCACATTTTAAATATTTTATCTGATAAACCCCGTTTAGCGGTAGCGCGCGAATGCTGTAAAAGCCGAGAGGAGCACTATTTTCAACGTCAAATTAAAATTATAAATAATGGAGATAGAGTTTTGGCAGTTCGGACTTTTTTATTGGAAATTTCCTCTTCTTTCAGAATCTTTTTTCAAAATTCCTTAAATATCATCATTTTAAAAGTTATTAACGAAAAACTAAATACCTTTTTTTTTATCTTATTTTGTTAATAACAAACGCAATTTTTTATGTGCTAATATATCCTTAAAAAACATATTTTTAGGAGCTTTATTTCTATTTAACACGGTTTTGAACTTGTGGACTAGACTCTGAGGCGGTAAATTAGGCTGTCTAGAACAATGTTCCACAGTAAACCTGATAAAACCCCTCCTTGTGGACAGCCCCTCGTAACCTTGCCTCGTATCTTAACGTCATTAACAGTTATTTCCATTGCACGCATGGAGAGCATGCTGAAAATCCATCCGCTTACTGTTGTAGGTACATTTCGATCAGTAAGCGAGTGCATTATTTTAGGGAACGTGGTTTTATCAAAAGCTCCCTCGATATCTATGAATACGCCCAGGGTGGACTCTTTCTTGTCCAATGATCGCTCGATCTGACCAACCACATGATGTAGGGCCGTATCGGTGGATTTCCCTGTTGTGTATGCATGTTGATTGGGATGCAGTGGTTTGGTGTTAATCACTGTATCCCTTATGTACCTTTATTTAGCCTCTCTAGCGTTTTTAATAAGAATGACGTAAGGCTAATAGGTCGGTAAGCTTTTGGAATGGAGTAATCCATTCTTCCAGGTTTTACTTCTCTCCACATCTTTGGTATATAATTCAGAGCTAGGGAACGTCTGAATATTTGCACTAGGTGAGGAAGGAGTTCCTCCAGACCCTACTGCAGCAGGACTGGATAAACTCCGTCCAGTCCCGGTGATTTGAACGGAGGAAAAGCTAGATATTGCCCATTTAAATTTGTCTTCGGTAACAATAAGTCTGGCAATGTGCCAGTCCTCTGTCGAGGGTATGTGATGTTCCTCGTTTCACTTTGCCTCTACTGTGGCAACAGAATCAAAGAAGTACATTTCTCGCAAGAGATGTAGACTTTTTTCCAGGTTGGTAGTTCGGCTACCATCCTGTTTTGTAAGTATACCAATATCTCTGTAGGGATCATCCTCGATTTGTTCACAGGAGGTTCTCTATGCCGTTCTCTGTTTTTGCCTTACGACTTTCTTGTACTTCTTAAGGTGGAGCCTGTATAAGTTCCAATCCTCAAGGAATTTTGAACTACATGCCGTGTTAAAAGCCTTTCTCGCCATCTTCCTTAGGCGTTCTAATGCCGGGCACCACCAAAGGGTGAAGTTGCCTTTATTATTAGTCAGCCTTTAGGGGCAAGATATTTTGTAAGACTTGATGATTGTGTTCTGTATCGATGTTGTATACCGTTCCAGATAACTATTATTTCCGGGTGTGGTGACCTCACACTCCCACAGAGCCCTTTTAAACCGAGAAGCGTAAGCTGCTCTGTCGGTCTTTCTAGGGTCGCGGGATAGACTTAAGGGCACTGCACCCAGATCTATTTTAAATGCTAACCACCGGTGGTCTGATATTGATACTTTGTCCGACACCTGCCAGCATCGGATTTGTTTTGATATTTTAGTTGTACACAACGTTATATCTACTATGGTTTGACTTCGACAGTTTAAAAAGGTGGAAGTGGTACCTTTGTTTATAATGCAGAGTTTATTCCCTATTATATAGTCATAAACCAATGATTCTGGTTTTCCTTATCCAGGGTTCTTGGATTAATGCAATTGTGTCCTGTTGCTCAGCAAGGTGGTGGCTGATGGTTGCCATGGCCACTGTGCTAAAGGTTACACTGAATAAATGAAGTTCCGTAGGCTCCTCCTCTACGATCCATTATTTTTTTTTAAATTATATATTCGGTCAGGTGGACCGTTTCTGAGAACCCGTCGGTCTGCATCTTTTCAGATGCCTCCTCGGGTGCCTTGACTTCAGGGGTGTCAACTGCCAGACTTCCTTGCTCGATGTCACTGCTGGTCTCCTCCTGACCTTCCTTCTTGGCCTCTTCAGCCTTTACCTTCATAGTCAATGAGGTGAACGCATAGCTCAACCTCAACGCCTTTCGTTTGAGGGTAGTCAAGTCCTTGTTCCCTACTCCGAAGACGAAGGGATGCCCCTTGGGTTCTGTCTTCATCCTTCTTTTTGAGTTCCGCACCGCAGAATCGTTTACCTCTGAGGTGCTTGAGTTTTTCTGATTGAGGGGGAGATTTCTGTCCAGCCTCAGTCGTGCTGTTTGTTTTGTTTGTAATTTTTTCGGTTTCCAAGTTGTTCCCACGAGTAGCAAGGAAAAGGGAAGGTCACCACCTGAAGAGCCCCGTGCCAGGGGAAGGCTAAATACAAGAGGGTGCCGCTTGGTGCCCTGAGGGAAACGTTCGTGACCACATTCTAACCAGTGGCCTTTCAGCCCTTGGCGCGTTACCTTACACCTAGCATGGTTTAAGCTGGTCCACGGCGACGGCTTTCGCAAAATATTTTGGGGGTTTTTAGATCCCCTTACTCCACTATCCGTCACCTGGAGACGTGCCTGGTAGGTAGCTCAACTTCCCTTTAAACAAATAAAGGGTGCTAGGTTTAGTTTGGGGTACCAAGATCTGGAACGAGTAACATGAAACAATAAAAGAAGTAAAAAAAGTCATACTAGCATGCAATTTGACTGCTTCCATTGTAAAAATATATAAAATAAATACATTTATTTTATAACTATGATATTTCTGTTACCTTCTGCTTTTAAAGTAACTTTTCCTGTCTGTTGTTATTAATACAGTGTGTTAAAGTCAAAGGAAATAAATTAATTTTTACACTTACTGTATGTATATCGAAACATCAAATTTAAATTATAATTTGATATTTTTCAACATAAAAATGCTACCTCTACCTACAACTTCCTTCGAATAACATATTCAACCCTAATTTTTTTAATAATCAGCATAGACTTGTAATATATTTTGCTCTATTAAATAATGTTATTGCTTTCAAGTTTATTGCAAAAATTGGGATTAAATAAATTTAAATTATCTGGTTACCAAAATTTTGAAAAATATCTACACCTAAAACATATTACAATATAATACCATGGCAATGTGTTTTAAGCTGAGTCCATAAAAAACTTGTTAATAATTTACCTGGCAACGTTAGTTTAAAACGCCTAAGTAAATTGTTTTTATTATTTGTTATTTCAGATGACAGTATTTTAAGTTTAAAATTCGTTAACATTAAGTCTAAAAAATTATTAGATTAACGGAAATGCATAAAATAACAATTTTACAAATGATTGGTTACGGAGATAAAACCCGCACACAACAGGAAGTAGATCGTCTATTTCTTGAAACATTTTCTAATTTAACCACCCATATCACAGGTAGCAAAAAGCAAAATAGAGAAACAGTTTCGCGAGTTTGGTCATGTGAGGCAGATAAAAAAAAAAAGAACTTTTTGTGAGTATGATGGATAGTTAGAAAACAATATTATTCAATTTAAAGATGTTATGTTTTCTGATAAGTATACTTTTTCTTTTAACGGTCATCATAATTGGCAAAATTGCCAATACTAGTTGAGAGAAGAACCTTAAAAGTTTAATGTTTGGGAAGTGATTGTAGGAAACCAAATCATTGGTCCCTTTTACATTTAAAGCTTGAATGGCGATCATTATTTGACACTTCTTTAAAATGATATTATTCAAACTTTAGCAAATTCATCTCCTGATCAAGGAAACACTCAAGTTCTAGTAAATATGTTATGTTTATAGCAAGATGAAGCACCACCCCATTACCAAATAAATGTCTGGCAATACCTTGATACAATATTTTTCCAATCATTGAAAAGGAAAGCGAGGATTAAATGGCCATCGCGATCACGTGATCTTTCATTATTAGATTTCTTGTTATCTGTATATGTAAAGAGCAATGTGTTCAAAATAAAACCTTTAAATTTAAATGACCTACAACAACGAATAGGTGGATCACGCCTGGTATGTAAAATAATGTAAAAAGACAGTTTTATTTGAGATTAGAAAGTTGACAATACGTTCGCGATGAAGATTTTGGACATCTACTTCATTAACATTTATAGTTCTTTTTAGTCTTATACATGTCATTACGTTCGCATTACATTGTTATTTTTTAAAGAACTAAAAAACTTTAAAATAGAATTATAAAAATGTAAGGAATTATTTTAACAATTTTATTTGTTTAGTATTCATAACCAATGGTTCTAAAAATAGTGTAAGTTTAAAAATACCTATTAACTAATAGCCATTTAACAGTTTTATTCCTTTATAGCAACAATTTTTGTAGAAGGAGTATCGTGAATAATAGTCCAATCTTTTATTGATCGTAGGTGCATGTTGTGTACTCCGATTTTGCTTACACCATTTAATCCTATTGAAATGAATTGAACGCAATTGAATATAGAGCATTACGCTCTTCTTCGAAATCAGACCTACTGTAAACGTAAATATCATTTACTTTAATGGCCCTAAAAATGACTTTAGTATGCAGTTCTATACCTAAATGCACATGCATTTTATTTCACGTGAACGTTTACAGCATGTTATTTTGAATATCTTTCTTGCAATTTCTCGAGCATTTAAGCCATTTAAGCCTGATGACCCACTTTTGAAATAATAAATATAATCTTACTTCAAATAGACTTAATGAAATGCGGTTACCTAAAATAGATGTTATCGAAATAAATTTTATCAAAAGGTAAATTATAGCTTTTACCTTCAATACGATATTTATGTGTTACATAATTATGTAATTTGTGTTCTATAAAAAGAGTAAAGTTTTGATAGTAAAAATAAAAGACTGTGTATTTTTAATGAAACTGGTTTTGTAATTCAATATGATCTCCCTCAGCCTTAAAACACTTATTCTAATAATAAGTTAGTAATTTTATACCATATCTGTAATGATTTTCCGGAAGTTCTGCAAAATATTGTTTTAGGGCTGCAATTTATTCGTCGAAAAAGCATTTCATGAAAATCTTTTCCAAGTTTCCATAAAGATAACAGTCGCATGGAGCCACATGTGCTGAATACAGTACGTGTTCAAGCAATTCGTACTTAAATTCGCTTAATTTATGCATCGTCAACAAACCTATGTAAACACTTGCATTGTCTTGATAACAAATAATTGTTTTCTTTTGTGAAACGGATCTTTTTCACGAATTTAATTATTCAAGCCACGTTTACGCCATCATTTTGACTAAGGTTGCAATAATATTTAGAGTTAATTGTTTTTAAGTTAGTTAATCTAAAAAAAAATAATGCCATAACCTTTTTTTGTCGATTGTTTTGACTTCACTTGTTTTGGACGTGAAGAACCAGCTTTAGGATCATAATAATAAATCCAAATAGTCTCATCCATAGTTACAAATTTAAATTTGTTTTAATCTGGTTAAAATGCCTCAAATAACGCTGAGAAATTTGTTTCGATCCATTTTGTTTGAATTGTTAACGAATTCGGTACTTACTATTCGAACAGCTTTTTCATATGTATTTTTTTTGGAGTATTCCTTTATCTGAATCGCCTATGGTATCAGCAATTTTACGCTTAGTCAAACTTTTATCTTAACAAACAATATTATAGACATGTTTATTGGTTTCTGGTGTTGTTGCACTTTTTGAACGGACACTACGTGGTTTAAAATCTAACCCAGCAATGCACAGTTGAAAATAAAACTTTAGGTCTTTGGGAATTCTGTTTATCTGTTTTTTGTGAAACAATAAGTGTCGCTTTTCTTTAAAAATGCTAGTAAAGCGATTAAAAGAAAGTTTGTTTTTGGAAATATTTAAACATTGGAAACAGATAGAGCTTTATCACAGTATGCATTGTTTGGGTACCTTGGTATACTCTACAGCCAAGTAATTAGCTATTTTTAAAATACACATGCTCAAAGTTTACGGATATTAAATATTTTAAATATTAATTTATTTATTTTACACATTAAGTTATATTAGACAATGAAACACAATTCTAACAATATTTATGAATAAAAATAAACAAATAAAATTGATCTGCATAGAATGTTATTATAAAAAAATGTTTTTTCAAACAAATACAAAATAAAAGAATTTATGATAAGAAATTATTTTAATAATTTACAATTTTAGTCTAGATTTCATTAGTTGTTTATTAATTCTTTTCTTGCAAAGGTGTTTTAAAAAAATGTTTTAACACGCCTCGAAGTCCTTTGGCCGAAAACAAAATCTTGAGGGCTGTGGGGATGATTAAGGGAGAAATGCGCCAAATTGATGTGGCAAACTCTATAGAAACTACTCAGAATGTTATTTCACGTCTATAAACTCGTTATCGTGAAACGGCAAGGTATTTGAGACAATTAACTATAATAACACCTTATATGTTCAGTCAGAAGCGCAAAAAAAATAGCATAGTGACGGCACGGAAGCTCATAATGTGACGGTTTCCAAATGTACCATCTTGACAAGGTTAAGCTAGCTAAAGACTTTGGAGAGGCCAAACTTTAAATCGAGGGAATCGCGCTAGACGAGTACGTTGGACATAAGAACATGTTATATGGGATCAAAATCAATGGAAAAATGTTATTATTTCCAATATATCTCGGTTTGGTTTATATCCAGATTCTCGAACGATACGCGTATGGAGGAAACCTGGCGCAAGAAATCGAATGCAACATACACAAGAGGTTCACAGCTATAGAGGAGGCACAGTTATAATATGGGCAGGAATTTCGCTTGGCAGTAGAACTGATCTCGTTTTGCTGGATCCTTCTTTGTCATCAAAGTGCTAAGTTACAAATGTTTTAGAACCTGTAGTCGTTCCATAAGCTTAAAATAGTGATTTTATCTCGATGCATGAGAATGCTACTCCACATACAGCCAGAGTGACAGAATATTCCAGTTTTTCTGTGGCAAGCTCAATCACCTGATCTCAATTTTATTGAGCATGCATGGGATATGCTTAAGCGAATAGTTTTTTAAGACCATAATCAATTTCAAAATCGCAATCGGCTGTTTCAAGCTCTTCAACAGAGCTGGATAACGGGTCCCCAAGAAGATCTGGATAACTTGATCCTTAGTATAAAAAGACGCTATAGAGCCATCATAAATGCACGAGGAGGCCACATTCATTTTGAAAATATTGATTTTTTTGTTCTATTGACAATTTTTTTATAAAAAATTGGAATAATGAATTTTCGTTTTTTGCAAACATTTTAAATTATTCTTATTTTTTTATGAAAATGAATTATTATAATATGTATCTTCGTTGGTTTACCTCTTGCCACGTATGAGACTTCCACAAATTTTTACATGAGATACTTTTACATTTTAAAAATAATATTTTAAAGATCCCCAGATTTTGAGCATATGTGTAGCTATTTTTAATATTTAGATTTTGAGAACAATCGCTGTATCTTGGATAACTATGATAAGTGCAAAATTCAAGATGATTTTTAGTCCAGATAAGATTTTCTATTATATAAATTGATATTTATTCATCTTTAATTGTCTATTTTTTTAGAATAAATGTAATTTTATATACCACGATATGTTATCATAAAAAGGCAAGTATTTAGGACAATTAAGTATGATAACACCTTATATAGACCGATATGTTCAGTCAGAAGCGCAAAGAAAGAAATAGCATAATGACGGCATGGCAATTAATTAATCATCTTTATGAAGCTCATAATGTGACTGTTTCCAGATATACCATCTAGAGAAGGTTGAGAGAGGGTAATTTAGCTGGCTGAAGACTTTGAAGAGGCCAACCTTTGAAACGAGAGAATCGCGCTAGACGACAACGTTGGACATAAGAACATGTTATATGGGATCAAAAGCAATGGCAAAATGTAATTTTTTCCAATAAATCTCGGTTTGGTTTGTATCCAGATTCTCGAACGATAAGCGTAAAGAAATCAAATGCAACATACACAAGAGGTTCACATCTACAGAGGAGGCAAAATTATAATATATGCAGGAATTTCGCTTGGCAGTAGAACTGATCTCGTTTTGCTGGATCCTTTTTTGTTATCAAAGCGCTAAGTTAGAAATGTTTTTGAACCTGTAGTCGTTCTATAAGCTTAAAATATTGATTTTATCTCGATGCATGAGAATGCTACTTCACATACAGCCAGAGTGACAGAATATTCCAGTTTTTCTCCTGCAAGCTTAATCACCGGATCTTAATTTTATTGAGCATGCATGGGATATGCTTAAGCGAATAGTTTTTTAAGACCATAATCAATTCCAAAATCGCAATCGGCTGTTTCAACAGAGCTGGATAACGGGTCCCCAAGAAGATCTGGATAACTTGATCCTTAGTATAAAAAGACGCTATAGAGCCATCATAAATACACGAGGAGGCCACATTCATTTTGAAAATATTGATTTTTTTGTTCTATTCACAATTTTTTTTATAAAAAATTGAAATAATGAATTTTCGTTTTTTGCATACATTTTAAATTATTCTTATTTTTTTTATGAAAATGAGTTATTATAATATCTTCGTTGATTTACCTTTTGCCACGTATGAGACTTACACAAATTTTTCCATGAAATACTTTTACATTTTAAAAGTAATATTTTAATGATCCCCAGATTTTGAGCATATGTGTAGCTATTTAATATTTAGATTTTGAGAACAATCGCTGTATCTTGGATGTTAACTATAATAAGTGCAAAATTCAAGATGATTTTTAGTCCAGATAAGATTTTCTATTATATAAATTGATATTTATCCATCTTAATGGTCTATTTTTTAGAATAAATGTAATTTTATTTACCACGATATTTTCTTCTAGATTTTTAAAGGTATCCATTTTTATTAAATTTATATCTGGTGAATTTTTTAAAATGGTGTTAACTTAAATGAAAAAAAATATCATTTATTAAATTTTAATTAATTTAATCTCTGTCAAACTGTATTAATCCCAGGTAATATATTTCATTAAAACCCTCACCGCTAACTTAATATCTGAGCCTTCATTACATTTTTTTCATTGTGTGTTTTTAATGGAAGAATGTCTGTCTAAACCGTTTTAATATTGCTATTCCCGAAATAATGGAGGACGACACTGTAAAAGAAGCATTAAAACCTCAATCGAATTCAATAGCTTTTGACGCGGTAGTGATTTAGACCCCATTTACGAAAATTAAAATCCCTCAAGAGTGAAAACGTTTTAATTTACAAAAGTGTATCAAAGTAAAATTGTGAATTTTTTAACAGTGGTATTTTTTAGCTGCTAAAACCGATTATATTACATTACGTGAACAGTATTATTTAGATTGAGTAAAAAAAATTATTATACTCGTATATATCAAGACGAGAAATATAAAATGACTTTTGTTTTTCGCTTATAGGTATTTTATTTAACTTTATCATAAATCTTGATGTGATCTTTAGGGGTATATATTAACAGATGGTAATGTCGAATATGGGTGTGGTTGTAACACAGTTTACAACATGGTAAATAAATCAACAGTATTTTGAATGGTAATCAACGTTTTAACAGTAAAAATGCTACCATCAAGCTAAGCTAGGTTTAAAGTATTGTTTGCTCGGGCATAACTAGAGTTTTAAAAGGTACTTCAATAGCAGCAAGAGAAATTTTGTTAAACATTTCTTTACTTTACATTATTTTAAGTAAGACAAGAATTGGCTTTTATAGGTTGCAAGAAAACTTTAAACAGTATTCCAACAGATTCCAGAAAAATATACATAAATGTTAGAAATAGTAATATACGCTCACTTCCATACTTTAGGATTATGCTTGGTACACAGACAGGTCGATAACTAAAGACGGTTCAGTAGCAAAACATTTGTAGCAGTAAAGTCCCTGTTTCAGAAAGAATTATATAAAAGTTCACAATATATAAATTTCAGGGAATAGATAAATGCACATATATTCGGTGCTTCAAAAATTCTAATTTGTCAAACTTATTTTATTCAGGGCGAGGCTATGGCAACTGCTCACAGACTGCTACAAGGCCAGGCCCCCATTACCTAATTAAAAGGCAAAAAGCAAGCAGAGTTATACAATAGGGTTAAGGCAGATCAAATAATGAGTATGCCTCAGGACAGGATAGTCCCCAGGTATAACTTTGTGAGAAACTTTCGAGTAGAAATACTGGAAAGGGACTCATGGAACAATGGCTCCCCAATCCAAGGGGAGTCAATTTGGTATACCGATGGCTCAAAGACTTAGAAAGGCACAGGGTCAGGTATATACAGTACAGGACACAGGATAAAAATCCAACTAAGTCTAGGTGCGTATGCCACAGTGTTTCAGGCTGAAGTAACGGCCATACAACACTGTGCAACGGAGATCGTAAGTCAGGGTATAACGGGTAAAACCGTAGTCATATACTCGGACAGCCAAGCAGCTCTAGAGGCGATAGTCTTAGCACAAATAAGCTCACAGCTGGTGTGGGACTGCGTTGGGGCCCTGACACATGCCGCTAGTCAAAATTCTCTGACACTGGCATGGATACCAGGACACTCAGGGTTTCGGGGCAATGAGAAGGCTGATGAATTGGCCCGTGCGGGAGCTAACACTCCAATGATTGGCCCGGAACCATTCGGCGGAGTTGCTAATACATTCAGACATTCAGAAAGGCAGCCATTGAGAAATGGAGGCTAGAAAAGGCCCAGGAGTGGTGAGAAACATCACCGGGAAAGCGACAAGCCAAACTCTTCATAAAGGGATACTCGGCGAAGTTTACTGCAGAGCTGCTATCACAAAGGCGAAATGATGTCAGAATGATTGTCAGTCTCTTGACAGGACATTGTAGGCTCAGAAAACACATGAGTCAGCTAAACTGAGCAGATGAAGACATTTGTCGATACTGCCAAGAGGAAGAGGAAACTGCATTTCATGTCCTATGCCAATGTGAAGGCCTTGCAAGGACGCGGTATCTAGTACTGGGAGAGGAGAAACCGGCTGCTCCAAGTTATGCGGAGTGGCCACTGTCAAGGCTATTAAGTCTCATTAAGAGGGCAGAGCTGGACAAGGTGCTCTAATCCCATTCCACAGATAATGGGTGTTCACAATAGATCTACAAAGGTCGCAGTGATATAGGCTAACAGCCAACCCAAAAATATCTATCTATCTCTATCTATGAGTGACGTGACATAAAAAAAATACAAGGTAATACTACCGAATATACTTGCAAGCAAAAATATAGCTACAATTTGACGGTTTAAAATTAGTCACAGTACAGACATCCCTGAAAACAGATCTCTTATGAACCACACACCAGAATTTAAATAATACAGACTGAAACACTGCGTAAAATTGGCAGCTATACCTGTACACCATAAGGCTTTGAAATAGAGACCCTAGCTGCAGTTAACCTGACACATATTTTGTCATTACGAGACACTGGATTGCAGGGGATAGTCAACCATTGGCACTTATTTATTATCATTTATAGGGTATAGGGTACCAGGACCCTTAAGTGGATGCCATTTAGCAGTGAAAAAGGTCTCATCAGACAGTACGAAAATCGCTTTATGCTTAACCGCTTTTTGACCAATATTAAATAAAGAACGGTCGTTTTAATTATTTTATACAACGCCTGCTCTGGAAGTTGACTTTTCGAGCGCAGTATGTCATCTCCGAAGAACACAATAGTCGCATACTTGACTATAATATGTATTTCATAAACGCACATGTTTGGTTATGACCACATAACTACACGGATTCCGCCTAAACTATCTGTCGTTTTTATTTGACTAGAGAGACTACTCGATCAGTCCTAACCCTTTTTAATTTATGTCATAACTGTCACAACGCAACTGTATTAAACGCAAAAAGAAAGTGTAGGTAATTAAAAAAAGTGTACTATTTAAAATAATGGTCGATTTAACAAGATGTTTAACTCCACCTGAACTAGTTGAATCAGCTAAAAATGCAACAACAAATTTATTGCCAGATATGTCAAAAGAAAAAATTATTTGTTATATTCCTCTTAAATTCTACTTCCAGAGCAGTAGTTGTATAAAGTATTGATCCTAACAGTTGCGGAAATTAACTTTCCCGCACTTAAACTGCTTGCCTGAACTCCGCTTCGCGTCGTTCGGGCATCTGCAGTTCGCGTGCGGGAAAGTATAACTTTCCGCACTTGTTAGGATAATAACTATAATTCTGAAGACTTGATATCAGATTTGGCAGTGATTCATGGTTACTAAGATTCTGTTTAGTCAGTGTTATTGGTATTTTCTGTCCGTAATAAAATAACAGCTTTTATCAATGCTGAAGTTTAGTTTTTTACTATTAAAAATGCTTTAATGACAACGTTTCTTCACGTGGTCCGCAACTGGGAGCTCTATTAAATTGGAGTCTAGGTACATATAAGCATTTTTTAAGTTGCACTTTCTTAAGGTGCTAGTAAATCGGTTACTTCATGACATTATACCAAGTAAAAAGTACTTTGAGAGTGTGACTTGTTCTGTATTTATAATTTGTATAAATACGTATATTTCTGTATGCAATGCTTACTATAGACGAAAAAAGTATTATCAAGTAAATCTTAGAAAATAATAAAGTGTTTTATTCCATAATTATTGAATTTTAAAAGTTTTATTCGAAAAACACATTTTCTGCTTTAATAAAGTTTCTCTGCCTGTAGAAGACATTAAATTTTATTTGTCCAAAAACGTATTAAATGTCACTGACGTTAATCATAAAGATGAAGACTTTTTTATTACTGCTTCATTTGATGAATAGCATAAGTAGGACAATAATGGTATTTTATAACAACTTATACCAGTAGTGTACTAGTATACTACGAGTAAACTTAATCAACTATTGACCTGAGCGGAAGCTAATATCCCATTCGGCGGGATTTCTGACACGTTCAGAAGACAGCCATTGAGAAATGGAGGATTGGCGAAAAAAAACACCGGGCAAGCAATAATGACTCTCAGCGAAAGTTACTGCTAAACTGTTATCACACCTGAGTCAGCTAAATTTGGCATCTTTCGATACTGCCAGGAGAAGGAGGAAAGCGCATTTCTAGGGATGATGGGTGTTCGCAATAGATCTGTAAAGGTCGCAGTGATACAGGCTAACAGCCAACTCAATAAATTTCTATATCTCTATCTAAAGACCAGTGTTAAAGTATGATTTTCACCACTAGTTCATTAAATAAGTTCTTTGTATGTTCAATTTTCTTCTTTTTTAATTTTATCTGTTATAAAATCTGGTAAGCTGAAGCGATTATATCAATTAGGGTTCCTTGATACAATGTTTTTCTTACTTCTAGTAAAAGTTTTTCTTTTTTCACTGAATATTCTGATAAAGATCCTGTTTGATACCTAAAAGATGAAGCATACTTGCTAGTAGTGCAACCTTTATTGGCATAGTTTTGCAAAAAACTCGATTTCAATTCTGACCACTCGGAATGTAAACTAAGCTTGATCATTATGAAAGAAAACTTATCAGTACCTGATTTTTTTTTGAAATAATCTAAAGATTTTAATTTTTTCCTCTTCTTCTTCTACTATATCGAATCTTGCACAGTCTGTTTCAAGTATTTCCATCTACTGATAGGCACTTGAAATTTTTCTGTCAAATTTTTCAAATACTAACATTTTAGCTAATTTTTTTATTTTTTGTTTTTCTTTGTTTTGTTGACTATTTTTTTTTTAAATTTACACTACAGGATCTTTTAAACACTTTTTATTAGCAGTAGCCAGTTGTTCTTAGGTAGTTTCTCAAGAAATCGGTTTGTAATATATCTTCTGTGGATTTATCCAAACATTTCTAGTTCTATATCTTTTTGCTAATGTTTTTTCAAGGTAACGAATATTTTCGAGGTATTGATATGTTTGTATAGTGTTACAGCCTGATGCTATTCAGGTATAAGAAAAACATTGTCATCTTATGTAGCAATTGCAGTTATAGCAATAACGTTTGACTTTTCGTCCATTGTTGGTTTTACTTAAAACGTAAATATCAATTTTTCCATTTTCTTACAACAAATGTCGTTTTTATAAGATAATTTCTAATATGTCTGTGATTTAAACGATACAGTCGATAAAACACAGTTAAGTTTTTCTCTGCAAGAAAATTATACATTATAAATTATAATCTACATAAAATGAAATAAAAATAAAATAACTTATATATTAAAACACTTATGGGGACTTTAGCATAATTTATTCACCAAAATTGTTACAGATGCACAAGAACTCCGCTTAATAACGTCTAAACAAATTTACAATTACAATAAACGATTTGGACTGCCCTTAACTGCTCTTACATCCTCTTATATAGAACAAGAAGAATATTATAAACAAATCTCTGGAACACCCATGAGGTCAAATATAAGCCCAATCCTTGCTGACATTACTATGAACCATTTACTAAAAACAGTAATACCCAGATGTAACTGGCACTTTCCTTTTATGATGCAATATGTGGATGACATCATCTGCTCAATTTCTAAAGGAAAAGATAATGAAGTGCTAAGAGCTTTCAACTCTTATCATAAGAAAATACAGTTCACATTAGAGGCGGAGGATGCTATGAAAAGTGTACCATTCTTAGACACATGCCTCATCAGGAATGAGAATCAAAACATTATTTTAGATTGGTATCAAAAGCCTACGTCGTCTGGTAGATACCTAAACTTCTTTTCTTATCACGATTTCAAGCAAAAACTAAACTTAGTAAAAGGACTCAAAAATAGAGTAGTCAGAATATCTCACCCCTCCTTATTAAATAAGAATTTAACCAAGCTGGCCAACTTATTATATGAGAACAGCTACCCTACAGATCTGGTAATTAAATTAATCTTTTCTACGAGGATTCCAACCCAGTTAAGACCACTGACTAAAGATCATATACAATATTCCCAAAATGTCCAAGAAAAAATAACCTTTGTGTCTTTGAACTATAATGAATATATAACTTGAAAAATAAATTATTTGCTAAAGAACCAACCAATAAAAATAGCTAGTAAACCTGAGTTTACAATAAACCGCTTCTTTTCCACAGTTAAAGACAAAACAAAAAAGTTAGACCGATCAGAGTTAGTTTACAAGCTAGAATGTAATGAATGTTCAAAAATTTATGTTGGTCAAACGAAACAGAAATTAAAAAATAGACTTACTCAACACAAAAGCGACGCGAAAGTAAAACCGAAAAGCTGTATGTTAGCAAACCACATTCATACAACGAATCACTCTATAAAATTTGATGAGGTGCAAATTATGAACCAAGAGTCCAACACGCGAAAAAGAGAAATACTTGAAATCATTTACATCAACATTTTTAAAGAAAACTCAATAAATGCAAAAAAAGACATAGATTCATTGAATACTAGTTACGCACACCTAATTGGAACCCTAAAAGAAAATTTCTTTAGAAATAAATTAATTAATAATGAGTTGCCTAAGTAGTAGGGAAGAAAATAATGTTAATCCACCTATCTCTGCCGAATTGTCAATCGGTTTTTAATTATATTAAACTATGATTAGCCGTAGGAAAATTTTAACCTTGGGTTTGTTAGATGCCTTCGTTGTGAAATGTTGTTATTTACTTCTATTTTAATAAGTTTCTTAAAAATTTTATGTCGACTTTCTTATTAGAATGTGTGAAATTAAGACCTAAGGACACCTTAAATTCAGGTAGATAAATTTATTATTTTATATTAACTTTAATGGATGTCATTGTTTTATTATCATTTTGTAATTTACACCAACTTTTTACTTTTAGTGTACTCTGATGAAGTAAGCGTTTTCTTACGAAATATATAAGTTTAACACTGTAGTTGGTGCTATTCTTTTCCTGAAGAGGTAAACATTCGAAATCACTTAGACTGAGTCTAAACTGTAATTATACCAAGATATATATATATATATATATATATATATATATATATATATATATATATATATATATATATATATAATAGGAAGGTATTGACTAGTAGAGATAAACAGAACGATGTTGATCCACCACTGTATGCAACGAGTGACAAATCTGGGGATGTAGTCAACAGGCCGAAGGTGAGTAATAAAACTCTTTGTTAATCATCAAGCTTTCGATTTATTTCAAATCTTCATCAGGATTCTGATTGTATAAAAAATTATTGTTAGTATAAGCTCAAAAAATGAGTATAAAAATGAACTTACTTAACTTGAGTCAAAGAAGCTTTTAAAGCATTAGCCGCAAAAGATGAATACATAAAAACAAGTAGTGTAAACACGTAGACACGTACATAATAAAATTTGTTAAGATGATAAAAAAGTGTTAAGCAAACACTTATGTGCCAATACAACGTACTGTAGCGAAAATACACACAACAAGAAAAATTAAATAGAAATTTTTTTTTTTTTTTTTTTTTTTTTTTTTTTTTTTGTACAGTTTAAACTAACGATCTTCACTGTTAATTTTGATAAAACGCTACTTTTTTAATTTGTGTAACTCAACACGATAACAGAAGTACAAAATGGCGAGCAAGCGGCACCAAACGAAAATTCTAGAAAAAATTGTGGTAGTTTTTTGTTAAAATTTGTTTAAAACAACCCGATTACAGACTTTGGCTGGCTAACCTTCACTGATAGAGACACAAAGTTGCAGATTAAGATTGATGTTTGACTGACAAGCTAACATAACCTATTTCAAAAAAATATGTAAACAATTTGATTTTATTTAATATTAACTAATTTTGGTTTTATTTTTAGGTGTGCGCGACGTAACAATTTTCAAGAAGTCCCAAAAAAGACCCAGGAAAACAAGAGAAGTCAGAAACGAAAGCAAACGGTGATACTTCGATGAGAAAACCCCGAGAAATGAGAAAACTTTTTTAAAATTATAAAGTATGTTTATAACGTTGTGAAAAATATAGAATTAATTTAATTGTTATATAGAATTAATTTTTATTAATTAATCAAATATAGAATCAATTCAATTGTTGTTGTTATTTTCATTGTAAAGTTAAATAGAGATGTCGACGTCAGGAAAAGGTGTTGTTTTATTTTCGATACTGAGTAAATAGCTGTAAATTGAACTTAGATGCTGTACGTCCGTTCTTTTATTCATGTTGTTCGGAGTCTTATTAATGTGGACCATTTCTAGGAAATTACGCTTGAAGTGGTTCTTTTCGTGTTCTAAGATCTTAACGTTATGATAATCTACCGAATGTTTTGTAGTAGTTACATGTTCTGCCAACGCACAGGAGGGTTTTTTTAATTTTGCGTCACTTTTGTGGGAAGTTAATCTTGCAGACAGTTGACGACTGGTTTGTCCTATATATTTTTTGTGACAGTCATTGCAGGTTAGTTCATATACAACGTTAGAGTCTTCGAGTGTATTAATCTTAGTTTTAGTTTTACTGAAGATGCTACCCACTGTAAAAACGTTTTTGAGAGCAATCGTTTTATCCGGAAGGTGTTTTACGATGTTGATTAGTTTAGGAGTGAGATCATTGATGTGGGGCAGTGAGTAGAATTTCTTGACGTCTTGCTGTTGATCATTCGGTGGAGGGTCATTCGTTGGGAGATTGGTACGGATTCTAACCTGACTAGGACTATGGAAAATGCTGTTTAATATTTTCTTCGGGTAAGAGTTATCAGTTAAAATTTCGAAAAGGGTTTTCAAGTCTTGTTTTACGTAATTTGGGTGTGAAAGCTTCATAACTCTAAATCGAAGTGCTTTGACCAGGTTCATTTTGGTTTTATGCGTATGGTTTGATAAGTAATTAAGATATCTGTTGCTGGCCATGGGTTTCCGATACCACTGCGTGCGAAGAACCCCATCATTGCTTCTATGCACCCTCATATCTAAAAACGGTAAGGAACCGTGTTGTTCGGTTTCACAAGTAAACTGCAGGTGTGGATCAATACTATTAAAAATTGCTAACGTCTCATCTATTTTATTTTCAGGGACAGAAAGTATCAAGTCATCAACGTATCTTTTGACGAAAGGAATGGAAAACGAGATGGTGGAAATGGCAGTTTGAACCAAATCATCAAGTACGTAATTACATAATATCGGGGAGATCTTCGAGCCCATTGGAGTTCCGAAAACTTGTTTGTAAGTATCATTTTGGAAAACAAAGACGTTGGATTCAAACACGAACGTAAGTAATTCGAGAAAAGTGTTCCAAGAGATTTCACAGTGATTACTAATGACCGGCCACCTTTTCTGGAGCGAATTGATGATGGATTCAAGGGGTAAGTTGGTGAACAAGGAGACAACGTCGAAACTAACGAGTATATAATTTGTAGGTAGCTGGTAATTATTAATAAAGTCACTGAACATAAAGGAGTCTACGATGTTATGGTCGTTATAAAAATTATATGCTGAAGTGAGAATTTTGGTCAGGAATGCGGCAACGGGACCATTGGGAGGGTTAATGGATGAAACAATTGGTCTGACACTAAGCGTTGGTTTATGGATTTTAGGAAGTGAGTAGAACCTAGGTAATATTGAGTTATAAGTTGTTAATGTTTTAGCAAGCTCGGGTGGAAGGAGAGACTTCTGTTTAAGAGAGGATATCAATTTATTCGCTTTTTGTTGGAGAGTACTACCGGGGTTTCTGCTAAGCTTCTTATAGTATTTTGTGTCATTCAATAATTTAAGACTCTGTTCATAATAATCATTCTTTTTTATAACAACTGTAACGTTGCCTTTATCGCTTTTCACAACGAAAAGGTCTGGATTCTGATTTAGGAAAGTTTTGCATTTATCGTAATAAAGTGAAAAAGGATGCTTATTATTGTGATTTTTGTGTAAATAGTTTGTAATGACATTAGTAAATTGTGATCTCAGAATGTCTTTGTTATTTTCCGGGACGTCATAAATCAAGTTTTCAAGATCTGCTAATAAAGAGGAGACCTTGTACTGTTTAGTAGTAGTGTAAAGTCCAAATTTATTACCCAAAGCAATTAGTTTTACGACATCTGGGGGGATAGGTGTATCACTTAAGTTTCTGAACCATTTTTCATTGATTTTAATATTTTTGAAAGCATCACTGTTAAGTTTATCTAGCTTACGTGATAAACACCAAGCTTGCCAAGCTGTCAGCCAGAAAAGAATTTCTTCTCAAATGTCGCCGTACCAAGTGTTATCCGAATCACATCGTACACGGTATCTGTAACATCAACACAATTCTACATTACACCGAAGGTAGATTAGGTTCTAGCATTAACAACTTTAATAGTAAACTAAGATCGAGCATATTAAATTTGGAAATTAAGGTAACCTTTACTGAAATTAATAAACTTAAAAAAATATTAAATGACACTAAATCTAAAATAATTGATAAGCTACCTAACCGAATACTTAACGAATTCCAACATAGACAAAATATTACTTATAAGTCGATTTACAAGAATTCCCAAAAAGGTTTATCACGTAAGCTAGATAAACTTAACAGTGATGCTTTCAAAAATATTAAAATCAATGAAAAATGGTTCAGAAACTTAAGTGATACACCTATCCCCCCAGATGTCGTAAAACTAATTGCTTTGGGTAATAAATTTGGACTTTACACTACTACTAAACAGTACAAGGTCTCCTCTTTATTAGCAGATCTTGAAAACTTGATTTATGACGTCCCGGAAAATAACAAAGACATTCTGAGATCACAATTTACTAATGTCATTACAAACTATTTACACAAAAATCACAATAATAAGCATCCTTTTTTACTTTATTACGATAAATGCAAAACTTTCCTAAATCAGAATCCAGACCTTTTCGTTGTGAAAAGCGATAAAGGCAACGTTACAGTTGTTATAAAAAAGAATGATTATTATGAACAGAGTCTTAAATTATTGAATGACTCAAAATACTATAAGAAGCTTAGCAGAAACCCCGGTAGTACTCTCCAACAAGAAGCGAATAAATTGATATCCTCTCTTAAACAGAAGTCTCTCCTTCCACCCGAGCTTGCTAAAACATTAACAACTTATAACTCAATATTACCTAGGTTCTACTCACTTCCTAAAATCCATAAACCAACGCTTAGTGTCAGACCAATTGTTTCATCCATTAACCCTCCCAATGGTCCCGTTGCCGCATTCCTGACCAAAATTCTCACTTCAGCATATAATTTTTATAACGACCATAACATCGTAGACTCCTTTATGTTCAGTGACTTTATTAATAATTACCAGCTACCTACAAATTATATACTCGTTAGTTTCGACGTTGTCTCCTTGTTCACCAACTTACCCCTTGAATCCATCATCAATTCGCTCCAGAAAAGGTGGCCGGTCATTAGTAATCACTGTGAAATCTCTTGGAACACTTTTCTCGAATTACTTACGTTCGTGTTTGAATCCAACGTCTTTGTTTTCCAAAATGATACTTACAAACAAGTTTTCGGAACTCCAATGGGCTCGAAGATCTCCCCGATATTATGTAATTACGTACTTGATGATTTGGTTCAAACTGCCATTTCCACCATCTCGTTTTCCATTCCTTTCGTCAAAAGATACGTTGATGACTTGATACTTTCTGTCCCTGAAAATAAAATAGATGAGACGTTAGCAATTTTTAATAGTATTGATCCACACCTGCAGTTTACTTGTGAAACCGAACAACACGGTTCCTTACCGTTTTTAGATATGAGGGTGCATAGAAGCAATGATGGGGTTCTTCGCACGCAGTGGTATCGGAAACCCATGGCCAGCAACAGATATCTTAATTACTTATCAAACCATACGCATAAAACCAAAATGAACCTGGTCAAAGCACTTCGATTTAGAGTTATGAAGCTTTTACACCCAAATTACGTAAAACAAGACTTGAAAACCCTTTTCGAAATTTTAACTGATAACTCTTACCCGAAGAAAATATTAAACAGCATTTTCCATAGTCCTAGTCAGGTTAGAATCCGTACCAATCTCCCAACGAATGACCCTCCACCGAATGATCAACAGCAAGACGTCAAGAAAATCTACTCACTGCCCCACATCAATGATCTCACTCCTAAACTAATCAACATCGTAAAACACCTTCCGGATAAAACGATTGCTCTCAAAAACGTTTTTACAGTGGGTAGCATCTTCAGTAAAACTAAAACTAAGATTAATACACTCGAAGACTCTAACGTTGTATATGAACTAACCTGCAATGACTGTCACAAAAAATATATAGGACAAACCAGTCGTCAACTGTCTGCAAGATTAACTTCCCACAAAAGTGACGCAAAATTAAAAAAACCCTCCTGTGCGTTGGCAGAACATGTAACTACTACAAAACATTCGGTAGATTATCATAACGTTAAGATCTTAGAACACGAAAAGAACCACTTCAAGCGTAATTTCCTAGAAATGGTCCACATTAATAAGACTCCGAACAACATGAATAAAAGAACGGACGTACAGCATCTAAGTTCAATTTACAGCTATTTACTCAGTATCGAAAATAAAACAACACCTTTTCCTGACGTCGACATCTCTATTTAACTTTACAATGAAAATAACAACAACAATTGAATTGATTCTATATTTGATTAATTAATAAAAATTAATTCTATATAACAATTAAATTAATTCTATATTTTTCACAACGTTATAAACATACTTTATAATTTTAAAAAAGTTTTCTCATTTCTCGGGGTTTTCTCATCGAAGTATCACCGTTTGCTTTCGTTTCTGACTTCTCTTGTTTTCCTGGGTCTTTTTTGGGACTTCTTGAAAATTGTTACGTCGCGCACACCTAAAAATAAAACCAAAATTAGTTAATATTAAATAAAATCAAATTGTTTACATATTTTTTTGAAATAGGTTATGTTAGCTTGTCAGTCAAACATTAATCTTAATCTTCAACTTTGTGTCTCTATCAGTGAAGGTTAGCCAGCCAAAGTCTGTAATTGGGTTGTTTTAAACAAATTTTAACAAAAAACTACCACAATTTTTTCTAGAATTTTCGTTTGGTGCCGCTTGCTCGCCATTTTGTACTTCTGTTATCGTATTGAGTTACACAAATTAAAAAAGTAGCGTTTTATCAAAATTAACAGTGAAGATCGTTAGTTTAAACTGTACAAAAAAAAAAAAAAAAAAAAAAAAAAAAAAAAAAAAAAAAAAAAAAAAAAAAAAAATTCTATTTAATTTTTCTTGTTGTGTGTATTTTCGCTACAGTACGTTGTATTGGCACATAAGTGTTTGCTTAACACTTTTTTATCATCTTAACAAATTTTATTATGTACGTGTCTACGTGTTTACACTACTTGTTTTTATGTATTCATCTTTTGTGGCTAATGCTTTAAAAGCTTCTTTGACTCAAGTTCATACAGTGGTGGATCAACATCGTTCTATATATATATATATATATATATATATATATATATATATATATATATATATATATATATATAAATATGTTGCTTTTCTTTTAATACATAAAAACCCACCATGTCATAAAATAATATATTTAACATGGGTTTTACGTTGAAATATTTATAAAACCCTGTAGAAAAATTCCAGTAGAAGTTGAATTGTTAGAGAATGCATTATCTTCCAACAACGCACGTTCCAAACTGCCAATTTAGGGGTCGAACCGCGTTATCTGGAATTTCATTCATTATCTCTCTCTCTTCAATCATTTTGAAGCACCAGACACAGGAGAGTTTGAACGTATAACATCATAAAGGGGTGAAGAGAAGCGAAAAAAAAACTCTAGAGATGGTTTCATTTCGAAGTGCGGATAGTTTCGTATTAGCTAATAGAAAATACGCGTAGCACAGCGAGAAATTTAATAGGAATCATAATTTTAGAATATATATATATTTATATATTTTTACTCACAGTGCAAATAAATGTCTAAAATTTAACTTTGCGAAGAAATATACATATGTTTTATATGAGGTTTTTATTATTTGCCTTTGTTCTATTGTTCAGCTGCTGGTTTTATTGTTTTATTCTATTCAAATTTTACATTCTTTTATATTGTAGAAAATTATGTGTTGCAGACAGATAACTGTCTTATTAAATTTTAGTATGACCATTGTCATTTCTAGGAACATTTAATTCTCCAATAGATAAAAAAAACGAATAACCTATGATTACAAAAAAATATGGCAAAATAGGTACAACCACTTTTTTACATTTCAAAATGCTTCAAAAATTTTATTGCATATATACATTTATAGAAAAAGTAAGTGTAGGCCGTAACACCGTATAGTAGGATAACTTTTCACGCTGTTTGTTAGTTAGTTTTTCTTGCAGTTTTAAATACCACTGCCAACCAGATTGCTTTAATCCATACAAAACATTTTTTTAATCACAATTTTTTTCCCATTTTAATATCCCTTAGCAGTTCTTAAACCACAGTAGCAATATTTATTTTTTCATGTAGGCAAATGTCTTCTAATATTTCTTTAAATAAATCAGGTAAATCCATTAATATATTTGCCTCTAAATCTCCATTTAAAAAGGCTGTTTCCACGTCAAACTGAATCAATTTTATGGAATTTTCTATTGCATAAGCAATTACAGTTCTCAGTGAACTAATCCTTACGACATGAGCAAAAGTTTTGTTGTAATCTATTTCTGGGCATTGCTAATAAGGTCTATAAAGCTGGCAGTGAAAAGTCGGCAGAAACCATCGAAACATGATTTGGAATTTGTAGCTAAATAGTTGCTAATTAGTTGCTAAAATCACGATTTTGTAGCTCCATTCAGTTCCACAAAAAACAAATTACTGCTATCTTTACAACAAGCTAGCAGTAAAATGACAGGACTAGCCCAGAAAAATTGGACTAATGCGTGTGAATTTGTTGCTAATTTGTTGCTCAAAACCAGTACAGGCAGAAATTCGAAAAACCCTAGAATCCGCTAGAAATTGTTAATAATAACTACCAACCAGTGTCCATGCTATCTTAATATATATACAGTTTGTATTAACACATTGATGTTATGGATTTTGTTGCTGGTCGCAGATGTCATCAGCAGAGCTCAGAGAGCCAGCAACAAAATAAAAATTAAAAATCGGCCCAATCGGGTGACCGATAACTAACTCCTAGTGTCCATGCTATCGTGACACGCAGTTATTATTGACATAACTCTGTCATGGATTTTGTTGTTGGTTGTGAAAAGCATCAGCAGAGCCCAAAAAGCCAGCAACAAAATAAAAATTAAAAATTGGCCCAACTGGGTGACCGGTATCTAACTTCTAGTGTCCATGCTATTGTGACAAGCAGTTATTACTGACAGCACTCTGTCATGGATTTTGTTGCAGGTTGTGGTTGTCGTTTTTACTCACATGAAAAAAAGAAAATCTCAAGTGAAAATGAACGGTAATACAAAGTTCTGTCAATAATAACTGCGTGTCACAATAGCATGGACACTAGGAGTTAGTTACCGGTCACCCGGTTGGGCCGATTTTTAATTTTTATTTTGTTGCTGGCTTTTTGAGCTCTGCTGATACTTTTCACAACCAGCAACAAAATCCATGACAGAGTTCTGTCAGTAATAACTGCGTGTCAGGATAGCATGGACACTCGGAGTAAGTTACCGGTCACCCGGTTAGGCCGATTTTTAATTTTTATTTTGTTGCTGGCTCTCTGAGCTCTGCTGATGCTTTTCACAACCAGCAACAAAATCCATGACATAGTTCTGTCGGTAATAACTGCGTGTCACGATAGCATGGACACTAGGAGTAAGTTACCGGTCACCCGGTTGGGCCGATTTTTAATTTTTATTTTGTTGCTGGCTCTCTGAGCTCTGTTGATGCTTTTCACAACCAGCAACAAAATCCATAACAGAGTTCTGTCAATAATAACTGATTGTCACAATAGCATGGACACTAGGTGGTAGATGCCGGTCACCCGGTTGGGCCGATTTTTAATTTTTATTTTGTTACTGGCTCTTTGGGCTCTGCTGATAACATCTGCGACCAGCAACAAAATCCATAACAGAGTTTTGTCAATAAGAACTGCGTGTTCCGACAGCATGGATACTAGGAGTTAGTTATCGGTTACCCGATTGGGCCGATTTTTAATTTTTATTTTGTTGCTGGCTCTCTGAGCTCTGCTGATGACATCTGCGACCAGCAACAAAATCCATAACATCAATGTGTCAATACAAACTGTATATTACGATAGCAGGGACACTGGTTGGTAGTTATTATTAACAATTTCTAGCTTAATCTGGGGTTTTTCGAATTTTTTCCTGTACTGGTTTTGAGCAACAAATTAGCAACAAATTCACACGCATTAGTACATTTTTTCTGGGCCAGTCCTGTCATTTTACTGCTAGCTTGCTGTAAAGATAGCAGTAACTTGTTTTTTGTGGAACTGAATAGAGCTACAAAATCGTGATTTTAGCAACTAATTTGCAACTATTTAGCTACAAATTCCCAATCATGTTTCGATGGTTTCTGCCGACTTTTCACTGCCAGCTTGATAGACCTTTGCTAATAACCTTTTGCAACTAAATGACCCTTTCTTTTTCTCAGGATTTTCATCTGATTTGTATTTATTTATAAGTACTAAACGATAACTTACGGATTTCCTTCCTTCTATAGTATTTTCCATAAAACGAAACTAACAGTTATTTAATTTTTCATTTTGTTCAAACTGTAAATGCCATAAATTCAAATTAGATAAACTTACAATTTTTGCTTGTTCGCCTCCCTTTTTCATGAAGTAAAGTTCATTTATTTTATTTGCTATTATCTTTAAACATAAACATAAACAATCCTTTATTCAAACAGAAATACAAAAAATAATAATAATTATTTTCAATTAAAAAAAAATATTAACATATATGATACGAGCTGTTTAAAAGAAAGGAAACCGTTCGATATGGACGGAGACACCCACCTAGCACAAAATGCTGTGTGTGGCAAATAAAAAGTAATAATTCATATTTATACGGGTTTCTATTTAAATATTTATGTTATAAGTATCATGGATATAATAAGGTTTGGGTTTAAAAATTAATTTGTTAAAAGCTGATAAATTTCTTGGTACGTAAGGGATTTTAGCCATTGGTTTATGGTCCTTTTCCCACTAGAATTATTGTAGGTGATATTGTTCCGAGACAAAAAAGTTGTGAAATGATTTTAGAGTTTATGTATTATGTAAATGAAATATGTTTCTCTATGTGCTTTAAGATGTTTCTTTGGTCTGGCCATAATATCTGCTGCAAATTTGGTATTGTGAGTGTGTTTAGGGAATTCTAATATGAACAAATTGTTCATAGTATAACTAATCACCTCCCCACAATACAAATGCCTCACTGATGGCACCGCCGCGAGGTCGAAAAGCATGTCCGACGGAAAGTCCATAGGTTTATTAAATATTATTTTTAGTATAGCCTTTTGAATAACTTCAATATTATAAATAATATACTTACGTGCTCCTCTCTAGGTCAATATACCATATCATATAATTAACTGGACAAGTCCAAAATATAATAGTTTTAACTGACTATGATTAAAAATTTCACGGAGTTTTCTAAATAAAAAAATAATTTTTCTAAGCATTTTACAGATACTCGTGATATGAAAATTCCATCGGACATACTGATCGATCACCAGTCCCAAGTACTTAGTGGTTTCGACCCTGACTATCTTATTGGTGCAGACACAGCCTTCCAACAAACATCGATCTGAATGAAATGTTAAGTCACTGAAATTTGATTGGGTAGTGGCGGAAGTAGAAAATGTTATAAAGTTTGATTTTTTGGTATTTAATAATAATTTATTATTATTTAACCAGGCCCTTAGCAGTCGTAGATCAGACTCCGCATGCCTACTCACTAGTTCTCATTACTCCTCTTTTATAAAGAGTACCGTGTCATCGGCATATGCGATTATGTCAGAATATAGGGGAAGATTAAATACATTATTAATGTATATAGAAATAGTATAGGCCCCAAAACCGTTCCTTGTGGTACACCACAAGAAACTACCCTCTTTTGACTTAGGTTTCCTAATATTTTTACACTCTGAGGTCTATCTTTTAAATAATTCTGGAATAGTTCAAGTGCCTTACCTCTACATCCGATATGCTCAAGTTTTCTCAATAACATTGAATGGTTGACCGTGTCAAAAGCTTTAGTTAAATCTAAGAAAACTGCTGTGCATGGTGTGGAAGAGTCCAGAGAATCATAGATTTTACTAGCTAATCGGGTGATAGCGTGAGTTGTTAAAAATCCTTGTCTAAAACCATACTGGTTTTCACTCAAAAGGTTATTTGAGGATAAGAAAGATATATTAATTTTTCTATTAGTTTCGATATGTTAAGGAGCAAAGATATATTAATTTTTCTAATAGTTTCGATATGTTAAGAAGCAAAGATATTGGTCTATAATTTCCTGGCTCACGTCTACTTCCATCCTTGTAAATAGGCACCACAACGGCCTCCTTCAAGGACCGAGGGAACCACCCCTCCAACAGGCACCTGTTAAATAGATCACAAAGTGGCTTGCTAATTATATTTATAGCAGTTTTTAATATTTTTAAATCCATATCTCCACCACAAGAAGCAGATTTATTTTTTAGAGATTTAATAGTACCAGCCACCTCGCCCTCAGTTATAGGTGTGAGGAAGATAGTGCTAGTAATTTTGTTACTTAAGGGGATTCGAAAATTTATATCGATACTAGCTGACCCGGCGGACTTCGTACCGCAAATCATCGTCATATTTTCTCATTAGTTATCAGGTTTATACTTTTTTTTTTTCGTTATATTTTGTAGTTTATCGATAAAATATATTAGATGCATCACAATACTTAAATTAGTAAAAATTTCTCGTTTAAATATAAATGATATTAACTACGCCACCTTCCGGTGGCGTCACAATACTTAAGTGAGGATTGCTCGTTTAAATATATATGTGATATTAACTGCGCCACCTTACGGTGGCGTGATATAAAGTAATCAAATAAGTAGTGGTTGCTCGTTTAATGGAAGCGCCATCTGGTGGTAGCTTTCATTAATACGAATATCATATTCATCTTACCCATTAAAAATACATTATCATACTGATTTTCATGACAATCGGTTGAACGGGGCGGAAGTCGATACTTTACTGCGCCGCCTGGTGGCGAGTTACTTCAATGGGAATAGCATATAAACCTTCTGCGTGGAAAAATACATGTACATAGCAATTTTCATAACGATCGGTCAAATAGTTTCTGAGTCTATCGATTTCATATATACAAACATCCATTTTTATATATATAGATAAGGATTGCTCGTTTAAATATATGTGATATCAATTGCGCCACCTTACGGTGGCGTGATATAAAGTAATCAAATAAGTTGTGGTTGCTCATTTAATGGAAGCGCCATCTGGTGGAAACTGCTATTAATACGAATATCATATTTATATTAACCATTAAAAATACAGCATCATACTGACTTTCATGACAATCGGTTGAACAAAGCAGAAGTTGCTACTCTAAAGCGCCACCTGGTGGCAAATGGCATCAATGAGCATATCATACAAACCTTTTCCGTTGAAAAATACATATACATACCAATTTTCATGACAATCGGTTAAACGGGGCAGAAGTTGCTACTCTGCAGCGCCACCTGGTGGCAAGTGGCATCAATGTGCATAGCACATTCGTTTTCTCCGTCAAAAAATACATATACATACCAATTTTTATGACAATTGGTTGAACGGGGCAGAAGTTACTACTTTGCGGCGCCACCTGGTGGGCAGTGGCATCAATGTGCATAGTATATTCGTGTTTTCCGTGAAAAAATACATATACATACCAATTTTCATGACAATCGGTTGAACAGGGCAAAAGGTGCTACTCTGCAGCGCCACCTGGTGGCGAGTGGCATCAATGAGCATAGCATATTCGTTTTCTCCGTGAAGAAATACATATACATACCAATTTTCATGACAATCGGTTGAACGGGGCAGAAGTTGCTACTCTGCAGCGCCACCTGGTGGCGAGTGGCATCAATGAGCATAGCACATTCGTTTTCTCCGTGAAAAAGTACATATACATACCAATTTTCATGACAATCGGTTGAACGGGACAGAAGTTGCTACTTTGCAGCGCCACCTGGTGGCGAGTGGCATCAATGAGCATATCATATAAACCTTCTCCGTGGAAAAATACATATATATATATACCAATTTTCATAATAATCGGTCTAGTAGTTTTCGAGTCCATAAATTTCTTACATAAAAACAGATCCTTTTTTATATATATAGATTATCATTTATTTTGTCCGTTATACTAGATCCGATTTCAATCTATATAGTATGTCTCTAGTGTTAATGGATACAATTAAACGCTTCGTTATCCAAGAAGAACGTTTTTTTGTTTTACTGTTATGACGTTTTGTTATAAATGTGTTCAAACTGTTAATAAAATTATCAAAGCATTGGTCTATTTTTAATGAGTTATTAATTACATTATTCCATGGTAATGATTCTAAAACATGGTTTAATTTATTATATTAAATTAATTTGGTTTCGTAAATTTGCCAGTTGGAGAAGTGCAACCCTTGCTCCCCAAAATCACCAGCATAGCGACTGTGGGGCAATGATCAGTGATCTTAGATTGTAATAACCTAGAATTAATGTTCTTTATAGGCAGACTGTTCCTTAAAAATATGTGGTCAATGTTAGTAGATGAATTATTAACCTCTCTGGTTTGGGTGTTAATTAGAGAAATAAAACCAGCAGTATATAAAATATTTAAATATTCATGAACATGTCTGTCTTGGCTTAACAGATTAATATCACCTACAAAAAATTCAATGTCAGACGTACTTACATGTTCTATATATTGTTGCAGAGCATTCATAGTTAGACAAAATGATGGTGGTCTGTATATACCGGGGACAAAGATACTCTTTTCTAGATATGTACACTCGATTCTAATAAATACAAAATTATTAAAGGAATGTACTGTAACTATATGCGGAAGGGCATCTAATACGAAAACAACCACTCCGTCGTTTCTATTGTAATGACTTTTATTGTAATATGTGGTGTATCCGTCCACATTAATCGATTCCAGACCGGACACGCGCCAGCTCTCACTACCAACAATAAACTTATTAATTCTTATTGAGTTCAGCTAGCAGTACCGCGAGCTCATCAAAATTGGTTTCTATGCTCCGTATATTTGTATGGAAGATACTAAAACCATCAATTCTTTTATCATTTATAGAGTTGAATGTAGGAATGTCATTTATAATATTAGTGTTTATTGAAAAGTCATTAAGTTCAGCAATGTAGTCTGCTGTCACTGTGTTGACCCAAACAAATATTAATTAAGAGAAAAAAGTATAAGAATATACGGAGGCAAGCACGACTTTACTATCGATTCGAAAGAAAAATCTTTTCGTACAAAAGGACAAAAATAAAATAAAAAATCAAATGTTATCTAGGGATACCTTTAATGAGCTCCCGGCACGGCCGACCACCCCGTCAAAATTTTTTAAAACGTGAAAGTGAAATTAATGAATTTTAGATAAATTACAAAACAAAATAGTTGTCACTTGAATAAAATGGTGGATTCTCAAGAATATTTTACTTTTTCATCAATAAATAATAATAATAAACGAAAAAAATCAAAAACCTGTAGATACTTGTTAATAAACATATTTTGAATTTGAATTGATTTTGCGATGATACGCACGTCAAATAAGTTTTACTTCAATCGCGCGTAAAGGTTACACGCACACTCTTTTTTTTAACAACATACCATATTTTTATTGCATTTTAAATATATATTTTTTTAAATGGAATTATAATCAGCTTATTTGTAGTAACTAAAGTAGTTTTATTAGTATTGACATATTTAAGTTGTAAGTATGGGAATTCCTATTAAGCAGTTAGTAGAATGATAATGCATAGGTTTTTAAATACATGTTTTTAACAATATTTAACAAATCAGCCTGTTATATAATGCGTATAACTTATATGTAATTTCAAAGTATTTAAAATTTTTGTAGTACTGCTAATTTTTCATGTTTTTTAACAAACAAAATAGTTTAACTTTTAAATACGTCTCAATCTCAATGTTTTTCGAAAGTATATATACTAGTCGAAACGAAGCAACTTACAAAAAATCAGCCTGTTATGTACCATACAAAATGCCCATGGGCTCCGGCCTATCAGACATATGGTGCAGGGTACAGGTACAACTTTACTATATTTCCTTATCTACTACTTAATCTTCGTTTTTTAGTTTGATCATAGCTCTACTTTTGGTAGAATATTCTAGTCAGCAAAGAATATTTTGAATAAAATTTTAACATGTTTAAAGCTGAAAATATTTAAATTCGAAATTAAAGAATATTACAACTGCAGTGTTTGATTTGAACTATTTTTAAAATCAATAACCCCATAAATATTTTTCGTGTAGATACTAACAATTAAAAACCATTACTGTATCCGTTTGCTTCATGATAACAAACAGACTTCTTTAAATGTCTATAAACATGCATAAAACAGCTGGGTTTGTAATTAATTAAACGATAAATTTTTCAACCACCTGGACTTCACTATTTTATATTTAGAATTGCTTAAAATAGACGCATTCTGAAATAGTTTTATTTTAATACCCCTTATTTTCTTAATGGAAAAACTGTATCATTTTAAAACATTTAAGTATACACTGAGAAAAAATCTTTTTGTTACAAAAAAAAAAAACAACTCATATGTCCAGCTTATTATTTAAACCTGTATTGCGATTTTAATATTTCTGTTTTTTAATGATTTAAATACTTTAGGATTTAAATTTCCATTATGAAAATGCGAATCATCTTAATTTGATATAGAAATTGGAAGTTTAACGAAAACCTAAATAATATGCAAAGATTGATTTTTGAAGTAGGTTTCTTTATTGAATCGAATTTATTCCTGATTGAAGTTCTTAGAATGTAATGTAAATGTATAGCGGCAAATTACATATTCCTCTTGATCATGTCTCCCTATTGGCAAATTATTTATTCACACATCAGAACTTCAAATTAAAGCGGAAGCGGATTTTCATTTTTTTTACCCGCATTTTTTGGCAAGAATGGCACCCTTATATATGTTTTTTTAAAGAAAAAGATAAATTATGTAGATTAAGAATCTTTTCATACTACTCTAAGGAATAGGTACTGTCATCCTTAACTTATTTTTGAGCATGAAATAAATATCATTTTCGCAAGAATAATAATTTTCGCACACTGTATATATAAAAAGCTCGTGTCACGAAGTTCGTTTGCGCTAATCTTTGAAACCACCGATTTCAATAAAATTTTGTAAATATGTGTTATTTGTTCTAATTAAAAAAAGGAATAGTTTTTATTTCGATTTATAGGCGTATCTTTTTTTTCATCTCAAATGTAAGCTTTTATACTTAAATTCACGAGTAAGTTCTACGAATTTTTAATAGATGATGGTAAAAATTATACAATTATCCTCACACAATCATATTTTTAGTTGGTGTGAGTAAGTAGGCAATAGATAACCCTGTGTTAAAATACTTTTTTATGCTCAAATTTCGTTCATGTGACACATAAATGCAACGTGCGTGTTTAGTTTCTTGCGAAAGCATCTATTACTTTTCGTGTGATGTTTATTATTTTGCTTTTTATCATACTAAATAACTAAAATACGTGAAATTCAATGTATAACTTTTATTAAATTTTATACATTTGTCACATTGACGTTATTCCATATTCCTTGCTGATTTCAGCATTAATATGCAGACAATTAAATTCAATAAAATATTTTAATTTAATAAGATATCGGTAAGGTTTACATCGTGTATTTATTTATTTGTTGTTTTTTTAAGTGTTTCGTTAATTAATGATTATTTTTAGTAATATGCCGCGAAGAAAATTTAACCTTAAGAATCTATGTTGTCTTACTGTGACGCCACCAAAAGGTAAATACACAGTTAATATCTTATATAATTAAACAACCAATTTTTCCTTAATTAAGCACTATGACGCCACCGTAAGGTGGCGCAAGTGATATCTCATATATTTAAACGAGTTATTATTACTAAATTAAGTAATATGACACCACCGTATGGAGGCTCTGTTGTTATATCCATTTTAATGAGCAACTAGTACTTGATTAAGTACCATGTCGTCACTCAATTTTGATAAATAGAACTTAAATAATAATCAATTGACAAGAACCAGTGTGAATGTGGTGAAAAAAGGGAAAATACTTTTCAAGAAATTTGACATTAAAATTTTTTCGTAATTTTCACAAAAATCAAAATACTTCGAAAACTTCAAGGTTTAGTTATAGGAAACTCTTACCAAACTTACCTTTATTTAGGTCGTAGAAGCCAAAATTGAAATAATATATAGGGTGTTCCATTTAAAAAAAACATAGGTTTGATATGTTCGCAATTTTGAGACACCCTGTATATTATGAAACTAATTTTACAATGTTCCCCTAATAAGACTGTATTCATCCCAAATAATAAACTTTTTTAATATCTTTTAGTTTAGGCACAATATTCCGTGTCGTATACCGTGAGTCTATGGGACCAATGGGAAATCTACTCTTTTGAATGCAAAAAGAATTGTATATTGTTAACATATCATTAAAAGCGTTAAAAATGATAAAATATTGATTTTTATCGTAGATCAAATAGTATATTACAACACAAATACATAAAACAAAAATAACGAATATACCGTAAAGATTAAACATAGCAAGCAAACAAGTTTCGTAAGTTAAGCAAAAATGTGTAAAACTAGATGTGGGTAAGATACTTTTTCTACGAGCAATTTAAATGACATCAACGTATAAAAACTACAATTAAGGTAAATGCAGATAATAAAGCTGTCGGGTAAATATCAAAAATACAAATGTTTGCTTCTACTCAAGAACAAATTTTTTTCAAACGATTCTTTAAACTTTATACTTTTTGCGACACGTTTGGGCGGAGCGGTTGTGTAGCAAGATTAAAAAAAATATGAGACATATATTTATTATTATATAACATTTTAGGAGCTTATACTTAAAAAAAAAATTGAAAGAAAACACCAACGTTTAGAAACGAAAACATTAATTATCGGGAAACTTCGGTAAGCAAACACCGATTTAAAACAATTTTAAAAATTTATGTTTGAATCTTATGCTCTATTATTTTATGATAGCCTTTTTTTTCAACAAAAAGTGCATTTTTTAATAAGGCGCCAACATGTTTGTGCGCATTCCTGGAGGCGCAATCGCATTCTGTAGTGGTGAAAATTGGAACTAAACCAGCAAAACATGATCAGCTCGTAGCCCGAAACAGCAGTTATGGCGGCATAGTGATAGGTTAAGTGTTAATAATTTTAGTTAAAATAAATTTAAGGTAGATTTACCATAAAATAGGTGTAAAAGTATAGTGCATAGTTTTGAACATGTCACTACCAGCTTATTTTAGATATAAATGCTGTGTTGTAGATTGTAAAAGTAAGTATTTTTATCCTGTATATGAAACATATTTTCATTATTAGAAGTTTCAAATATTTCTTTCAAATTCCTCACTCAGGGAAAAAAGGTTAATTGATTAATAGAAAAATAATATGTATAAGTGAATTTATTGATTTTGATTGGTTTACGTGCCAAGAGCATAAATCTTAGTTCTTTGTATAATAAGGAAATATTATAGAGATCTTTTTAGATCGAGAGCAATCCTTAAAGTTTATGTATTAGAAGTACTGCTTTTTTTTTTTTGTTTTAGATGCTATTCAGAAGAAAGACCACTTTTTGAGAAATGGTAGGAAAGAACTAGTCATCGGAACCATCTCTTTCTAATTTGTGTAAAAACCCTATATTAAAATATCTGTTAAACATATGTTATTTATTATTAAGATCTTAAATACATAACTTGTGCAATATTGTATTCATTTTTTATGTTTTTGTGTTCAAATAAAAATAGTAATTATTAAAATTTGTTTTTCTTTGATTTTATTTTTACTAGTAAGAAAATATATACCTTATATTTTAAAATTTATATATTCTTGTTTTAAATTACAGTAAGAATATAAAATTTTAAAATATAAGTGTATCTATTCCAATATAACGATTAAACTAGATATGCTGTATATCCCGCCAATTTTTAAATCGATGAGCTTCTTCCAGGAGACCATGGCGCGCTGATGTCGGAACTTGTTGCCAACTTTATGTTAGGGACCAACATATCTGTTCTATTATCTCTGGGGATAGCAGACTTACTCCACTACCAGACTACCGTTCAGAAATACATATGCAGTCCCATTAGCCCGCAGATGAAAACAGAGTACCTACCTACATAGGAGAAATGCCCAGCAAGGTCAGATAGTAAAACCACAATTTTTTGTTGCGCCCTTGTAATAGTAAGGTGTTAAATAATATATTTATACTAAGTGACAAAGCAAAATCAAAGGATTTATTTTATTTCTACTTTCCGTGGATTTCTAACAGTTCCCATTTTTTTTCAATACTGTTGTGTGAATATAGTATTTTTTTTTTATTTAAGCTTAATTTCAGTTTTTGATTGTATTTTCCAATACACGAGCACGAGGGTGTGATTATGGTATTTATTTTTTCTGTTATTTACGATTAACCTTAGTTTTTATTTGAATCTATCGGTAATTGTATATAATTTCATTAAAACTAGTTATTATAAATTAATACGACTAGCTTTATTTAACTAATTTCTGTAAAATTGCATAGATTAGATCACTTTTTAAAAAATAATGTCTTAAAAAGATTTTTACTTTTTAGGTGTGTACAATAGTAAGTATACGTTTTTAAATTTTATTACATGAAATAACAATCATCATTCTATTCACAACCAATCGAAAATGTAATTTTCTCGGTGTTAAAAGTTTTATTTTGATTCCGTAGTTAATTTATTTGAATCGCTGGTAAATCTTTCATTGGTTCACTTCCATTCTATTTATTTTATTTTCGATTTTTTCCTACGATGGCATTCCGTTATTTTAATTTCGTTGTATCGATTTGGAAATTCTAACTTTGCCACACAAGTTGATTACATGGCATCAGTCAGCGCTTGGTGACAGATGTTTATTACTATAGTCCTATTTTTAATTGAAAATTGATTAAAATTATTTACATTCGGTAATTAGTTTACATAATCTTTGTCTGTGTAAACATGTGTGATTTGTAATTAACCCTCTTGTATTTACCCTTTATTTATACGTTTACCTCTCTATTGAACCATTTCTAATTGTTGAAATAACATATAAATCTATATCATTTAATTATGGTACATGTGTCCATCGTCAGTTAAAGATAATAATTACGCAAGATAAAAAAATATTTTTTCTTCAAGCGTATAATAATAACTATATTACTTTTTGCAACACAGACCGTAGAAATATCCCATTATTTTACTAGTACAAAAATGAATTTTCATTATTGTACTAATAAAATAATGGGGCGTTGTAATCAAGTAGGTAGGAACTGTCATTTTTAAACTTATTTAATTTGACGTTTGTCTGTTTTGAAAATTTTGTGAAAAATGTCTCAAGAATTGCAATGTACGCCTCCGGAATTAGTTGAAATAGCTAATTCCAGTATTGAAACTCTAATTCCAACGAAGTCGCGTAAACTGTATGATTTTGCATACGAAAAATTTCTAAAATGGTGCAATGAATATAATGTACAGCAATACACGGAAAACGTTATGCTTGCATACTTCACGAATTTGTCCAGAAAGTTTAAAAGTTCTACTCTATGGGCACAGTATTCAATGATTAAAAGTCAATTAAACATTAAACATAATGTTAAAATAGAAAAATATAGCAAATTAATTGCATTTATAAAGCGCCAAGGGGAAAATTATACACCGAAAAAATCAAAAGTATTAACACAAGATCAATTTGATAAATTTCTCAAGGATGCACCAAATAATGTTTATTTAGCAACAAAGGTAGGTACTTTCTTATTTCTTTTTAATCATTATTACGTTTATTAAACCGTTGACAGTGATATCTACTAGCAGATCAATATTTAACTTGACAGCAAATATTACCTCATTTCCTACTTATAACATTTAATGACGGTAGCTCAGTGGCAGAGCTTTTGTCTTCGGTCGCAAAGGTCAGCGGTTCTAATCCCGGTGCTACCAGCTTTTTTTTTATTTATTTCAACGTTTGTTTTAGGTTATATTAATATTTGGAGTCACAGGAGCCCTTAGATGCGATGAACTTGTTAATTTAAAGTCTAGCGAAATCCAAGATTTGGGAAATTTAATTTTGGTTAAAATCATAAACACAAAAAACAAAAAACAACGGTCGTTTACTATAATTGGCGATTTTTATTTGAATTTGGTAAGACAGTATACGGCTCTTCGTCCGGATGATATCGGCCTGCAGCGATTTTTTATTAAATACCAGAATGGTAAATGTCACCGTGTGGTAATGGGTATCCACAAAATATCAAACGTACCAAAAGACGTTGCTACGTTTTTGAAATTAACAAATCCTCATGAATATACAGGACATTGCCTTCGGAGGACTTCCGCAACTATTTTAGTTGACAACGGAGGTGATATTACCGCTTTAAAGCGGCATGGTGAATGGAAATCCACCAGTGTTGCTGAAGGGTACTTAGAGGATTCCATTTCCAGTAAAACACAAACTGCACAAAAAATACTTAATTGGCAAGAACAACCAAGTAATAGTTCTGGAATCGCTGACATAATAATCGACAATCAACTTACTAATAATATGATGTATACCAATGACAAAATTGTAAATGTCGAAGCTGAAAGCGGTGGCAGTGGCTTAAATTTAAACAACTGCAGTATACAAAACTGCACATTTAATATTACTGTTAATAAATAGGTAACACTTTATGTAATTTTTCGTTTGTATTAATTAAATAGTTGAGATATAAACAAAGCCTTCTATATTTTTTATAAAATGCATATTATTATTACGCTTGAAGAAAAAATAGTATATGTTACTCGGAGCAGAAGGCCCATTATATGTTTCGCCCAGTTTGCACAGCCTCGGCTAGCGCCTCGGCAGTGCAAGAATCTGGGCTCAACAATAATGTTGGCTTTCTACTCCTAGTAACATAATATACTATTTTTCTATCTACAAATCTAGCAGTTTAGGTACAACTTTTCACTACAAATTTTAAACTATTGATGTTTCGAGTATAAATAAATTAAAATTTAAAATATTTTTCAATTTAGTTCCAGTTTTTTATATAAATCAACTATATAACTATATATATTTATGTATTAATATCTTCTGCCACAGTAGTATTGATATACAAGAAGTAGAGGGTACCAGAAAGGATAAAAGTAGGACCATCTACATGAGATCCCAAAGAACAATACTTATCAAAAACTCACGCGATGGAGTCACTATTCACTATGGTGCGTAGACGACTTTGTGGTCGTAGGAAAGCAGTAAGACAGCTATAGACTGCTAGAATTATAAATTTATAATAAATGACAATAATTATTTAGGTTAAATTGATCGGTGGCGTGGGTTTTGCGAACGTCGGATTTGCGAACCGTGGTATTTGCGAACAACGACTTGACCTATGGCGGTCACTTTATGGCTACCATGTGATTTGCGAACAACCCTTTGCAGGTATGTTTGGGATTCAGTAACAACTGTATATATTTTGGTTATTATTATTTCATGTATTATTTTATATAAAATTTTTTATTCCTTATTGTAACAAAAAAAACTTTTAATACCAATAATCTGGAAAGGTCAGTCTGATTATTTGTAAATTTTTAAAATACCGAAAATAAAATAAAATAAACGTTTTGAAAGATAACATGTAATTTATTGATTTAAATAGAAAAAAACAAAACAAAAAAAATTACTCGAATTTTTGACCGTAACTTAAGAATCGAAGACAATTCAAAATATTTTCATCCTGTTCTATATTATTTAGAGCTAAATTAATTTTCTCGTCCAAGTTTGTGTAATTTTTTTTCTTTTATTCTGAGGAACTCCGCATTTAATTTGTTTAAGAATAAACGATGAATGGATTGCTTCTTCCCTCAATTTCCCTATCAAAAAATAAATATATTAAATATTTCTTCCGATTTAAACGCGGATGTTAGCCTTTAACAACATTATTTGTTCTGTGACGTTGTTTTGATAAGTTCCAAACATCGATGTTCATTTTGTCGTTGTCAAGCCACCGGTCTACAAAATAATCTGCAAACTGACGTAGTTTATCTGACTCCGTTGGTTCTGCAACAATAGCCAACCAACCATCCTCCACTTTTTCCAATGGAATTAAAGACAGAGCCCCACAGATTCTACAAAATATCTTTATGTTTTCATTGTCTCTATACTCTCTAGTTAGCCCAATCTCTTGAATTTTTCTCCAGAGACACTGCATGAAATGTAACTTGCACCCTGTGATGAGCACACATGTGGTTTTTCACTGTTTTCTACCAAATTACCATCTCGTGTCTTAATGGATATTTTACATCTTTGCTTTTTTTCATTAACACTCAACCAGGTAACTAAGCCGTGTACATCGCGTACTATTCGGTATTGATGACCACCAAATATAATCAATGGTTTATCCTTTGTCGTGGTGATAAATTTATTTTCTGCCATAGTATTTTGGTAACTCAATATACAAAATGACCGTTGCATTTTTGATTTTCTTATATTTATATTATTATTAATAGTCTATTTTCAAAACTGTAACTGGATAAAACGATTAACATGGTTAACTTAGTTACTTATGGGAAATCCTTCGTTAAATCCTAATAAAACCTTTTGTTTAAGTCTCCAGGGTGCCCTTTATAAGAGATTTATTTTTAAATGTCTAAGGTTGCTCAAAAGAATATTAGATACTTTCTAAGGTATCTAAATCTTCTTTCTATTTTAAACCCTTAACAAAGTTAGAAAAAGATTAAGAAAGGGTGTATAAAATAACAATCAAATTCAACCTGCTTTAATAACTATAAAACGTCTTTTTAATCCTTTTGACTTTAATATTTTCAAATATTAAATAATAATTCAATAATATCAAATAAGAATATTATAACAGTTTAAAAATAATAATATTGTAGCAAAAAAAAATTCATTGGTTCCTAATCTTTAGGATGTTCCCACCGATGTCAGCGCTTAGATTAAGGCCAGGTATGCTTGTTCGCAAATCCCACGAAAAAGGTTCAGTTCGCAAATCCCACGTTCGCAAGTCCCACAAAGCCAATTGATCATAAGTTTAAGCTTATCTTGTAAAATATGGATATTAAAAATATTATATTCCTAAAAAGTCTCTGAAGGAGCTTTTACTGTTTTATGCTTCTTTGATTAAAACAACTCAAACAATACAGATTTTATAAAAAACTAAACAAAAGAACATCCTAAAAATCAAATTCTAATAAAATTTTATTTTATAAGGTTACTGAAAACACAGGATACATTTGAATGAGCGATAATTTTATTCATGCTAAATAAATCATCAAAAAATCACAAAATTAAGTATAAAATATATAAATTGTAATTAAATCAAATCTAAAAAGTTTCAAAAATATGTGTTTGAAGTATGCAGAAATTTAATAAAATTCATACCTAATTTTAGAATTATATTAATTTCCAGAACGTCACGTAACGACCATAACGATACATCACGTTGTAAAGCAAGTAAAATGGGATACTTAAGAAAAAATCTGTCTTAAATAAAGAATTATAGCTGTATTAAAGATATTTAGATATAAAGAATTACTTATTATTAATCAGTCTACAATTTTTCTTATTCAGACTTTTGGATCAAATCACAATTTCAAAAGATAATTTCCAAAATCTTCTTTTTCCCGCTAGCGGGCAAAATAGGCTATTCGTAAGGGCAAAATGGACCCATTACCTGTAATGGAGAAAATAATGGTAATTAAATCTGTATAATATACATGAAAATAATAGAAACCTTATGTATATTCATTTTCTTTATCAGACGTGGACTTTTTTCTGTTTCGCTTTTAAGTGTCTGTTTTTTTGTCTTGATTTCTGAGACATTTCTTTCGTTGTTTTTTTTTTGTTTTAATTTCTAACCTAAAATTCACTCCCACGTTTTTGTTTTGCAAGCATTAGCTTTTTCTTCATGTTCCTTACGGTACGGTGACGAAGTTATTACAGCTGTGGCTCGATTTGCCTGGACCATTATGCGTTTTATGTAATTTTAAATCAATGATATATTTGTTGGTTATTTCGACAATAAAACGACAACCGACAACCTTTCGACAGTAAACAAAGCTAAAATAATGTAAATTACTATGGTAATATGTTATGTTAGAGAAACAATTAAAAATCAAAAGGGAAGACAATTTAAAAATGTCACTTTTTACATCAAAATACCAAAAAAATTACTTACTACGATAAAAATCCGTTGCAACGCATGACATGCTCACCGTCATTGAACAAGAAAGCGCGGTGGGCGAGGTTATTGTTTGAACCACATTAAAAGATTTAACCAAACAGTCCGTTTTGCCTGTATGGTCCGTTATGCCTGCATGTCATTTGCAGAGTGCTACATCTCATTTTTACAGTAAAACGTATGTTTCATTATTTTTAAAATCACACAAATATGTATAACTTTTTATTAATAAAACAAAAATGTTAGAGGGTCAAATAATATCAATCATATTTTGGACTTATTCGCCTATTGTCAGTATGCTCTTTGTAAGAATTTTTGCTGTCAAAATTTTGGGTGCTTCCCTTAATAGTCATTTAAACATGAAGTAAACCTTTAAGTTAATATTTTAGAAAATCTCGTCCAAAATAAAAAAAAAACTTTTTGTAATTGAATTGATGACTTTTTTAAAGAATACCTATAGGTAGTTTCTATTAAAAGCTACTCTTAGAAATACAAAATACACACACCTATCTACATGACAAAAACTTCGATTGTACCTATTTCGTAACGTACATGTAACCAATATATTTAGAACGATAAAAATACCAATAGAGCAAGCATATAATATCACTTTATTATATTTTCTCAGTTGTGCTTGACCAGTAATGTTCAAATCACGCTGAGTTTCTGTTAGAAAATATCTCAGCAGGACATTCACGGAGTCGCTCGATATTATATACTTATCCCAAAATTTATTTTCTCCTAAGGGTGTTGTAATGGTCATAAATTTTCTGCAAGGGATATTATTACGGGACCTACACAACAAATCTATCCCTAATCAATAGTGACACTGGGCTTCTTTGTGTTTGAACCCGGAACATTCTTTTTAATTAGGTTAAACCGTATGGTTTCAGAGCTACGATTCTTCTCTGCAAAAACTACAAGTTCATTTATTGGTAATTTACCATTTACTATTTGGTGAAAAATATTGTACAAATACTAAAAATCATTTTATTAAGATAGTGAGCATCATTAGAAGTGGCAAAAGAGTTATATACTCGTAGATTTAACAACGTTTATTGTAGATAATTACCTAAGAAAGTTAAGACTTAAGTATATATAATAATAAAAAAAATTATACAAAATGTATCTAGTGCCATGCTGTCTGAATAATCCAGATACATAACCTAGATTTGTCATGCTGCGATAGAGATATAAAAATTAATCAGTCTATACAAGGGCAAAACCAAACTGCAGACACGTGTTTCGATCTATTAGATCTCGTCAGTACAGTATAGGTTTGTCTCTTCAGTCATTAATGAAGATACATCCCTGGTATAGACTGGTCAAAATTTGTTATATAAGTTTACGAAAGTATAAAACGATCGAAACTGGCGCCGTCTCTACTGATTAATTTTTATATCTCTATCGCAGCATGATATGTCCTAGAGTTAGGAATTCTAACCAGGAGAAATCCAGGTTATGTATCTGGATTATTTAGACAGCATGGCACTAGATACATTTTGTATAATTTTTTTTTATTATTTTGTATAAGACTGTCAAAAACGCTTCGTTATTCGTTTATTTATTTACCTTGCCTAAGATTTTTTATATGACATGCAAAGCGACCACTTGAGAGCCATTTTTGGAGAAAATTATTACGCATTATATGAAGTAACTGTCTGAAAAGCATTTCTTATGCTTAATTCCATATTTTCTGTCAAAATTTTTGATATAGCCCCCAAAAAAAAAAGATATGGAGATCAAGGTGTAGTTTAAATATTTACTAATTGTAATCACTGTATAATTGTAACCATATTTTTTGTTAATGGAATGACTTTTAAAAGTTCACAAAAGCCGTTTTCTAAAAATGTTAAGAACTTCGGTCAATTTAAATTACCGGTAAAAAATAAGAGCCAATAACCTGATCACCAATGATTTCCCCAAATACATTAATACTGCACCGATTCTACCGATCAATGACAATAAATAAATGTCTATTATTGGTACCAGAATAGTGCAAATTGTGGCGGTTTACCAAACCATTATTGTGGAATGTAAACTTGTTACCACTTTTTTCCGGATGTTGAAGGCTCACCAGGGGTTATCAGAATTGGAACGGCACTCATGGGGTAGGAGGAGAGCGAGTCCTGGATCGGAGGCGCAATTGGGCAAGTATTAAAAAAGGAAATATTTAAAAACAAACTAAAGCTATAATGAACAGAAATCGGTAGAGGGCGTCATTTATCTTTTTAGAAATAGTTTAGGAGAAAAGATAAGAAACCTAGTTAAAAAGAAACTATTAGATTCGGAAAAAAAATGCATTTTATATTTAAGGCTTACAATATAGGTCTTTAAAATTCCTTGAAATACTTTTGTGTTTAATTTATATATTTTTTTAAAATTGAAATCATATAAAATACCCATTGTCTAAATGTAAATTATACACAAAACAACAATCTTTAGGATTAATTAAAAGTTTACCTTAAAAATCAAAAGCCGTTTGAAAACAGCTAGTTGTGGAGACACGCCTTTAGCTTAAAAGTTATTTCTGCAAACATACCAAAACAGCGCCGGAGATATGTAAAATATTTCACCAAACCATAGGAATTCTTCTGGAACAATGCTGTAGAAGTTTCCAGTACAAAAAAATCATTTTTGTCCTCTCAAAGATATAAATTTCCAAAATTACCAAAATGGCGTCGCTTCTTAACGAGACGAAAAATTTTGTTGCGTGCAAAATTTAATTTCCCCACAAACAACGTAAATTGTACAGCAGACTCAAAACGATATACACTGAACAAGTGCCTTATTGAAAACATGCCAAGCACAAACTAAACTAAAAACAGCCGGGGATTATATCAGATCAAAATCCCAAATCGGCCATAGCTAGTACGACCCCGTTCTCGGGTCGAACGCCAGTCCTCCGACGAAGGCCGGATCGTAAGTGAGCGCAAATGGCGCGATTGATTATCTCGGGCACCTTGCTAAAACAAATCGGACGTTTTTGTGTTGTTTCGAATCGACTAACCAATCAAGAACCGTAATTACAAATCCTGAATATTTTTGAGAGACTAACCATTTTTGCCAACTTTAAACACAAAAATATACTAAATTTAATCGAAAATGTGAATTTGGTTGCATATGGTGAAGGGTCATAGGAAAAAATTAATTTCTAAATTACTTGAATTCAAACGTATGCTAGGAACTTGTCAGTAAAGAGTACATTTTTAAAAAAGCTTTTGTTTTACTTACCATTCGACTATAAAAATGCATATCTCGGTTTTATTTTTGCTGATTGAACCATAATAGTTTATTGTATCTGCTATATTTATTTAAAATGAGTATTAATTTAAATATTCTCAATATAACAATTTTTGCTGTGCTACACATTAGCACAGTGTTCGTATGTATAAAAATTAAGGATCTTGCAAAACGATTATCGAAAAATCATTTCTTATTACTTATTCTTTTAATCGTGTATTAGTTGTCAAAAAACACGTTACAAAGTAAAAAGTTTTTGAACTTTTGAAAATAGTCAAAATTGGCCAGACCAAAAACAGTGTTGTGTGTTACACGTCCGAAAAATGTATTTCAAGTGCTCGTATTGTTCCACCTCGGTACTATGTACATCGGCTAATCAATTTCACTCACTCTTGAAAAATGTGATATGCTATTGTTAATTTGTTCTGTTCAACTTATCAATTAAGTCAGATTTTTAACTCATTTACTTGAACCCTTATGGGTTCTGAGTCTAAAAATAGTAAACGGATATTTGGTTAGAGTTGTTTATGGTCAACTAAAATATGGATGGTGTGAAAATTTGCATAAACCTGTAAAAATATGTTACAAGGATTGTCTCTTTAGTATTGCATAAAGTCAAAAAGACACAAAATATAATAGACTTAAAGTAATTTTTTGCTTTTCAAAATATATTGTCCCAACAAGATTGATACACTTTTGCATACGTCTAAACCAATTGGTAAAACAGTCACTTTAGTCATTAATTGAAACCTGCACAATCGCTGTTTTAAAGCAATTATTGCCACATAACCATATTTTGGCACAAAAGTTGCGACCATTTTCTTCCGGAACCGATAACTTTTGTTGGTTTTTCCTCATCTTGAAACACCCACATAGCGGATTGGCGTTTACTTTTTGGTTCGTAAATGGTTTGTACATGCAAGACTGATCGCCACTAACAATAGGTAGGTACCGTAAATATTTTTTGAGCTTCCTTTGTTGAACTGTTTTTCGACACCAATTGAAACTTGAAACCAACTTCATAACACCCAGTTCTTTATGTAGGATATTTTGTATCGAGGGCTTGGACATGCCTATCTCTCCCGGTATGTTTCACGGCGGTCTTTCTGAATTAGCTGACGAATCGCATTACTGTTTTGCTGTATGACTACTACGATTCGTCGCTGAGACCAGAGAGACCAAGTTGCAATTCGTAGTACCAGCGGAAAACAGTTGACTGGTGCAATGCCTCATTCCAAACAGAAAACATTTCAGCGAAACATTGCTGTTGAAATAATCTTCTCCGAATATTATTGCTCGAAAATGTTTCTAGCCACGATCCATTTTTCGACTGATTAGCTGATTTCAAAAATCAACTATACCTTCAAAATAAATTTAATTCAGTTACACCTCTTACGTAGAGAATAAAGAAAAAAATGGACTATAAATATGACAAATATATAATCGTATCAATTGTTGTTAAATGTGTTAAATTATGGATATGTATATATCTGCGCAATCAGAAGCTATGCTTTTACATACACTTCATGAAAAACTAGGTAAAGGAACACTTTTTAATTATTTCAATTTTTTTATAACATAGTAATCTAACCATATAGCATATTTTGAGTTTTTCGGATATTTTCAGTAGTCCAAAAACTTACACAAAAATATTGCTATGGTTAAAACCATCACAATAACCTAAAGCTTAATTTATTTGTTAAAGTTTTTTGAAGTTATACTTCTATTTATGCACTTGATTTGTGTGGGGTTAAATGGGAAAAATCATTACATATGTAATGGTGTGAGTAAGAGAGACAGAAACACATATAAGGTATATTGGTCGGTAAAAACAAAGATGAAATATTTATCACATGTTTAGTCATAACTATAAGTCCTTTAAATACCGTTTAAATATTCAGTACATTGAAAAGAGATAGATATACAAAAAAGAGTCAGAGCTAATGTTTTGAATATCATAGTGACGTATAACAGTGTGTTTGACAGATTATTTTATAATTCTGTCACGTTAGTATACATATAAAGTTTAGTATTTTATATTATTGATATTAATAATAATATTCAGTAATGAGTATTGTATTGTGGTCCATAGTACCGTCACATGGTTGCATTATATCCTGCACCATGTTTTTGAGGTTTTTGGCTACATAAACAGAGTTTTTAAGAATAGTCGAAAAGTGCATTCCGAACAGACAATAGATAGCAAAATAACAACTCGGTAAGTACTCCAAATGGGTTCAATTTATGTACTCGGGGTTTTTGGGGTCGTTGAACACGAATAACATGATGTCGAAAGTCTCCGCGCCACTTGGTGCCTAGGTATTTACCTCTTCTCCTGGGGTTTTATGTACATTCTGTACAAAATCAGTTCACACTTGGAACTCGGCGGTTTTTGCGTCGCTGAATACGAATATAATAATGGCGATGGTGTCCGAAACACCTGGTGCTAAGACGGACCTCGTCTCCAGGAATTTTATGCAGATTCGATACAAATTGAGTGTGCACTCGGTACTAGGAGATTATTGAGGTCGCTGAACACGAATATAATATAATAATTTTGCTCAATCATTCGCATACAAATTTATGAATCCGGTCACATGCATAGAAGTATACCGGCAGTACCACTGACTGCCACACTTGTTTTTTTTTTAATCTTTAGACATTTTTTTAGCTATTTTTCTAGTTTTTTAATTTGATGTTTACGATTTTTATGAATTAATTTCCTACATTCATCTTTTTTGCGCAAATTTTTTATTTCTCAACTTTCTTATAATCCGCTAAATTTAGCATTACAATTGTTAAAATTTATCATCATTTAATTAAATTAGTTAAAACCGTTCTTAGATTTTAAAAAACAGTTTTAAAAACGAATTAAAAAAATAAGGTTTCATACTGAGAAAAGTGGTGACAAAAAAAGATTTATGCTTGAGTTAAAATAAGTTAAAATTGAAAAAGAAATAAATAAATGTTATTATAATTTCAAAAACTTAAACAAAACTTATAATTTTTTAAACTTGAATAATATTTAATAATTATGTAGTTCCAAAAAAAAAACATATTTTTTTATATTTGAATTTACTGCTAATGGTAAAGCGGTTGGTCAACAGCTCTTAGGCGAGCAAATACTTATGTCGGAATTTAAGTTCTAATTTAAGTAGTTATCACATAAAATAGAAACTCCGTAAAAGTATCTGACTATTAAAAAAAATGTCGTATGCAAAACATGCTGAAAAACGAAAAAATCCATTCGATTTATTAGATTATCATAACTTTTGTAATTTTAACTCTGAATCCAATGTCATTATTTGAATTAGATGGCGAGTGTTACTATTTTTAAAATTGATGATTTTTAAATAAATAATTAAAATTTAGGCAATGGTATATCTAAAAGGTTTTAAAACTCGATAATTACGAAATTAAAGTCAACTTTTCAAATTTAAAATAGTGGGTCCAATATTTTATATAGGCTGGACCATTTTATAAAATTTTCAATAGCTGATTCAAATCACATTTCAAAATTGCATTTGCTAATGCGAATAATTATTTATTGTTAATTTAATAATGTTAATTGTTAAAATAATATTGCGCGTTAAGGAAGAAGATTTGGAAGTTCTAATTAACAAAATTCGAAATAATTTTTAATATCTATGAGGGAAATAAACCGATATATATATATATATATATATATATATATATATATATATATATATATATATATATATATATATATATATATATATATATATATATATTGAGATGATATGAGTTACTATGCTATATTAAATAAGAATGTCGAATGAAAATCTTATGGAAAATAGAGAAAGGAAATTTTTCTTATTTCGGGTCAGAGCGCAAATGTAGTAACATTAGGATCAATTATTATCATCTTCTTCATAATTCCTAAAAAAAGGAAAAAGAAAATAGAATAAAAAAAAAATACAAATTCATTTCAAAGATTTTTATTTAAAGATTCAAAATGATTAATCTACATTATATAAAGTGTCAATAATTATGAAATTGATAAATGGGAAAAGTAGATAATTAAAAGCTTATAAAATTGCCAATACATTAGTAATTAAACATTAATTTTAAATGAATTAGGGGTGTAAGTAAATGAGAAAATTAAATTATAAAAATATCACAAATAGTTAAAATAAATATTAAAACTTCTACTTACTTTTAAAATATACAAATTTACCAACCATATTCTAATTTATTAATAGTTCAAATGCCAAATGAAATATTCTGAAAAAGAGAAAATTATTAGTTTGTAGTGCTAGTAAATTTTATAAGAATAAAAAAGAATAATCATTGTTTTAAATTGTAATATTGAATCAAGAATTAGATTTTGTTAGTAATTTTATTTAAATAAGGAATTAGTAGGCGATTAAGTGATAAGATGGATAGATTTTAGTTTGTTGAATTTTTTAGTTGTTTCTTTGTTGATTTGATAGAAGGGCTCTTGTTTTCGGGTTGTTGAAATGTAAGTGGTATTAAAAAATTGCTCCGTAGAAATTTTGAGTTTTTTTTGAAAGTATTGATAAAAGAAAGTACTAAATCAGTTTAAAGTATAAAGATTATCTCAAGGTAACCAGAGAAAGCAATTGGTAAGAGAAATTTATATGATTTTATGAAGAAATAGATATTTCAATTGGGGGGTTGAGCAGTATATGGTATAACTGCATTTTAATTGAGTTAATGAAGATTAAATTAATATTTAACAAGAAAGAAAGTCATAATTACACTTACCAGAGGAAATAGCAGCAATTTATCGCTTGGCTTGAAGAGGAATTGATTGTTTGATCTCTACAAAGTTTCCTGAAATCTTTGCTGTACCGGGGGAAGAAAGTAGATTGTCCTGAGAACTGAATCCTGGTTCCAGAAGAGGAGCGAAGCTTCATACAAATGGTAACAACTTTTCACTCGATTCAATAAAGAGTTTTTATGTGTTTGATTTTTGTAATTTTAATGAACATTTTTATTTCACTGTTTTATGTATTTAACTAAATTATTTTTATTCACGTTTTGATAAGTTTAATTCAAATTGTTTAGTAACTCAAATCAGAATACTTCATTTTATATATTTGAGACATATTTGGGTTAACAACGGTTTCTTTGAAGTTTGACACATTTTGAATTAGTGAGGTTGAAAATTTATATACTATTCATGCTTAGAAAACATCATTGGTCTAGGATAGTGAGGTTTTACAGTCATTTTATTGCAAATTTGTGTATTAACTGATTTTGAATCTAGTTTGGTTGAATATTTGAACTCTGACCTTGACATAAGGGAATAGCCGGTAGCATATTTAATTAATCATATTGGAAAATAATTACATTAAGTTAATTCTTACCTATTCACTATTTATATTTAAAATTCAAAATTAATTAAAGGTAAGGAATATTTTATAACATAGTGATTGATATAATCAAAACAAAGTATTATTAATACACACACACATATATGTTATAAATTTTGGCGCCCAACGTGGGGCTCTAAACAATCAAAATTAGAGCCTTTTTTAAAGAATAGAAAATTTAGGATTTTCAGATATTAAAAACACTAGTCAAGAAAACTTTGTTTGGTAATTTTTTTTGAGATTTATTTGCTTGATTTTGATTGATCAGAATAATAATATAATTAACAGACATTTGCTTGGTAAATCTTTATTAAAATAAAGGTATTGTAAATAAAAATTTTAAACATTAGTTATATTTATCTCGATAAAATAAATTGTAAATATGGATGGAAAAATGAGATTGAGAGATGGTAAGGTAGTAGGAGATGAGAGTGAAAGTAGTGATGGAGGAGAGATTGAGGTCGAGAGAGTAGCGGTGCAAGTGCATGAAGAGAGAGTGTTAGGAGCGGGAGATTATCGAGTGGAGGAGCTGATTCAAACAGGACAGACACAGGAAGAAGTAGAAACGGAAGAAGGAGAGAATTTAATGGAGATAGGGGGAGAGCAGGATCGAACTATGGTTGAAACAGAGACAGAAGCAACTGCTGATGGAGATGAACAAGAAGAACAGGTAGTACAGGAAAGACCAAGAGAAGAGCCCCAACCTGATATGTTCAGGATGATACAAAGTCTCATGATGAATATGAGAAAAGATATTAAAGAAGATAATATGAAGATGAATGAAGAAATAAATAAAAAATTGGATGAGACGAATAAAAGATTTGATCAGCAAGATAAGAAATTGGATCAACAAAAAGAAGATATAGAAAAGAAGCTGGATCAGCAGAAAGTCGATATTAAAGAAGAAATAAATAAAAAATTGCATGAAATAAAAGAAGATAACAAGATATTTAGAAATGAAATTAATAGCATAAAAGAAGACAATTCAAAAATAAGAGAAGAAGTTAAAACTATGAAAAAGGAATTTGGCAAGAAAATTGAACAGCAAAACAAGAAATTAAGAACTGAAATACAGGATACTGGAGTAAAAATTAAAGGGGAAATTGAAAAAGGTATGGAAATTAAAATTAAAGAAGTAGAAAAATCAATTAAAGAAAATTTACCAGAGGAAATAGAACATGGAATCAATAAACATACTGATGTCATAAAAAAAATATATAGAACAAATACGATTACAAGAGCAAATTTATGAAGAGGTAGTGGACAATTTAAAAATTAACTTAGGAAAAGAATTTGAAAGACTAGAGGGAGAAGTAGAAAAACAAAAAGGAGTTTGTAGTAAGAATCAAGAATTAACCAAGTATAAATTAAATAAGGAAATGGAAGATATGCAAAAGAAGTTACAAGAAATTATGGATAATAATGTCAGAGGAAATATGGTGGGAGTTCTTCCTAATATGATGTCACACTACAACAATACCGGAATTAAATATGATGGAAACATTAATCATATACATCCAAAAGTATTTGTGAATATAATAAAAAGTAAAACAAAACATATTAGTGACTTCTCGGAGAAAAAACTGTTGATCCGTGATATGTTAACAGGAGATCCTTTACTATGGTTCTGCAATAAAGAAAATCAAATGTCGTCAATAAAAGATTTCGAAGAGCAATTTTGTAGATATTTCTGGGGGGAAATCCAACAAGCTACCTTTAGAGAAAAACTGTATTTTGATAAATATGACTATAATAAAGAAAAAAATTTTAATGCATATGCAATGCAACTATATAATAATGCACAATATTTGGAACCTGCGATGAGGGAAGAGGAAATAGTTTTGTATGTGGCGAGACAGTACAAACATGAAATGACGGAAACAATAGCAATACACAACATTAAAACAATGGAACAGTTATCAAATTACTTACAGAGACTAGAACGAAGTCTAATGAATAAAAGCATTATGATAACTATGGATAAAACTATTATGAATATGAATGAAGCAATTAAAGAGAAATTTAAAGAGAAGAATAAAAAATTGTATGAGACTAAAGAAAGATTTGAAGAAATAAATGAAGATATGAGGAAACATATAAATATGGAATTAGAAGGAAAATTTCAAAAGAATAATGATAAAATGAAGCAGACTAATAAAAGATTGGAGAAAATAAAAGAAGATACTAAGACATTTATAAGACAAATAAACTATATGAAGGAAGATAATTTGAAGAGCATAGAGGAAGACACAAATAAAATAGATGAAGAAAGGAAGAAGACTATTAAGAAATTTGTAGATGGATATAAAGCAAAGCAAGTAGCATTCTGGGAAAAATTGTACATTTGGAAATATAAAGAAAGGGGGAAGAAAACTAAATTTATATTAGGTTATACGTATATAGGAAAATACCAAGAAAGGGGGAAGAAATTTAAAAATATAGTAGGTATTGGGTATATTTGGAATTATCAGGAAAGAGGCAAGATATTTAGGTGTATAGGAAAATTTAATGTATAGGTATTAATATTTCATAAAAAAAAAAAAAACAAGTTTATAAAGATAATAAATAAAGTATATTTGAATAAATGTTAGAAAGAAAGAATAAATGTGATATTAAAAAAAAAAAATAGAAATAAAGAAATTTATAAAGAAAATGCATGGGTAGATGATATTTCAAGCAGTTTTGTAAATAGATATTAGTTTGTAAATAGTAGTTGTAGGTGTACATAGTTTTTTTTTATTTATTATGAAAAATGCTGGGATGTTTATGGAATAAACATTAAGACAGTTCCGGGAATGAAAAGATATTACAATTGAAACTGGTATGAATGATAAGTTTAAATATTCTTGGTTAAAGAATTTTTTTTTAAAGTTAATATGAGATAAATTAAATGTTTATTGTTTTATAGTTTTAGAATATAAATAATCATTTACAAGCAATTACATCAAATGAACATTTTATAAAATGAAATGTAAAACAAAGAAATTTGTATTATTTTATTAAAATTTTCTTTACAAAATAAACTAAAATATTAAAGATATAATGTATCAAGCAAAGTTACTTGACAGCAATGAAATTATTAAAGAGGGAATAGAAATTATAATTTTTTTTTAATCAAATATGGACATATGATTGATTATAAAAAATTTTAATTGGGGGATTTGAGATGATATGAGTTACTATGCTATATTAAATAAGAATGTCGAATGAAAATCTTATGGAAAATAGAGAAAGGAAATTTTTCTTATTTCGGGTCAGAGCGCAAATGTAGTAACATTAGGATCAATTATTATCATCTTCTTCATAATTTCTAAAAAAAGGAAAAAGAAAATAGAATAAAAAAAAAATACAAATTCATTTCAAAGATTTTTATTTAAAGATTCAAAATGATTAATCTACATTATATAAAGTGTCAATAATTATGAAATTGATAAATGGGAAAAGTAGATAATTAAAAGCTTATAAAATTGCCAATACATTAGTAATTAAACATTAATTTTAAATGAATTAGGGGTGTAAGTAAATGAGAAAATTAAATTATAAAAATATCACAAATAGTTAAAATAAATATTAAAACTTCTACTTACTTTTAAAATATACAAATTTACCAACCATATTCTAATTTATTAATAGTTCAAATGCCAAATGAAATATTCTGAAAAAGAGAAAATTATTAGTTTGTAGTGCTAGTAAATTTTATAAGAATAAAAAAGAATAATCATTGTTTTAAATTGTAATATTGAATCAAGAATTAGATTTTGTTAGTAATTTTATTTAAATAAGGAATTAGTAGGCGATTAAGTGATAAGATGGATAGATTTTAGTTTGTTGAATTTTTCAGTTGTTTCTTTGTTGATTTGATAGAAGGGCTCTTGTTTTCGGGTTGTTGAAATGTAAGTGGTATTAAAAAATTGCTCCGTAGAAATTTTGAGTTTTTTTTGAAAGTATTGATAAAAGAAAGTATTAAATCAGTTTAAAGTATAAAGATTATCTCAAGGTAACCAGAGAAAGCAATTGGTAAGAGAAATTTATATGATTTTATGAAGAAATAGATATTTCAATTGGGGGGTTGAGCAGTATATGGTATAACTGCATTTTAATTGAGTTAATGAAGATTAAATTAATATTTAACAAGAAAGAAAGTCATAATTACACTTACCAGAGGAAATAGCAGCAATTTATCGCTTGGCTTGAAGAGGAATTGATTGTTTGATCTCTACAAAGTTTCCTGAAATCTTTGCTGTACCGGGGGAAGAAAGTAGATTGTCCTGAGAACTGAATCCTGGTTCCAGAAGAGGAGCGAAGCTTCATACAAATGGTAACAACTTTTCACTCGATTCAATAAAGAGTTTTTATGTGTTTGATTTTTGTAATTTTAATGAACATTTTTATTTCACTGTTTTATGTATTTAACTAAATTATTTTTATTCACGTTTTGATAAGTTTAATTCAAATTGTTTAGTAACTCAAATCAGAATACTTCATTTTATATATTTGAGACATATTTGGGTTAACAACGGTTTCTTTGAAGTTTGACACATTTTGAATTAGTGAGGTTGGAAATTTATATACTATTCATGCTTAGAAAACATCATTGGTCTAGGATAGTGAGGTTTTACAGTCATTTTATTGCAAATTTGTGTATTAACTGATTTTGAATCTAGTTTGGTTGAATATTTGAACTCTGACCTTGACATAAGGGAATAGCCGGTAGCATATTTAATTAATCATATTGGAAAATAATAACATTAAGTTAATTCTTACCTATTCACTATTTATATTTAAAATTCAAAATTAATTAAAGGTAAGGAATATTTTATAACATAGTGATTGATATAATCAAAACAAAGTATTATTCATACACACACACATATATGTTATAATATATATATATATATATATATATATATTCAACCTATATCAGGGCAAAACCAAACTACAGACACGTGTTTCGCTCTTAGTTTGAGCTCGTCAGTGTAGTACAGGCTATGTCTCTCAAGTCACTAATCAAGAGACATCCCTGCTATAAATTGAACGATATCTATAGATGTCAAATTGAATGATATTTATATCTATTTATATCGCAGCATCCAAGGTGTCTTTTAAAGTGTTAGAAATTTCTAACCGACACCATTTCAGTTCAAAACTGAAATTATTACTTTTAACAGTAAGGCACTAGATACTTTATGTATCATCTTTGGACATTCTTAGACTGTCACAAAACGCTCTGTTCGTTTTATCATTTTACCTTGCCTAAGGTTATATACAAGATGCAAAGCTACCACTGAAATACCATTTTTAGAGTGAAGATGGAACCACTTGCGACTGTTTATCAGTTTTGCAATTTGACATCTATAGATATCGTTCAATTTATAGCAGGGATGTCTCTTGATTAGTGACTTGAGAGACATAGCCTGTACTACACTGACGAGCTCAAACTAAGAGCGAAACACGTGTCTGTAGTTTGGTTTTGCCCTGATATAGGTTGAATGATATTTATATCTATTTATATCGCAGCATCCAAGGTGTCTTTTAAAGTGTTAGAAATTTCTAACCGACACCATTTCAGTTCAAAACTGAAATTATTACTTTTGACTATATATATATATATATATATATATATATATATATATATATATATATATATATATATCTTTATATATATATATATAAAACGAACAGAGCGTTTGTGACAGTCTTATATAACAATATGTAAGAGATGATACAAAAGTATCTAGTGCCGTGCTGTCAATAATAAATCCAGTTTTCAACTGGATTGGTGTTTGGTTAGATTTTGTATCATCTCTTACATATTATATATATATATATATATATATATATATATATATATATATATATATATATATATATATATATATATATATGTCTCAACATCTGAACGCTTTGTGCAACGTTGGTGCCGCCCATTCTCACAATCGATCAAGAGCATCATAATGATTCGAAGCAATGTTTAGCGCTAAACTCAAACGTACTAAAGACGCATATTTTCGTCATTATATTACAATGGATGTGACATGGATCCACGACTACACACCAGAATCCAATAGACAGTCAGCTGAGTGGACTCAATACGATGAACTGATGAGTGATTTCCTTGAAAAGGGTCAGATCATCAACAGCCACTATTACGTAGCGTTGCTGGAGCATTTGAAACATGAAATCTGAAACATAAACAGATTTTAAGAGGATAAAATTGCGTTTTTATTAAGACACACCGTCTCAAAAATCAATAAATTGGCTACAAATGCTTTAGTACAAACTGTATTCTTCAGATCTAATTTTAAATGACTTTTTGTGTGCAGACCCAAAAAAATGTTTTCTGAAAAAAAATTCAAAAAGAGGTTGACCTTAAAGGCCATCCTTGCAACTTTCCGCTAGTTTTAACCGTAAAGCTATGATAGTAACGTGACGTATATTGACGTTTTTGACTTTTTTTGAAATGTTTAAAAAGCCATAACTTATTAACGCGTTATCCGATTTTGATGTTCAGAATGGCATTCGACGCAGTTTTTTGAGACCTAAAAACGTTACTCGGAGCACAAAATCGATTAGTCAAAAAATCTCTAACTTATTGAAAAAAAAACACTTTTTGAAATTTTTCGACAACGATATCTCACGAACGAATTAACCGATTTTAATTTGCAAAACTGCATTTAACGTGGTTTTTTAAGCTTGAGAGCTGATTAGGTTATGAAACTGATCGATGTAATGGCCAAAAAGATATGCCCAAAAAACATCATTTTTACCAATTGTTTTTTTTTGGTTATTTTGAAATTTCTCGAAATCTACCGGTTCTAATCGGTTTAAACTTACAGGGAATCTAAGCTAGATGGAACTCTTTGGAACGCTTTTTATTTCATTCCGATCGGTCGAGCCGTTCAAAAGTTATAAGAGGTTTACATACATCCACACACACATCCACACGTACATACAGACCTACAGACACCGTCGCAAAAATAGTCAGGGGAGGTTCCAAAAACCTCTAAACGTTGAGATCTGATGAAAACTCGATTTTTGAAAAACGGGGTGAAACCAATAACTTTTTACTAATTTTGAGAGTAAAGAAATTCTAGTTTTTGTTATTAGAGTGGATAGATTATAAGATTTCTGCATGTACCAAAGAGTCATCAATATTATATTCTAGTAAATAGGGAATAAAAACACAAAGCCTCGTACAGACAAATTTTTTAAAAAGATTGAGTAGCAACCGGTTTTGCTCAAACGAACATCATCAGACTACAAAGTATAAAGAGGAGAAACAATCAGTATATTAAAAGAAAAAGTTGAAAGCCGCCAATTTCAGGGAGATTAAGTGGTTAGAATATAAGTTGATTAAAGGGTCACTGGTGGTAGGGTTACGATATATGTCAAAACGAAGAATGGGGGTGAGAGAAACCCTAGAATTTCGATTATCTATGGAGTGTACCTTATTATCTTGTTTATCTTGTTTAAATTCAAGTGTGAAGTTGATTCGTGGGTGTAGGGAGTTCATGGACTTTAAGAAATTTTTAATGAGGAGGGGGTTGTTTAGGAACAGGTTGATGTAGTTATCAACATACAAATAGTAAAAGAGTAAAAGGAGGGACATTTTAGTTAAACCTAGAATTTACCAATAGAGCTGTTCATTAAATTTGAAAAAAAATTGTACGAGTGTCAGGCCCAGGATGAAGCAAATGTATTATACTACTATATGTGTGTGTGTCAATTTTGTTTATGGAAAAAGTTCCCAAACCATAAGATGCACTCATCAGGACGTATGCTTGGAAAAAGATTAGAGGCATCTAAGGAGTTGTGTAAGACAATAAAATGCCTAAGTCCCACTGACTGTTTCTCCTCTTTATACCTAGCCTGATGATTCTCCTATAAATGAAAGCGGTCGCTACTCCATTTTTTTAATAAATTTATCTATGGGAGTCTTTGTGTTTTTATTTCCTATTTACCATTGGGATCTATATTTGAGATATGGATAACCTACCTTGTCTTATATTATAGTGTTTCTTTAATATTTATTTAATAAAACATATCAAGACGCAGTCAGTAGAATACACAAATACATTATTAAATTAAATTTGAAGGTCAGAATATATAAAAAGTTAAGTTCTTCACTCTTTTGTATATTTCTAGTTAAGTTTATTCTTAAAATATAAGAGCTCTTACATCAATTTATTTTTGTTAGCTTGTTTGGATTGACTCATCAATCAATTTAAATATTGTCAGTTTTATAGATTGATGTCCTTGAGCGCCTTCCTTTCTAACAAAAAAGTATGAGGTAAATTTAGTATAAACAAAAATTTTATCTTAGAATTGATCTAAAGTAAACAAAAACAAATATAAATACATTGGTGAATGAGAATATATGTTATATACCTTAGGTAGTTAATATATACAAGTTTATATAACACGTGTGGAGTAAAGTAAAGTAATATTAAAATAAATTGTTTACAAACAAAATAGCCTTTTTTATGTGACAGCAACAATGAGACCTTTATATGTTTAATATAAAAGATGAAGTTAATGTTTTGAGAACCGTTTGTCAAGATATCCTTTGAATTTATTTAAAAGGAAAAGGCATATCAGATGCTTATATTCACATCAAGGAGCTATTTTTCAATATTTCAGGAAAACGTCTGCTGCATTTCTACCTTTTTAGGTATATTGTGCTTTTATTGAAAACGACACACAATGTATTCCAATATTTTTGCTCGAATTATTTAATAGTTAATATCAGTTTAATTTATATTGCAATATTTAAAAAAAAAGAGTGTGCGTGTAACCTTTACGCGCGATTGAAGTAAAACTTGTTGACGTACGTATCGGAAAATAAATATTTGATTACAATTCAATCATATTTATTGCCTATATACTTTACAAAAAAAATGAGATGTTATATTTATATTATTCATTAGAAATAGGAATTTGAAAGTTATCATTATTTTTTTTATATATGAAATAATAGGTTTATGATAACTAAAATGTGAAACATAGATTTTAGTCTATAAATACCATTAATGTATTTGAAACCGTTTGAAAATTTCATAAATAAATTTCGGAAATTTAAACTCCTCCCATAGCTGAAATTATACAGTTACTTCCATCAGAATCTTCCGTTAGAATCTACCCCTAGTCGTGCCTAAAGAAGTTTTGCTTCAATAATAGGTAAACAATATTAAAAATATACACACATTACGTTTAGAATGTGTGATTTTGTAGCTGTATCTACCTTATTGTAATACATCAGAACACAAGAGCCTTCGATAGTTAGATAACCATTTCATTTTGTAGCATTTTATAGCATATTCCATAAAATTTAAAATCCTGAGTTAAGTTTGCTTCCTTCACGTCTACGAAGGATCTGTTATTGGTGGTAAAAGATCAGCCATCTTGACTAGTGGTTTTATGGCCTTTATGGCTACCTAACCAAACCTAAAATAAGTATAAGAAAGTGTTAAAATATTTTGAATATTATTATTTTATGAACAAAAAAGTGCAACATGCTTCTTTACTCAACGTAAAGATTCCGTATAAACAATTATTTACTATCATAATATGTATGTATGTATATAAACTTACTTAATCAAATCATAATGAATGTGGCTGTCTCGTCATTTTTTCATATTTGTCATTTTTCTTCAAATCTTTCTGGCGCTTATAATATCCCCTTTGACGTTCACAATTTCTATTCTTTTTAGCTCTTTAAGTCTATAAAACGAAAATAGCTAGGTATAAATAATAGGTATAAATAATTAGGTATAAATAGTCTAATTACACACCAAAAATAAAATTTATGCATATAGAGTACCTACCTATTCACTTATTTTCAATCAATATTTTTTCATCACTTTCTTCATTAATAAATCCACATTGTTTATTCATATTTAATACAAACACTTTATACACAAAAAACTATTTATACAATGTATTTCGATTGACAAGATGATCAGCTGTCAATTCATACAGATTTAATTTTATTTAATATAGGAGGCAAAATCGCATGAGCGCCGCCAGGATTATTTTCAGGGGGTGCATCTGCATCTACACACTATTATGATCTAATATATATATATATATAGAATGTAGAATGATTTGGACAGCAACCGCGACGCCTTTAGTTTTTATTTAAACAATAATTTAATAAAAAAATTAAAAAAATATATAATTTTCTGGTAAATTCAGGTATTTTCTTTCATAGCAGGGGGGTGCAAGCGCACCCTCTTGCACCCTGCTGCCGGCGCCCATGCAAAATCGTGTCAGTATTAGGTTTTGTCAAGGCTATTAAGTCTCATTAAGAGGGCAGAGCTGGACAAGGTGCTCTAATCCTATTCCACAGATAATGGGTGTTCACAATAGATCTGCAAAGGTCGCAGTGATATAGGCTAACAGCCAACCCAAAAATATCTATCTATAGGTTTTGTTTCCGGTTTCTGTTATTAGAATGACGTCACGTCCGTTAGAATAACTTTTTTACTCCTAGTCTCGCTAAAGAAGTTTTACTTCAAAAAACGGACAATAATTTCTTTTGAATAAATTCTTTTTACATACAATACAACCCTGTTTCCTGAAATTTTCCACAACTTCCTAAAACAAAGCAATACCTTGAATGCCTACGTGGCAAAAGACACATCTTACTTATCACGTGCTTTTATGGTGCAACTGTCTGATTGATTATTCAGTCATTTTCTCGTGGCGTTATTACCCCTGTAAGGTAAGTGAAAATTTCTGTCTTAAATACCCTGTCCTCATGGAATATATTTTTGGTTTGGTCCAGCCAAAAACCGATAGTCAATTTTTTTAGTTTTACCGGCTCTTTTACCTTCCGAACAGCAACGCTGTTAGAGGAAGGTATTGTGATCGCGAAAAATTTCGATCTCGGGTTTTTAGCGGAAATACGCGTTTTAGGGTTCGTTGAGCCTAAAAAACCCAAAAATAAAAAATGTCTGTCTGTCTGTCTGTCTGTGTGTCTGTGAACACATTTGCGGCTAAACGGCTAATCGGATCGGAATGAAACTATAAAACCTTACTTATAATCACCATCGGAGGAATCTGATAGAATTTGAGTAAAATCGGCCGACCGGAAGTGGATGTTTACTCTTATAAAAAAATGGAATTTTTTGAAAATATTGGGTTTTCATATAGTTATTGGCAAAATATTTATACTTTGTGGAAAGAACATGTAATTTCCGACATTTTTGAAGGTATACATTTTTTTGATATTTTCATTAGTTTTCGAGATATTGACACTTTTATCAAAAACTGGAAATATGTGAAATAAAAATTGTGGATTCGCTCTTTCACTACTTGTTATTATACATGCTACTGTTCGGAAGGTTGTGTGGTGCCCACACCAGATTTTTAACTTATGTGATAGTTTGTGCTCCGAGTGTTACATTGAAGGGTCATGGTAATTTTTATGATATAGTTAACAATGTTAGCTTTTTTAATTTGTTCATTATCTGTGACTAGTAATTAGTTAGATTTTAGATTATCGTTTCATCTTTACCTTTTATCTACTAGAGCTGGAGTTGCAATAGCTTTTTCTCGAATTATCTAAAAAGCACTTTGGAAGCTAAACGTAAGTTTTTATCTCTATTACTACCGACCCACTGATCATTAAGAAAAATTCATTGTACATCTTAGAAAGAAAGAAGTACCTATTTATTTCTTTGTAAATTTTGAATTTTGTTTTATTTTATGAAAAGAACTTTAGGTAGTAAAATCTAATTTTTTGTTTTATGTTTCATGTTTTTCATTTACTCACATCGTTAGATCTTACTAGATACTTTCATATCTCACTAGTGTATATTATTCAGATTAATATTGCCTTTTACTTTTTAAATTTTCTTGTAAAACACGATTTGTTTGAAACCACAAAGAATAATAAAACCTATCTTTTTTATTTTTCGGTCACTAGGTAAAATGTGGAATTTCAAATTTTTTTATAATAATCTACTGGTTTACTTTAACTAAGTTATTTGTTTTTTTTAATTTTTTTCTATGTTTCTTATCTCTTCCATCCATAGGATCAAAAAAATTAATTTTTTTTTATTTAGCTCAAATTCACGACTCGCTTTCCAACAAACAACTGAGTCCGTTCGCATACGTGAACCTTTATTGAGCAATTAAGATCATTAACATCCATAAAAACAGGTTAAACATTATTTATATTTACAAATGATTTTAAAACTGTAATATAAACTATTGTTAATATTTCATTATTGTTTTTAATCTATAGCGTTAAACTTTAATACTGTATTTTCATATTAAGAAAACAAATTATTTTCAATATTATCCTATTTTCAGCAAATTAAATAAATGTTGAATTAATGTCAAAATGTAAACCGGGTATGTGTATTTCAATTTATCTAATTCTACAGCTGAAATGTATTCAGATCGAGTTAGGGAAGAAAAATATTCTTAATAGCCTCACGAATCCCTTTCAGAACCGGCAGCAGGAGCAAATACTTTCAGAATATAGACTACATTAAAACAATATAAAAATCATTTCTTTAATTCTTGCATTAGATTGTATTAGTAACTTATTATACGCAACGATAAATTACCAATTGTTTCCAAAACACAAATTATAATACCGATATTAGATAACAATGATGTCAGTTTCAAAATTCATTGTTCATTAATTAAAATCAGAAGCAAACGACTTACTTTATAGCCTGTCTAGTTGACATTAATAATTGATCAAAAACCAATTATTAAAGTGGCAAAAAATAAACTCAAAAATTGACAGAACGTCTTTACTCCAAAAACGAACTGAGCATTCTGAATACGTATACAGAGGTACCATTTGCTATACTGCATCCTTGTTTACAATACAGAGTAGCGCGCGTCTCTCTTGCTTACAGTAATCCAGAGTTGGAGACATTATTTCAAATGATGGCAACCTCTACTTGCGTCCCTTATTTTTCAGGCAAGTATGAGTTTTCGTGTAGAGATATTAATAAACTTTAATTTTATATTTTATATATATATATATATATATATATATATATATATATATATATATATATATATATATATATATATATATAAGTGAACAAATATTATTTGGGTATACGAGTCTTTGTTTAATTTCTTTACTTCAGGTAGATTTTATAGGAAACAGAAGCGAAGATGGCTAAATGCAGTTTTATTTTAATCCAGATATTTCATTACAGGTTTGTAACATTTTCAATGGAAAAACTACAATACAAAAGGAAGTTGTTTAAGTATATTTTGGTGTTATAAATAAAATTAATTACTTACTAGTAGCAGTTATTTGCCATACATTAAGGCTTTGAAAATTTGTGTTATGTTCTTAAATCAGATATTTGCAAAGTATTTCTTTTGGTTCTCCTTATTCTTATACAACTAATTTACAATATAAGATTAGTAACAGAGGTAAGTAAATTTATGTTTGTGAAAGAAATTTTTAGTTATCAAATTAATGCACCGTGTTTTGTTTCTAGGTTAACATGTGTTTTGTCATTTTTGTTCGACCTTGTAGATTCGATGTACAGGGTATCTCAGTATCAATGGTTAAGGTAAAAGTGAGAATTATATTGTGTTATTGGTGTTGTCTATTTTCTCTTTGTAGGATGAAAGCATAAATGGCACTTAGTTCCTCTGTGTCTTTTTTTTGGTTCATGGAGAATTCTCCTGCTCTTATTATGTGGGTCATTTCCAAGAAAAGCCTTCGTTCGTAGTTGTTTTCTCTCTCTAGTATAGTAACACCTTCAAAGTTTGGTGGGTGTTTTGTGTCGTTGACATGGATGGAGAGGCCACAGGCTCTGGGTTTCTTGTTGATATCACTTTTGTGTTGCGTTAGTCGTTTCTCTAACTTTTGGTTTGTCTGACCCTGGTATCTGAGTGGACACTTTGAGCAAGGGATCTCATACACTACTCCATGTTGCTTGAGTGTTGGGGTTTTATCCTTGATGTTAGTGTAGAGCTGTCGAAATGTATGAGGGTTTGATAACGCTATTGTGGTGTTTTCTGTTTTTAAAATTCTCACTATTTGAGGTGTCAAGTTCTCTATGTAATCCAATTTTCTGTAAACCGTTGTTGGGCACTGGACTTGTTGTTGGTCGTCGTTGGTTACTTGGGTTGTGTGTGTTGTGCTTTGGTTGTGGAATGTGTTCGAAAATAGGAGTTTGCTAATTAGGTAGTTTGGATACCCATTAGCTACTAGCAATTTACTTAACAGAAGGAGATTCTTTTCCATGAAGTCCTGATGGCATATTTTTATAATCCTAGTTTTCAGTGCGTTGATAAGATTAAGTTTGTATTTAATGGGGTGGTTCGGAAAGAAGGAAATGTACCTACCGCTGGCACTTGATTTTCTGTACCAGTCCAGTTGAATAATGTTATTACAGTTTCTATATACATGTGTGTCTAGGAAGGGTACTTTTCCATCTATTTCGTTTTCGATCGTAAAGTTTAGATGTTCATTAAAATTGTTAAAGATATTTAAGGTTTTATCAATTTTATCTGATGGTAATGATAAGATCAGATCATCAACGTATTGGTAAATAAAACCCGGATTATAGGAGAGTTGGTTAATGCATTTCTTTAACAGGTAGTTCATGACCATCTCTGCAAATATAGGGGATACCACCGAGCCCATCGGACAGCCAAAAATTTGCTTATAGAATTTTCCGTTAAAAATGAAATAGGTAGAATCAAAAATGAAGTTAATGACTTTTTTAAAAAATGTTAAGGGGATGCCGCAGTTGGGTTGTATGAGTCCCCAGTTTTCTTCTATGATGTTGATTATGAGGTCCCTTGACATGTTGGTAAATAGGGAGGTAACGTCTAGGGAGGCTAGTACGTGTTCTTGTGGGATTCTTCTATTGTTCATCTTCTCGGCAAATGCAAAGGAATCTTTGATGCGATATATTGTGTATTCAGCAAAAGAGTTCTTAAGAATGTTTGTGATAAAGCTGGAAAGATTTTTAACAGCCCAAATAAAAATCTGTGTAACTGGGTTCACATTTCGAAATAATTTCACTGTTAGAAACTTGTTTGAAACAAAATTACTTTACCTTTAATGACGTTTTGTATAATAGTACCAATGGTTTGATAATGGGGAATCCGTTAAGCCCACTTTTTGCTGAAATATTTATGGATAATTTAGAGAACAGTATCTTCAAACATCACTTAAGCAAAAAATTACTTTATTGGCATAGATACGTGGATGACGTTATAAGTTGTTTCACAGGTACGAATAGAGAATTCATTATTTTAGAAAAATTCATTAATTCCCTACACCCCAATATTACTTTCACCTCAGAATTAGAAGATAACAACTCTATTAATTTTTTAGACGTCACGATCACTAGAATTAATAATAAACATAGATTTTCCATTTACCATAAACCATCACATACAGATACTACCATCCATAGTACATCAAACCACCCGTTTCAACATAAACTATCAGCATATAATTCTATGGTTCATAGATTGTTAAATATCCCTCTTTCTGATTCTAATTTTAATAAAGAAAAGAATATAATTAAGCAAATAGCATATAATAACGGATATAATGCAGAGTTAATTGACCATATGATTAAAAAGAAACAATTTCGTTACGCTGTCAATGAAGTTTATCCGTCTAATAAATCAATTCCAAAACAGTATTGTAGTTTAACTTATTTTGGTCAACCTAGTGAAATGATGAAAGGTTTACTTAGTAATTACAACTTAACAGCATCCTATAGAACGATTAATAAACTAAGCATGTACATTAAAAATAACAAATCCAAAACTAATAAATCACAAAAATCTGGTGTTTACAAACTTAACTGTGGTAATTGCCCTAAAACATACATAGGTAAAACTTATAGAAATTTCAAAACCCGTATTTCAGAACATAAACGTAGTTTTGATAAATGTAAAAATGATTCAAACTATGCAAAACATTTATTAGAAGAAAACCATTCCTTCAACCCAAATTTTGAAATTTTACATGTTGAAAATAAAAGTTTTAAATTAAATCTACTAGAATCTTTAGAAATCAATAAAAGGAAAAATTCAAATATTTTATTAAACGACCAACTAGACTTAAATCATTCACCTTTACTCAACCTTTTTTAATATGATTTCTGTGTAATGGTTCAAAATGGTTTTATCCATCCTTTATACCTGTGTATTGTCACTCAAATTACTATTTAATGACATTTATCGTAAATTTATATATTCACACTTTGCAAGTTTTCTTTAGTTCATTTAGTACCAGTGTTTGATAAAGCTACATCGTAGTGAAACGCGTCACATATTACTAAGTAATAAATCGTGGATATCGTGAAAACAATTGTGTTTTTATTTACATATAAATAATTAATAGTTTTATAAATGTTGACACCAATTAACCCACAGATTGCGGCTAACTAAGAGCTGGCAATCATTATTATTTCTATTTCTTTTATTTTCATTTATATCATTTTCTGTTAAAAACACACAAAATTCACTTGAAAAACATGTATAATTATAATTTATATAATTAAAGGTAATTGTGGCAAAATTTTCAGAAGTATCCCTACTGTAATCTATTCTGCTATAATTTATTATTCATGAAAATTTTGTTTTATAAAAAAAAACAGGTACCTGCAGATTCAAGCGGTTGAATCTAGGTCTATATAGTTAACAGAGCGCAATCAAAAGTTCATTTAAATTAAAATAAATGCAAATTAGCCACTTACTACCCAGATGTTTAAAAACAGTATATATCTTTCAGCAAATCGATTTAAATTCCACATTGAATCACAAAGTAACACGCTTTTTCTGATGAGAGCAAACAGCAAGCTGATGCGATGTAGGTTTTCCAAGTTATTCTCTGAAAAACTAGACATTTTACTTTATAAAAATGCCAATAGAACTTTCTGATAAAACAAAATAACTACATACTTGGAAAAAGAATAATATAATTATATTATTCTTTTTCCATCTATTGACAAACACGCTTTATTAAATATGACAATGATACAGTTTTCTGTAATTATTCGTTTAACTACATACTGTATATAACCCAACAATTAGTACTAAAACCAATAACTTTGTTGTAATGCGATTATCATATAATTATCCTAAAGATTTTGAACAGTATCTTTTAATCGCCGGTACAATAGTAAACCCCTACTAAAACAATTTACTTTTCTCTTTAGTTTGCTGTTTACCTCGTTTCTATCTTTAGATACTAATGACACAGAAAATGTTTAAAGACCTCATATTCGTATATTCTAAAAGTGATAAAGATTGGTTAAAAAGTTTTGAGAGCAAAAATGAAAGAATTTGTATTTTTTAATGAAACAAGGTTTTTTATGCAATATAATTCCGCTCAGCAATAGCTTCTTCATTCGACAAAAAACGTTCTCCAGCAAGGAATTTTTAAACCAAAAGGCTAAAATAATATTCAGTGTTAATTTTATTAACTTTTTTTAAATAATCAATTAACAAAACCACTTTTGCACCTCAAAAAACTGATGTCCTAACCTTTTTTGCCGATCGTTCTGACTTCACCTATTTTGGAACTGAAAAATCAGCTTCAGTCCATTGTAAACGTTCTTGTTTTGTTTAGGATCATGATGGTGGAATTAACACTCTCATTCATAGTTATAAAGCGACTCACAAAATCAGTTTTATTTTGCCTAAAACGCTTAAAATTGCGCTGAGAAATTTGTTTTTGTTGAATTCTTAACGAATGTGGCACTTACTTTCCGAACATCGTTTTCAGTTTTCATGTGTAATTCTTCGTGTAACATATGGAGTGCTCCCTTATCTAAGATGCCTATGGTATCAGCAATTACACGTTTAGTCAAATTTGGATCTTTACATAAAATATCATAGACTGACTGATTTCTGGTGTTGTTGCACTTTTTGGACTCCACTACGTGGTTCATCTTCGACGCTTGTACGACCTCGTTTAAACCTATCGTTGATCAGTCGGAAATATGTTAGTAGATTTATTAAAAACTTTCACCATTTTTGTATAAATTTCTGTTGCTGATAAACCTTCTAAAACTAAGAATCTTATCCCTGTACGATATTCGGTTTTTTCCACTGTACCAAAATACACTGACATGTCAAATGCAAATGGTTTGTTAACAAAGAATGAATTGACGCATAAAAATAGATTTTTTTGTGTATTCAAGTGAAAAATAAAATATTAAAATAGCGTATAAATTTTAATTTCTCTATTGGTTAATAGGTGTCGCTTTTAAAACTTTTTAACCAACCCTTATATGCAAAAAAAAATGTTAGATATAAATAAAATAAGTTTGAATTTTAAAAGAATTACCTTTTAAATAGAAAATCAGTGTTCAGCATTCTATATTATGACATACCCATTGACGACGGAAACGTGCATAGCTAAATAAAAATCTAGGTGTATAACGAATTTTATGATGCGTACAATAAAGTAAAACGCGAAATACACAATGTAGTACATGTTACGATGCACACCGAATTAAACCGTAAGATGCACATCACAATAACTTTTGAGATAAAGTAAACAGCTTAGTCAACAAGGAGGTATATCAAATAAAATAACAAGGTGCACAGCAAGTAAATAAACGTAACGTCAAGATGTATAGAGAAAAAACACGGCTAAGAAATAAATGTTAAGATGCACAACAAAGTAAAGTTAAAATCAAAGAACGAAGTGAATTTTATAGTGTAGCACCAATGAAGGGCAGGGGTCATAGCAAAAAAAAATTCCAGATGAAAAACGAAGTGAAGTTCTAGATACACAGAAATACATAGAAAAATACTGTAATATACAGAGTAAAATAAATATTAATATGTGTAAAGAAAGGCACATTTTATGATACACAACATCGTGAACGTCAAAATTCACAGAAAAAAAAACAAAATTTACAACAAAATTTACATAAACTAAACATTGATATGCACAACGAAATATATTTTGAAACAAAGTGCACTTCACAGCAAAATATAATGAAATTAAATAGCAAAGTGCACAGCGACGTGAACTTAAAAAAAAGTTGCACGATAAAACCAACATCGAAATGTATGAAGAAAAAAATGACGAGATTAACAGCCAAGTGTACCTTTGAATACACAATAACTGACCGTCAAAATGCACAATACAGTAAACTTTAATACCCAAAACGAAGTAATTATCGATACGTAGAGCCACCTCGCACAATACTGTGTATTTTATATTTTAAATTTATATGTTACAGAATAAAATGAACCGCAAAAAAATTAAAAGGAAACAATAGAGTGAACATTGATATTCACAGAAAAAAAAACAAAAAAATCACAATGTCATTCACATTAAGTAAACAACAAGAAAGACAACGAAGACAACTTTAAAAACCACAAGGAAGTAACGTTTAAGATGTTTCAGTTAAGTCGCTGGAATAGACAATAAAAACTTAAAAAGTTGCATTGAGCATGTTAAACAAAAACAGCTAAAATACTTAAAGGTATTTTCTAATGTAAATAAATTTATTATAAATGCAGACAGTAGTGATGACGATAAGATCGATACTGATATTAATACTTGAATGAAATTATTATCATAATTTATACCTTATTTAATTTGTACTATAATAAGTTTATATTATCCAAATTAATAGACTAATAAGTGAATTAAAATCATCCAATTGGAAAATTTGGAAAATAATAGGGTTTACGAAAAAAACATCTTTGCTTTCATGCCGCAGTTTAGTAAAATAATTAAAAAGAATTGTCGATACCTTCTGGAATCATATAGATCATATTACGGCCCTGAGTTTTAAAGTGTCCGCTTAGGTAGTTAATAAGAGTAGTCAGTCCGCACGAACTTGGAACGAATAATCCGAGATAAACAACAAAGTATTTCTCTAAGTTCAAAGAGAAGTAAAAAAGATGTCTCCAAACACAAAAGAACTGTGAGAAGCATAATCAAATAAACTTCAAAATATATACAGAATCAAAGGCCACATGTATAAAGAGAAGAAGCTTAAAATACATATTAAAGTGGACATTACATTGTAAAAAAAGTACACAGAAAAGTAAGCAGCGAGGTGCACAGCAGAATGAATCGCAAAATACAAATTTTTTCGTAGGTAACAATTTGGTTCTTATTTAAACAAAATTGTTTATCTATAACCTAAATAAAAAACTTTGGTTTTTAGTCCAACTTTATAACTAATTTTGCTACAGTAATTAATTTAAAGCTACAACTTTCTCCGAGCATTAACTCTTTCTGTATAAGTAAATTTCCAATGGAAAAACAATAAATAACTTGCGTTTATTTTGTACTAAATAGCCTCAATGACGGACCTGCAACGTTGGCCATCAAAACTTAATATTCATCCCTAATTTGGATGTTTCCGTTATCGGTTGGGAACACTGTTGCTTGGAACGGTAATTATGCTAATCTATTACGGCTCTAGCACTGAGATTACACCACTTAGTGGAACCTACCACCACTTTGGATGAATTACAAGATTTAAAGTTATTGGCCGGCTATTAGTGACCTCTTGCGTGTATGACATTCTATATGCACTTTAAAAGATGGAACTTCAAACGTTCCATTAAACTTTAAACAAAGATTACTGTTTATGTTTTCTAAGCAAAACCTAATAAAATGTGCATAGTAATTTAGCTATATATGTCGGTGTGTAGTGTTATAAATATGTACCAAATATAAGCTTAAAGGTTAAAACATTGATAGATTTTTAAAATTAAGAAATTAGACACAGAATAATTAATATTAAAAAAATGAAAAATTATCACGTTTAGCAGGACTCAAACCTACTTTCTCTACCTGTAGTCGGTAGCGCTTTTAATCATTCGGCCACAGATCAGTCGGCGTTTTTAATTATATCTTGACTAAACTTATGAAGTAAAGGACAATAACACAATTCGTTTTCAAGTGCATATTCAATATTTATTAATAAGAGTGGTAAATTATCTGTTAAATAGACAATTTAAATATAAAACTCTAGGTAACCTTTTTGTAACCACTGATCTCTACCTCTAGCGTCTTTATCTACAAATGGCTAATTGATAAGTCAGCGTTTTTAAACATATTAGTAAGACATCTGTGACCGAATAGTTAAAGGCGCTACTGGCTATGGGTAGAGATCGCAGATTTAGTTTACATGTGTGGTTAAAGAAGAAAGTAGTTTATAATTGGAAATGATTTTTATATGTATACTTCCAAACTGTAAACAACTATACTGGTAATACATCTACATTTTTATCATTAAGATGTTGTAACAACAAATTCGTGAATTTATTCAAAGTGTTTTTACGATAGTGATTGTCTTTACAGTTCTTTTTCTTCAGCGACCTAGGCTCTTCGGCCTTGTATTTACAGTTGTGTCAAAGTTCATCAAATTAGGTATTTAAACAAAAGCAGGTTTACCTGTTGTTTAAATTAGTAATTTAATGTAGGTACCTTCTGTATTTGTCAAGTTTTACCCTTTATTCCATCAAATATACATAAAACCAAATGCGAAAAATTAAACCCAATTAAATATTTAAGGAAACCTTAAACAAAACTTGACAATAATTTTACTGATCTTCGTGTTCTTTAACAAAGTTAGCACCGCTGAATTTACAATAATATTTAATTACCACAAAGTATTGAAAAATGATATAAACGTATCTCGTGCCATGCTGTCAACGTGATCCAGATAATATAATCCGTTCACTTTTTATTCCAATCTCAGTAGGCTCTGTAAGTAATATGAATTTCGCTCTGTATAATACACGTCTGAGTTTACTGTTCTGTGGTCTTGTTAATTGTAAGTACGATGTTGTCACGTCTTCAATAAAAATAAGTGTATTCAGTACAAATATCTTAAGTAATTAAATTTGCAAACCAAATTTAGAACTTGCAGGAAATAAGTCAATATATTTAATATTAAATTGAATACTAAAGTAGATATGTCAGTTTTCGCTGCAAGTAGTATTAATATCCAAGAATGGTCTATTTGAATTCACATGAATTTTGACTGATACTTAAAATAACACATTCCTTTACACAGAACAGATCCCTGTTTATAGTCAATTATTATTTTATTGGTCTATAACAAAAAATATACTTTTATATTTACATTTTATTACAAGTAAATAAGTACAATTAAAAATGTAGCACATATAAATATATTAACTAAAAACGTTTAATACAACTTTTAAATTAATCAAGCAAAAGTAAAAAAAATCATTTTTACAAATGTATAATAAAACTTTTAAATTATTCAAGTAGTGGTAAAAAAATTATTTAATCATTTTTGAGTTTGACATGAAAACACAGTACTCAAATTTTATATCCATCTTTTTTAAAGTCTACTATTTTACATCCAAATGGCATCGTAGATTATTGTAATAGTGGCTGTAGGGTAATAAAATTTCATATCCAATGGGTTAATTAAGGAAACTACTCCAGTACAAATTTGATTTTCCTGGTCCGCCTCAAGTGGAGTCGCGTTGACTTATATATGCAGATGTTTTAATAATGTTCTTTATAACAGAAATTCTCCAGCAATTTTTCAAACCGATACAATGAAAAAATATTTTAATAAATTACATAAAAACAAATACAAAAGCAGATTTAGATGTAACGTGTAAATGTTGTCGGTGTATTTGTATGATTAATCCTCTTCCATTATTTCACTGGAAGAATCAGAGTCACTATCAAATTCAAAATCGGAATCGTCAGAATCTGGTTCCTCCAATGAAATAATTAAAGGATGAATATTGTCATGTGAGCAGTTTTCCATGTAAGTAGTCCAATCTGCCAAAATAAGTTCGTCTGTATATCTACAAAAATTTCGCCACATGCCTGGTGTACATTTTAGTCCACCGCGCATAACACTTTTTTTAAAATGATTAATACATACTTGAAACTTTGTGTATAGCGTCCCATTGACGAGTCCGACAAAGTTTGAAATTATCTAAATTTAAAACTGCTGCTTTTTCTAGCTAGAAATTTTGAAAAACATGCATTTCCCGAGTAGTGGTTTTTTAATACATATATGCTTCATTTTAACACAATTGGTTGCCAATTTGATAAAAAATATAAAAAAAAAATTGTCCGACAAAAATTCTGCTGCGATGAGCTTGTCCGACACCTCGAACATGCGGAATTTACGAGGTTATGTTTTTTAATAAATATATAATTCATTTTTACACAATTTGTTTATAATTAAGTATTAAATCAAATGCTCACATTGTCCGACAAATTTATTGCTGCGTTTTTGCTGTCCGACAGCTTAAATATGACGTTTTGACGAGATTATGTTTTGCGTATAATACATATCAAATTTAAAAAAATTTTACTTTCAAATTGAATATAATTTATGTTTCTAGTCTTGTCCGACAAATTTTCTGCTGCAAAATGGTTAACAAAAGCTAATTTTTAAAAGCGGCTATGCACACATATTGAAATATATATTAATAATATTTAAGTAAGTAATGTTTCAATTAGAAAAAAACCTAATATTAAAAATTTTAATATTTTTATTCATATATTTAATATTTTTTAAATTCGATATTTATATGATGAATAAAATTAAGCTTGTTATTATTTGATTTCATATTTTTATAGTACCAATATTATAATGTAATGATAATAATTTATTTTTCTTAGTATTATTTTTTCATTTTTTTTTTCTTAGTACTTTTGTTTGTTATTAATTAGTTTTTTTTAATATTTGATTAGTTTATATTTATTTGCACTAATGTTTGTGAAAAGTTTTACATCTACAAACAAAAGCCATTAAATTTATTGGGTCAACGCTTCCCTGTAAACGATATTACATGTTGTTTTATTTTCTGGCAGCAAAATAAATAGATTTTTAGGTGCTCCGACCCGCGTTAGGCGGTTGGCTATGAGGAAAACATTCTTTTCGTAGGCTGATCCTTACTAATTAGAAGGTTTGGCCTTGAGACTTATTTAGTGTTCAGTTCTTAAAAGAACTGGTGTTTCGTTCTGAAAAGAACTCTTTTTGTCGTGTATAATTACTTGCTATACAAATTTAAAGTACAAAATATACGTATTGAAAACATATTCGAGCAAAAGTAATTGAATTCCGCACGACTGTTTTGTAGCGAGCTGACCGCGCAAGTGAGCCACGTGGTACGATTTTTTTTAACACTTACATTTTAAATTCGTGTATCTGTCGTGATTATGAATTAAGTTATTTTGATAAGGATTAAGTGACGTAACTATAACAGTTAGACATATGACATATAAATTTGTCGGACAATGTGAGCATTTGATTTAGTACTTAATTATAAACAAATTGTGTAAAAATGAATTATATATTTATTAAAAAACATAACCTCGTAAATTCCGCATGTTCGAGGTGTCGAACAAGCTCATCGCAGCAGAATTTTTGTCGGACAATTTTTTTTTATATTTTTTATCAAATTGGCAACCAATTGTGTTAAAATGAAGCATATATGTATTTAAAAACCACTACTCGGGAAATCCATGTTTTTCAAAATTTCTAGCTCGAAAAAGCAGCAGTTTTAAATTTAGATAATTTCAAACTTTGTCGGACTCGTCAATAGGAAGCTATACACAAAGTTTCAAGTATGTATTAATTATTTTAAAAAAAGTGTTATGCGCGGTGGACTATTTAGTCAATGCTTCTGTCCACGTTTTTTTAACTCTATCCTGGTCAAGATAAGTAGATGTTATATGTTTGTTATAATATGTCTTAGTAAACCCCCATGCTAGTTCTATTGGATTGTAATGACAATGGTATGGTGGTAGTCGAAGTACTTCATGTCCTCTTGAACCTCCATGAGTTCACTCGTCGAAGGTAGTGGTTCATTCGTGACATCCTCTGGTTTGTCAGGTTGTTTTTCCATGGTGCGATTGTAAGCGGTTCTGCAAAATAAATCGTCGTTCGAAACAATTCAGAAAAATTTTTCATAAAATTCTTCGTTCAAAAAATGATTTTAAATATACAAAATAAATAAAATTTTTTGTTTAAAATTCTACTCGACTGTTAAAATTTAATTTTTGATTTTATTATTCTATAATAATACATTTTGTATTGACATTATTTCTTTTAGCAAGTTAACTAAAAAATATAAAGATAATTACAAAAATAACGCGACAGCTCCAGTAAAATTCGGCAATGTGGGGATATACGCCGACGATCTCCGATCGGCGCGCGCCGCAGCGCCTCCAGTCGGAGAATTCTAGTACTATTCAATTGCTTAGCGGATTTCGTGTGCGGTGTTTGTTAGTCTCAGAGCCATCTTCACAAAACCTCTCGAACTGGGTAATCGATAGCGTTCGAGTCGACGGTAAAGATAGGTGGGGAAACCTGAGCTGTCGCGTTAATTTTGGAATCGTCTCTACAACTGTCAAATGGTATCGTACCTACCTGCTTATAAGATCTTATTTAATACATTATGAAATATATTTTACTTACCGAATGATTTTGGGTACACAAGAATTGCTATTGATACTTCTTAATCACATTTTTCATAAAAGTTCTTTTGATTTATTCACATTTTACACAAAAACTTTGTAAAATAGTCACCGTAATTCAATTTTATTTAATTTAATTACAATTGACAGTTATGTCAAATAATTTTATTACAATAAAGGACGGAACGCAATCAATCAGAATACGTTAAAATCAAATATTAAAAGTATATACCTACTAAATTATTACAATTGAGCTTTTTTCCGGATACTTTCTGAACAGACTATTATATATTGCAGAATATTGCAGTACATTTGTTACTTTTAGTTTTGTTCTTATTTGAAAGAAGAAAGGAGCAAGGTATAGATTTAAGTACTTATATATTTTTTTTAATTTTCAATTATTTTTGTGTAATTTGTAATATAAAAACATTTTATTATTTATTGGTACAATAGAATATGTTGTCTGTAAACCCACGTCTATTATCTATAAAACCATTTTTATACGCTCGCTTCTAAAGTAATTTATCTCCTTGATCCTCAATTTAGAAGTAATTTTATTTTTCAAGGATTTTGTACGGAAATCTCTTCGTGTTACTGAAAAATATTTTTACAGAATTCTTACGTTCTAAAAATCGCTCACGTATACCTAATGAGATCCACGTTAAACTTTTCGTACAAAGTTAATATGTAAAAAAAGGTGAATTTTTGTGTAACTATACCATAACATTTTTTAAATTGATATCTTATAACTATTTTTATTTTGCTGCATTCTTTATATTAAAGTTTTGTAGTTAACACAGCAACTTTGCCACAAATAAAGAACCTACTTTAAAATAATAAATGGTTTGAATTACAGTTTTTTTTATATTTAAGCTAGTTTAAATTAGTGTAGTTTCTAAAAGTACCAAAATAATCACAAGTAAATAATTAAGTGATATAAGCACCTTATTAAGAATGGACATAAAAATAATTTATATAGTTATCTATAGAGTTTCTAAAACAAAAGCTAAACCTCGGTTTAGTAAAGAAATGATATCCAATTGTTTGACTGTCTGAAGCTTTTACTTATCTGATAAGCAAAATGTTTTAATATATTAAATTAATCCTAACAATCTTTATCTTCGAAATCAACTTAGTTCCAACAGCGAGCATTTACTAAATTTTAATTGACATATTTTGCTGTTTCTAGAATAGTAAAGTAATTTGATAAAGTTAGCGTCAGTTAAGCGTATAGTAGTTTTTATTAGGCTCTCTGAGGTTTTCATCGGCATATCTTTTAACGGTTCTGATAAAAACAATGAATTCTTCTCATTTAATATATTGCAGTTAAACTGGTCATTCTATTTTAATGAGTTTTTTAGAATGATATCTATTAGAAGTGTTGATCCTTTCTTTCTGTAAATAGTTTTTAAACCTGCACATCCAAAACTCTTTGCTTAATTTTTTATTTTTTTTTATTAAGGATTTCCCCGTAGGTATAGACCTAAATACAAATGTACCGAGAACATCTATTGGGGCAGAAGAGACAATTTATTAATTTCGGATTTAAAGGCCTGCAAGTTAGGACGAGTGGGGAAGACGTGGGAAGGTAAGGAGTTCCACAATCTGGAGACCCTGGGGATGAAGGAACGATCGAATCGATCCGTTCTCGATGTCGGGCATTGAACAGTATAAGGGTGCATGGAGTTGGCATGTCGCGTTGCTCAGGCTGGTCTGGTAAGTGGAGGCGTTATAGAGTGGAGTTCTTCTCAGCAAAATCTGTGGATGTATCGGTAAAACAAGGAAAGATCAGCCACTGCTCTTCGGTGGGATAATGGCGCTAGATTTTTGGTGATACTGGTGTCGTTTATTAGTCGAAATGCTCTTCTCTGTATTGCATCATGAACTCCGAGCCTTGACGGAGCCGCCGAACCCCATACATGCAAGCAGTATTCAAGATTAGGCCGTATTTGGGCTTTGTAAAGAGTAGCTAAGTTGGATGGAGAAAAATATTTTCGTGCTCTAAACAGAAAGCCTAATTTCTTTCCTGCTGCAGTTGCTATGGATGCAATATGTTCATTTCATAGTAAGTCCTGGGAGATCGTTATACCAACCAGCGTAATGGAGTGTCTAAACGTTGATTGTAATGGATGAGTCGCATGTTTGCCTCTTGTTGGACAGGCAACATGTCTTTGTCTTGGAAGCGTTGAAATTAACAAGATTCTTTCTTCCCCACTTGTCTACAATTTTCAAATCTTGATTGATAGAAGCCGTTGCGGATCTTCTGTCCTCTTCCAGAATATCTAGAGGTATGGGACGGTTGTGCGCTTTGTCACAGTGTAGGTTGCTATCATCTGCAAAACCATGTGTCGGGTTATTAGTCGCTTCTAGTAGATCATTAATGTGTAATAAGAATAGAGTAGGAGCTAAAGCCGATCCTTGGGGAACGCCAGCGTTGATCTTGTAGAGGTTGGAAGAATTTCTATCTACAGCAACTTGGATGTGCCTGTTGGAGAGAAAGTTGGATATCCATCTGCAAAGGTTTTGCTAGAGTCCGTATGAAGGCAGTTTGTTTAAAAGAGCCGCATGTTACACTTGATCAAATGCTTTTGAGATGTCTAGTGATACTATTTGAGTCTCTTCATAGCGGTGGATGGCATCACTTCAGACATGAGTTACATAATATGCTAGTAGATCGGCTGTTGACCTTTATTGGCGAAAACCATATTGCCTGTCACTTAAAATGTTGTGGGTCTCAAGGTAGCTCAGGATCTCGTGATTGACGTATTTCTCCATAGTTTTGCTAGTAACAGATAGAAGAGCTATAGGTCTGTAGTTAGAAGGTTGGGTTTTACAGCCTTTCTTGGGGACTGGTTGTACTCGAGCAGTTTTCCAGGATTCTGGAAAAATACCAGTATCCTATGATAGTTAAAATGGCTTAATGAAAACTAGGAGCACAACATTCTAAGAGTAATATTAGACGATTTAAAATTATATTCTTTGTAACATTTTTTATAGATGGTAATTGCTCGCTAAAGGTTCACTTATGTGAACGGCACTCAGTTTGGTAGAGAGCAAGTCGTGGGTTCTTTCGAGATTTTTAAAGATGTGTTCAGGCGTCTAAATAGTCCAGGTTCCCACGTGGAAAAAAAGGCATAAAGAATAACCGGCTAAAACTTTCAGAATCGCTTAATTGCACTTAGACCTACAAACTTCCATAGCAACAATATTGATGGATGGGGCGTTTTTTCTGCAGCAGCGGTCAAACGTGTCGAAAGTTATAACCCTCCCCGGAGTGATGGATAACCGATTTATTTTTTGTGAATCAACAGTTTTTTATTATTATTACATAATCAAACATGTGACCTACAAAACAAATAACCAGCAACATAAGCAATCATACAATAAACTAAGAAACATAGTTTCCAATAAAATAAAAACACTAAAGCGAACCTACTTTGTTAACGAAATCATAAAAAAACTCACAAAATTCGAAAAACCTTTGGAATATTGTAAAAGAGCAATTTGGAAAGAAAAAAACAGAAAATAATATCGAAATAATTAGCAATGACAGAGGTCACATAACAACAGACAGCAAATTAATTTGCGAAGAATTTAATAAACAATTCATAAACACTGCAAAACAACTCGCTGAGAAAATAAGTGCTGATAAATCGAAACCCATCACTAGAGTCTCACTGTTAAGCTCTATCGTTATATTACCAACTGACACTAACGAAATCATGCAAATAATAAAAGAACTTAAAAATAAAAAATCAGTCGGGGTAGACGGTATTCGTGCAGAAGTTTTAAAAGAAATTTCAAATGAAATCGTTGGACCATTAACTTATACCTTAAATCTATGTCTCACCCATGGAATATATACATCCGAATTTAAAAAAACAACTGTAATACCTATTTTTAAAAAAGGCGATAAATCAGTAGTCAGCAATTATAGGCCCATTTCGCTAGTCACCCATTTATCGAAAGTTTTCGAGAAACTAATACAAAAGAGACTTAACTCGTATTTAAAAAAGGACAACATTTTATCTGATAAGCAATTTGGATTTAGAGACAAAACCTCGACCCAGGATGCAATTTTATATCTCACAAACAAAATTCATACTTCGCTAGAAAACGGTAAACTTTGTTTATGTGTCTTTATAGACTTAAGCACAGCTTTCGACACGGTTAGTCATCATTTACTACTACAGAGTCTTGAGGATATTGGAATTAGAGGTTATTGCTTGGACTTATTTAAAAGTTATTTAACAAATAGATATCAGATGGTAAGAGTAAATGGTGAACAAAGTACAGAACACTTAGTACAATGTGGGATACCACAAGGAACCGTATTAGGTCCAACCCTATTTAACATTTATATTAACAACCTATTTTCACTAGATAGCTGCGGTAAAAAAATTGGGTTTGCGGACGATGCAGCAATTTTGTACGAGAGCGAGAACTGGGACTTACTAAAATCTGATGTAGAGAATGATTTTTTAAAAATAAAAAACTGGATGGACCACAAACTTTTAACAGTCAATGTAGAAAAAACAAAATACTTACCATTTAGTTGCAATTCAACGGGACTTCCAGAATTCACCCATTTCAACTTATCCATTGACGGAAATAGCTATACGCTACATGCCGAAAAAGAAATAAAATATCTCGGCGTCTATATAGATAGCCATTTAAGATGGGGCTCTCATATAAACTATACCATAAAAAAACTACAAATTATATTGTGTAAATTTAGGCATTTCAAAAATAATTTACCATTGGAACATCTTAAAATTCTATATCACACTCTGGTGGAAAGTCATCTGCAGTATGGAATAGTGGCTTGGGGTAGCACACTACAAAGTCATATCAATAGTCTGGAAGTTCTTCAAAGGAGATTTCTAAAGTTGATATTAGACAAAGATTTCAGATATCCTTCATATTTACTTTACAACGAAAGTCAACTAATGAATATAAAACAACTTTATTATAGTCGAGCAGCACTAACGTATAAAGCCTACAAATCAAATAATTTAACAAATGATCTTACACCATCACATACCTATCTCACTAGGCAAAGGAATCTACTGACTTTACCGTTAGTTTCTAAATCCATTAGTCAACGTTCCTTTACATATTATCTTGGACCCAAAATTTATAATTCTTTACCACAAACTATAAAAGACTCCAACAGTATCCACTCATTCAAGAACAAACTAAAACAATTCATCCTTAATAATAGTAATCACGTCACAACAATCATTAATGTTTAAAAAAAACTGAAAATATTTTAATTTTTAATATAGAGTTATATCAATTTATTTTTATCATATACACATCCATAGTTACCTGAAAAGTTAAAAAAAAAACTTTTAGTTTATTTATATTGTTATATTATTTTAGTATTTTATATTGTATATAGTTTTTGTATTTTATGTGCCTTATCAAAACAAGTGTAACAACACTTATCGATTTTACTACTTTATTCTCTTGGATGTAATGTCAATATTTGTATTTATGGGAATAAAGATTATTATTATTATAATGAATTATTAGATATTTTTTAATTACAGTTGTAAATCACATATTGATCATTGAGATTACAATTTTTATTAGTACAAGTATAATTTTAAGTATATGTTTAAGTTTTCAGTTTTGCCCCAAAACCGGGTATACCCTAATCTAATACCTGATATTGCTTTCTTATTAAAGAAGCAGTGTTATTTAATTAAGCTTGTTTTCAACCAGTGCAGCCTTTATGGGCCCATTTCTTGCACTAAAAAATTTTGACTCAATCATCACTTGATTGAGTATTTTCGTATATTTCTGTGCCATAAATACACTGGTCATAAAAACTACCCGTTATTACCTCTTACGGTTTTACCACAAATGCACAAAAAGGAACAAAATAATCAAATAACCTAAAACATAAGAATCCCTTAAACTCTAATAAATACTAAATCTGTGAAACAAATACAAAATTAACTTTTCTTCACACGTGAAATTTAAATACGCCTTTGAAGCCTGTCGTATATTCCATCAAACCAACGTAAAAACTTTTTCCTTTAATATTTTCTTGAAGCACACACTCACGTCTCAAACTTTTGTTGACAAAGTATTAAAGATGACGAAATGTAAAGACCAAAGTGCGGGAAAATTTGAATCACATTCGAAATCGTTAGTGCTGTGTCCTAATTTTACCTTAATACCCGGTTTTTGATCAATCTCTCCTACACATGTATAAATCAATCAAGAGGTAAAATTTCATATTTAATGTAATATATTTTTAAATACTTAATAAAATTAATCATATCATTATGATATTATATCTGTTTTAAATAGAATAATAATTGCATTTGTGTTGGATTTTTTTCTGTTTTTTTAACTATTGAATGGGTCAATACTAAAATCAAAATAAACTCGAATGTACTTTCGCAACCGAGTAGATACTTAATAAAAAGCGAACGTCACTGTTTCAGGCCTGCGGACCCGTGCCCGATAAACGCTTTACGCATTATAATGAGTTTTTTTGGGTTATAAGGCACACAATCTATGCTCCAATACCGTATTCCGATCAGATTTTTAGAAGTTTCTATGAAATTAAATACACATAAAGGGCCATTTTTACGCGCAAATATGTTTTCAGTGTAGCGTAGAAATTGTTACATTAAAAAGTTGAAACGGTGGTTTTAAGAAAATGAAAAAAAAATTGTTGCTTTAGTCTGCCTTGAACTTTTTTATCTTTTCAAAACTCGCCAATGTTTAATTTTTATTTTAAGAAGATTGTAAATTAAAACAAAAATTTGTTAGGTGAAAATTCATATATTTTAAGAGGATTTTCTTTTTCATATTTCACGCCCTATTGGTTTTTTATTTTAAATGGTTTTAACCAATTTTGTTCAAAAACAACTGTTACACCGCTCATCTTGTTTAGATACCCTTTGTCGTATCCACTGTCACGACTTTCTTCGATCATTATTCACATTTGTAGAAGGAATTTAAAGAATTCAATAATACATCTTTTGTCATTAGAAAGTAGCCTGGAATGTGAATTTATAATCCACATTTATATATACAAGTTTCGTATTTACAATGTAGTACCCTTATTAACAAAAAAGAAGATGGAAGGGTTATGACATATAGTCACCGATGGTAATAAAGCCAAGTTGGGGATATTGTATTTCTTTCATTGGTTCATGTCACTCACTAAAGGTGTTAATTGTTTGTGGAGTAACTTAAAAGTCTTTGAAAATGTAACCTGTGATTTAGTGCCTTGTAATGGTAAACAGAACTATGGTTAGCAGGTGTCCCTTGACATGTGCATGGCCCATAAGGAAGCCCGTAATGACTCGTAGCTGATTCCTGTTGGTTTTGGGCAGTGGTTTAGCTCTTATAGCACAAGTTTCTTGTGTGCTTGGTTAGAGATGTGTTCTCAGTGTTGGTTGTGTTGTCTACGGATCCAAGCTAGTATCGTATTTTTTGGCACTTTTAAAGCTGGTTTTGGATCAAAAAATGTTCTGACTGATCCTTTATCAGCTTTGTTATTGCCAGGATATTGAATGTTTAAAGCTCCAATAGCCGCCTGATTATCTATGCATATACTGTTTCTAAATCTTTTTTAGTTTTAGACCTGTTTGTGTACCAGATAAATCGCTGAAGCTTGGGTTGAGTGCTCGCATTTTTACGATGACTTATTTCTAAAAATTATCAAATTTATTTTGTTAGGATCTAATTTAAAAAAAAAAATTGCTTAGGTTTTTTTGTATCCTAGAAGCCCATCTTGACCTTTCTCTTTAAGCTAATGTAAATATCAGTATGTCTAAAGAGATATCTGATTTTTATCCACACATTTTGCCTTAAGTGAGTTTGGCCGCCATTAAACTGATAGCCGCTCTTTGGTTATTAATTCCAGATGATCGTTTAAGGTAAGTTTTACGTGATATATCACAGTAAAATACTTGACTTCTTTCACTACTTGAATATTTGTACCATTAAAAAGTAAAGAATCTGTGAGTTTTAAATTTATTCTGGTAAATTTTAGAGAGCTTATTATATGTTATACTCAGCAGTCAAGGCCCATTTCGTGACTACACTCAGAGCCTGTTGCATTTTATCTCTTAATGTAGTTTTAATTTTAACGTGAGTTAGGATGACCAGATCATCCGCATATACTATAAGCTCGTCCATGTCTAAATTTCATAGAAGTGATCAAATACCAAGTAAAAATATTTTTTCTACGGTTATTATACAAATGTATCATTTTTTGACAGTTATCTCTAAAGAAATAGGGTACGTTGTTATATCTAATAAAGAAATATCTCATTTCTTTATCTGATAACACAAAGTGATCATTTCTTTATTGTTTTAACTTAATCAAGTATACTGTGACAATCATGTATGTATTCATATATTTGAATAACAGTTCAGGTTGACAGTAATAAAGTAGTGACAGGTACAGAGATAGTTTTTAATACATTATTTAAATTAGATTGATATTTATGTAAAAATGTTAAGTAGTGATGAAAATGGATTAGAATTAACTACTACTGAAATAAGAGAAGCGGCAAACGAAGCTTGTCAGAATTTGATTCCCGAAATTTCAAAACATACCAGAATGCATATGATAGTTTCGTGACCTGGCAAAAGAAAAAGGCAACAAATTCCGTGTCAGAAACTGTGCTTTTAGCTTATTTTTCTGAATTAACAAATAAATTTAAGGTATGATAGCTGTAAATACTGTAAATAATAGTTAATTTTACTTAAATAATATAACCTATATCGGTATGTTTTGTTTTGTATTTCATTTATTATTGAATTATTGTAATATTTTGTGGTATAACCGTAGAAAAAGTATAGTGTTTGACTCGCAAGGAATAACTCATTTCCCACTCGTACGATTTGCAGCATTCGCCTGCGGCTCATGCTGCAAACATCGTACTCGTGGGAAATGAGTATCATTCCTTGCTCGTAAAACAATATACTATTTTTATCTAAGCGTGTAGATATTGTGTTTTTTAGCAATATTGAATGTATCGTAAGACTCTTTAGCATGCAGTCAATCCTCTTTTGTCTATGCAATTTAGACGAATAGTTCTTGTGTTTGTTTTAAAAAAAGTGTGCAGAATATACTTTACCCTTTGTATAAACTGATGTAAAGATGTTTTTGTAGATGTTCTTGCACTATAGGCAAACTGGTCTTGGTGAATTGACTTTTTAGCCAATATACCATCCCTAATGTACCGTTCTTAGCTAATTTTTTGAGTAAACTAAAACAGATTATGTGATATCCAAAACTGTTTAAATGGTGATTGAAGTTGTAAAGCATTTGCAGTAAAACTGTTGAAATCCCTGAGTCGGTGGCGCATTGCACGTAAATATATAGTTATATAGAAATTTAATCTTCACAAGAGTTAGTTAGCAACAACGTTTGCAACAATTAGTATGTTTTGAAAGAGCGAAAATCATAAAATTTACGGTAAGTAAACTGCATAACAGACCTGTAAGTAACGCCACTAATACTGCTCCATTAAGATATTGAACAGATTAAATACAAAGTCTTAATGCCGCCATTATATCTCTTCCAGCATTTGACAAAATTCAATTTGCTCTAATTCCAATTTCCAACGAAACGTGTCCACTGTGCTAAAAACTCATATTGGTTTAGTGGAACGTGATAAAAAATCATTGGTAAAGTTATTTCATATTTATCACATGGTCGATTCTGGTTAATTATAAATCGTTAGTTGTATCATACACGCTACTGGAATCTTTAGCCTGTTGGATTCGTGAAACGTTTTTCGCTCACAATTTCACTCAATAAATACATTTTTTTGTCACTTCTACTTAGTGAAAAATCAACTCGAAAGAGGGTAAATATCGACCTCGTGGAAATTATTTTGCTCTGCGTCAAATCGTTGAATGAATGCCAATTATTTTTTGACATTCCTTTTATACAAATCTTAAGAACAAAATATAACACGAACGTAATTTTAATTAAATTTGCTTAGGTTTAATTAAAAGACAGAGAAGAGAATTTCAGTTATTAAAAATTGTAAATAAACGTATAAAACAAAGCATTCTAAATAAAGATATGCATATTATACTCAAAAACAAGAAAGTTTTTATGATTTTAAGCAGCTGCAGCTAAATTATATTGTCAAAATTTAAAAATATGACATAAAAATAAAATTTAGGAGAAACCAAAAAAATGTCACATCCGAGACTACTTAACCCTGAGATTTGATGGTAGTTTTTTTGAATATTTGGCCACAGTAACTTAGTGGTTATTAGCGTTTTTGATCACATTGAAACACTTATGGGGACTTTAAAACACAATTTATTTACCAAAATTGTTAAAGATTCACAAGAACTCTGCTGGATAACTTGTAAACAGTTTTACAATACCAATGAAATATTTAAGCTTCCCTTAACTGTCAATACATCCCCTTATATAGTAAAAACGAACATTCTAGCATTTTCGAGTAGCGTGACCTAATTACCTAATTACTACATACTAAAAGATACATATCCTAAGGATAGTATTTTAAGTAATGGTATTTTCCTTATTTGGTTATCCCGTTACAATATCTTGATTTATCTATATACATAAAAGGAGAAGTTTTCACAGACTGAGGAATAGGCGCATGCATAGCCGTAACCGCTCATAGCAGAAATATGAAATTTAAACAGATGTTTATGTTCATAATGTTAACACCCACTAAGAAAGGATTTTAAAAAATTTTAACCCTAAAGGGGTAAAATAGAGATTGAAAATTTTTATGAAAAATTCTTTTATAAAGATTGAAATTCAGACTCTTAAAAATATTTCTTTAAACACGTGTTCTATGATTTATTAGAACTCACCCCCTAAGGGTACAAATAAGGGGTTGAAACTTTGTAAAGATAATGTTTAAAAATTACTCCGTTTTCTATAAAGATGGTTTTTTGTGCTACTACTGATCAAATGATAGAAATCGTAAAAAATGGTTAAAAATCTTGAAATATTTTTAATAATGGCGAAAAGTTGTCAAAGATTATAAAGAAATTTTAAAAAACGTGAATAATTTTAAGAAATTCTTAATAATCTTAAAAAAACTGATCAAAATGTTTAAAACAACCATTAAAAGTCATTAAAAAAATTTTGAAAATTCTAACAAAAATGTAATCGTAAAAACTTGACGAAAATCCTGAAAAATATAAAAATCCAGAAAGATTGTTGGAAATCGTAAAAAAAATGTGACAAACTGTTGACATTTTAAAAAAATATTACATAATATGATCAAAAAACGCCGACTAACCACTAGGGCATCTTTGTCCAAAATGCTCAAGACGCTGCTAAATATAGGTAGAGATAGCAAGTTTAAGTCCTTCTGTATGTGAGATTTTTTTGATTTCTTTACAATTTTATTTGTTTGTCTAATTTCTATATTCTTAAAAATATTATGAGGAATGTATTAAAATAGGTAATTAGTTTACTAATAAAGCATTAGCATTAAAATTTCAAAAGAAGTATTGCCTTATATTTATGTACTTCAATGCTCAATTAATAAACATTCTAATCAAAAAACTTTTAACTTTTATTAGATAAACATATAATCTGTGACTTCTGGTATCTTTTTTCGAAATAAAAAATGAAAAATTTGTTCTCTCGGGAGAGACAGAGAGGGGGCGCCAGGAGCTAAGTTAGCTCAGGGCGCCAAAAACCAATCTACCGTATTTACAAAGTGAAAAGTAAAAAAAAATCATGTGTGTGTGTCTACTTTTGTATGCACGTAAGAATTTATACTTCTTTGGCGTTACATTCATACCATCAACTGATCTCAATTATTACTGAAAGTAATATGTAACAATTACTTTTATCACTTATAACTATAAATTATAATTAAATCAATAAATTGTTAATAAATATTAATCACCATGATATATTGCTTAGAAAAATAATTTTTATATAATTATAAAACAACATTTTCTACACAAATTATAAAACCGATTTTCATTACCCTCATTATTTCTTAACTATTTACATTTATATTTGTTACTCTTGTTAATATTTAGCGGCAAAACTGTCAGTAGAATTGGCATAAAAAACAAGTAAAAGAACAATAAATATTAAGTGTTAATAGTAAATATTATTAATAAAAAAAATTAGCTAAATTAATAAACAAGCAAAAATTACAAACTTCAGTATCATAAAAAAAAATTGACTAGTAAATTTCATGGTGTCGGATTTTTGTGACTGCGTGTCCACATCGTGAAAACACCAATCATTTTTACCAAAAAATTTGCGAAACTCAAATACGAAGATTTGGATCAAGCTGTACAATCAATGTTTCACAAAAACCGTCAGAACAATAAGGCTATCTCAGGGCCGATCGTGAAAACTATGGCGAAAAATGTTACTCAATTTTTTTTTAAGGCATAAGAAGGATGGCTAGAAAAATTCATCAAACGTTATCATATAAATTTTGTTAAATAAGTGGGGAAGCACGAAGTGTTAATACCAATGTTATTTGTGATTGGGTGGATGTTGTAGGAATTTTTTATCCGTTGACTCCAGCCACATAAAAATTTCAAACTTAAACGGTCGAAGAGTGTGCGGGAGAAAAGCTCTTCAAGCAACATTCTACAGTGCTTCCGGCTGCTAATATAGATGACACAAAAAAAGCCAATGGTATTAGGTAAATCGAAAAATCTTAAAAACGTTGAAAAATTGTCAGTGGCGTATAGAGTTAATAAAATAGCTTGGATGAACAATTAATTTTTAATGAAAAAGTGCGAAACTGAGATGTAGAATTGTAGGATTAAGGAATATCCAATCACAGTAATAGTAGCGGGAACTAGAGTTTTAAGGATAGTTGTGGGCCGCTGCCTTCAACATTTCAGGAACTTTCTATTTTACTGGATGCTGGAAATCGATGAGCAAATAGGCTTTCCTAGACACGTAGTAAAAATTGATGAGAGTGATTACGGGAAACAAAAGTATCATCAAGGACATCTGCAAAGCACACGGTAGGTCGTTGACGGAATAGACCGACAAACAAATAAAATTTTTCTTACGTTTTTTCCTCAAAGAAACGCTATCACATTGGGGCGTGTTATCTAGGAAAATGTTTTGCCGGATCCATTGTAATGAATGACTCTTGGAGAGGATAAACTGAATTAAACCACTTTGGATACCATCACTATCCATCTGTTTCCACACACACACATGTCCTGAGAAATGAAATAAATCGATGTATCATCAAAAAATTTACCAAGCCCAATTCCTTTATGTGGCCCTTTAAGCTGTAGAACTGCGGATGAACTCCATTATAAATTTATAATAATGTATACCGTGTGTTAAACAAATCACGAATAATTGCCAATGGATACTTCCAAAGACTTTATATATTTTCTGTCATTAATATTAAAAATCTAAGGTTAAATCTCTTTACTTCTTATTGTTTAATGTTTGATTATTTGCCTCATTATGAGATTATCCCTTGCTGTCTTATAATTAGTATTTGTAATTTAAATTTAATGATTATTATGTATTTTTGTAGCACTAAGGTTCTTTTATATATTTATTATTTATTAATTTTTTTATATTGACTATTGTTCTTTTCTCAGTGTGATGTAGATTATTTTCATGTCTTATGTTTAAACTTCAAAGTTTTGCGTAAGTATTATACATTGTTGAAATCAGAAAAAAATATCCTTACGTTTCTTGTATTTATTTATTTATAGATTGTAAAATCATGTCTGCATATCACCGCATGCTGTAAGATTCGGATTTATGGACGACCCGCTGTGCCCTGGCAAAGACTCTTTAACCTCTATTTCTTTTAAAAAAAGTATATTTTTACTTTTTTGTTTTATTTGAGTACACATCGATAAGCATATTTTATACATATTATTGTTATTAGTAAATCTGTGTGATACTGTATCTGGAGATTTACTTAATGTGGATATTTACGGTATTTTTGATTGTGATGTTAGATTTTATGTTTTGTGTAGTATGTTTTTTATGTATTCAGCAACTAAATAGACATTGTTAAATTTTACTAGATGGGTTTCATTTCTCATTAGTGTATGTTGTTCCGATCAATATTTTCTTCTATCCTTTCATTTAAAAAAACGTCACTAAATTTTGATTTATCTTAAACGGTCTTGTGAAGCAAGTTTTGTTTCAAACCACAAAGGATAAGATAAGGTTGTAAATATTATTTTTATTATTTTTATTTTGTGGTCACCGGTTGTGAAATTTCAAATTACAATAATTATCTTCCAGATTACTTTAAGTAATTTATAAATTTCTTTTTCTTTTTGGGTTTCTTATCTTTCCCATCCATTGGAAACAAAAATAATTGGCGCCCATCTTTAGTTTTGTATAATTTATTTTTTACTAACGCTAATATTTCAGAGTTTTTTTTTTGACATATTTAAAAGAAAATATTTATCACGAATAAACCCACGACTCGCTTTTCACCAAACAAGTGAGTACTGTTCGCATAATAACCTTTATCGAGCAATTAACACTATTAACATTTAGAAAAAAGGTTACAATATAATGGATAAAATTCTTGTTAACTATTTATTATAAAGGAAAAGCAGTTATACTTTTTTAACTTCTAAATATTATAGATTTTAGTGTATCTTTTGTATTTAATGAAATCACATCTCATATTAAGGGCACAAAAACATTTTTCTCCAATAAAGTTTAAACAGTATTTAAAAAATAATCAAATGTGCTTGTAAAAAGCAAGAGATCATCGTGCGTGTGAGTGTACACTGTAAACGCATGTGAGTGCACGCCTTTGTGTTTTTAAGCCGCGTACAGACCGGATTTCCAACGCTAGCCAACGGCACGTGTGAATTATGTTGGAACGCGTTGGTTTTGGTGTGTACGGCGGCGACCATTCGAAGCCAACGCTTTCCAACGGGAACGTTGGCCTTGGCTAGTGTTCGGTAGTCGAGCGGTAACATCAAAGAGATGCTTGTTTGTGTCGAATTTGGTTTGGACGCGATTTGGAGATTATTTTCTGATTTCAGTCGTTGGAAAACATTTGTTTCGTGCGTACGCTTTTATTATTAATATTTTGATATGGAGTGGACCGAAAATATGTGTTTAAAATTGATAGAAATTCATAGGGATAATCCTATTTTATGGAACCCTACTAATTCGCTGTTTAAAATGGCGAAAAAGAAAAAAGACATTTGGCAACGCGTAGCAACTGAAGTTAACTGCGAGATCTCAGAAGTTAATAAAAAAGTTGAACTTATGTAAAGCGAGAAATCCTGCACTTGCACACAATAAATTATTATCACTTTCGCTCGATGACATCCCAAAACAATTAAAAACCACCGAACCGCGACCAACGGTCTCCAATGCAATACTAAAAATTCGGTATGGACGATGTTCTCAAATCCTTTTCAAAGCTTTCCACTGCCAACGCCAACGATAGCACATGTGCCGTTAGCGTTGGTCTACATTGGAAATCCGGTCTGTACGCGGCTTAAAGGAAGCGCGCGTTTGTGCGTGCCTGTTTTGCAAAGTTACAGACATCATAATTACAATTGCAAATCTGGTTAAAATTTGATAACGTTGATTTAGTGGTTTTTAAAATTTATAGCATCTTACCTTAATTTGACTTTGTTCGTTATTTTTTTTAAATTAATATAGAAATATGTCTAATGTTTAATCTTGCCATTTATTTTCCATCATTACCCTTAATTATTATTATATATCACTAAGGCAGTTTTCTTGACAATTATTAATTTGTGTTTAATGTTTGATTAGAAGCATAACCGTAATCACACCTTCTAATTATAGTTCATATCGATCTTGCTAGCGTAACACCAGTTTGTTCGAATTTCTGAATTTTCGTGTCCGTACGTAATGTCTTTGTATTTACATTTATATTCCTATCACATTACATACTAAACTTTATTTATACAGTACTTTTTTATATTACCTATTAAAAGTTTGGTTTGGTATAACAACTTTAATTTACCTTAATAATTTCGACAGGTAAGTTGATAAAGGGCTATTTTTTCTGTAAGAATTTACTATAGCTCATAACTCTGTTTATTGTTTGGTTGTATTTCAAATTTCTATCTCTATAATAGTAGAAAACACATAACTTTTATAAAAGAGAGATAACAGCTTTATGTTGATATAAATGACATTTTAGCTTTGTATTTGAAAACAACCACATACTGTATTTGGCACTGCAAAAGAACCGCCAGTCGTACTTTAAAGGGATTTACCGTCGTCTACTACAGAACTCTCCAAACTCATTGCGACGCACGTTATAATGATTCAGCAGTTACCTTATATACATTTTTTTATTTAGGAATTCGTTATATAGTGGATCTTTTGTAACTTGCTCATTCTCTCACCTTTTCATAGACCAAACTACATTTTCTCAATTTCAGACGAAATCATAATAAAGGTTTTCGTACTTATCTTCAATTTTATTAAAAGGAAAGCCTAACTTTACAGAATTAATATCCAATATTGTTCTTCTTGTTTTAACAAAATACGCTGCCCATCAACTGACAAATTACCAAATGAACCTACTGGTTTTAAGTGCTAGAACTTAATAGCTGCAATTGGGGATAATTTTTACCTTCATGCACGATAATAAATCTTCCTATAGAAGAGAATGGCTATAGATTATTTTAAAGACTGGTGCTAGTTTTAAACCATCCGTTATGTTCAGTAACCCAAAGTCATTTCGAACACTCGCTTGTAAAATCAACTCAAAACAAGGGTTAGAGCTCGTCGAAACAAATAGAGAAAAAGTCGCACAGCTTATTAATGCAGCATCAACATATTGGATCATTTTTTAAATTTAACTAACAAATAAATGCCCATTCTTTAACAAATAAAATTCTTAGCTTATTATAATGGCCAATATTTATAGTAAGTATTACAACCTCTCTTTAAACAGCTATGTCGAAAGCTGAGAAACAGTAGCTATAGTCGGGCCGCCGTTCAAAAGATGGAATTCAAGGACGCGTGATCAGTGAATAAGGGCATCTGGACGGCTTAATCTTACGATGTAACGCCTTCTTAATTGCAATAAATGAAGGACAGTTTAGACTGTACTCATACCAGAGATGATATAAACTGTGAGCCGAAATAAAGGAGTACATTTGTCTCGTGATCATTCCATCTTTTGAACGGCCCGACTATAGATGTGTATATTTTTTATATACAATCGGTATTTGTTAGAAATTTTAACATAATTTATTGTATTGAGAAAATAAGCAAAGATAAAAAAGAGAAATTAATACAAAGAATTGCTAGAAACCCTTTAAATAAAAGATGAATAAAATAGTGGATGAAAATATCTTAGCTCTTTAAATTTTAAAAATATGGTAAAAATTAAGTGACACAATATACGAATAGCACATAGTTACGGATACATTTCAGTCTAAAAGTCTGTAGAATCTCTTGATAAAAATTATGTCACAGTTTTCGACTGGAATGTTCACCAATCCTTAATCGTATTGTACACTTGTAAGAAAAGCTCAAAAGAAGGCCCAGAGCTCGTTCAAACAATAAGGAAAATGTCACACAGCTTATTGATGCAGTGTTAATCGATTGGACCTTCTTAAAACAACTTCAAAAAAGAGGAGGTTCTTAATTCGACCATATTTTTTATGTTTGTTACAGCATATCACTGGTATTTAAAATCTGTTTTGAAAAATTTTTTTTGCATTTAAAAGGATAGAGTGTCCCTGTGGTTCCATAAAAATTTGGTTAAGGTCTGGTTATGGGCTGAGCCGGACTGCGGAGATGATTCATCACTCGTAGCTCCCAAGAAACGGGTAGGAATAAAACGACATCCAGATTGCAGCTGTAGCCGTCAGGTAGACGTATTATGGGCAATTAGCCCCTACATTAAGGACGTATTTACTTAAGTTCAAACATGCAAGGCAATCTTCAAACGTTTATTGAAATGGAGAAGACAATTCTCAAAATAAGTTAAACATACTAAACTAAAACAGACCTTGAATTACTGTCTTTACATACTTTATGTGCTTCCATCCTCTGCAGAATTGACATATTTGAGGTTTTGCGTAGCGAAATAAAGATAATGTTTACAAAGTCTCAACGTTTAAACAGTTAAACACACATAGTCACATTTGCTACAACACAAAAAGCAAACACATACACGAGTAAAAAAACACCCCATCAGTAAATCGTACGTATTTATTGGAATTGTGGTAACGTAAATTTCAAAGTTTCACTTTTGCACAATTTATATTCATATTCATCCAGAAAACATTTACTACAAAAAAATTAAATACACGTACATATAATCATCAATCGATTATAAACACAAAGAATATACCATACAAATTAACCTACATATTTTGTATATACAGCTATTTACAGTACCTAAACAGATAAAAAATTATTTTTATAATTCACGTTCACAAAGTTTCTATTTCGACACTAAAAACAGTATCGAAATAGATTCATTGTAACACTGTTTTTGGTAACTTTTTGTTTTACACAATTGGTTGCACTGCACTGATTATAAACGAAAGAGTTCAGGTAGTAAATCAAAAAGTATGTTGTAGTAAATTATTAACTACATTATCAGCGTTATTGCTAAATTCGGAATATTTTATACAAATTTGACAAACATTCTAATTTAAAATCATTAAAACTGACAAGTGTCAAAACTGTCAAGATTGCCAACATAAATAAATATTTCGAAAAACTCTCATTTTATTCTTTTTTATACTTTTAAAAGTTCATTATAAAAAATAGTATGTAACACTCGAATTACAATGACGGTTTGTAGTACTCGTTCTTTGCGAAACTCACCGCTTCGCGGTTCGTTTCACAAACTGAACTCGTACTACGAAACCTCTGTCATTGTAACACTTGTATTACAATATACTATTGTACTACACATTACTAAAATGATATGATGCCTTCTGAACAAAATCGAACCTTGAAATAACGTTACCACCATAACTCTCAATTATTTTTCCTAAATATTGCACTCTTTGTTTATATGTTTTATTATTACATGTTTTATTTAAATTTACGCTTCTTAGAGCAATATAAGTGTCTATCTGCATATTCTTTAAAACGTTCAAAAATTTATACAACTTGGGATGTGCTGAGTAAAAAAATGAATTAAATTTAGAATGGAATGACTCACAGGCTTTTGTGGTCATTTCAATTGATGTCGTGCATGCTGTCCCAATTGAAGGAGGAAATCCAGCGTCTTCTGCTATATAATTTTCAACCAAGTAGTCGGCGAACTCGTGGTACCTATGGTTTCAAAGACGGTAACTCTAACATGAATTCCTCACAAAAGCAATCCGAAACATTACTAGGGTTAAAAAAGGCAAACCAAACATCCAGCTCAATCAGGTATAAAGAATTGTAATAAAACAATAATTAGTAAATTTAGATCTCTCAAATCGACTTACCATTTTTGCAGTTTTTATCTTTGTAATCAGCCTATAGGCCTAATTTCTGTATTTTTCTTCACCACGATTGTCCTAAATGAAAACCTTTCAGTGCAGCAGAAGGCCACATAAGAGTAACCGCTTTCTGGATACTTTTTTCAAATCGGAAAAAGCTGTTCTTGGACTAAACTGCGTAGTCTTCAGATGGTTTGTGCAATAACTTGCAACAGATTGAAATGCTTCTAAATATGTTAAATGGTGTTTGTCCTTCAAGACACAAAACACTAGAGAAATGTAATGCCCATTTATAATTCCGTGGATTGTAAACAATTGTTCAAAATATTTTAGACAACACTTGAACGTCCTATCTACGTATATTGTCTCTACGTTGCGTAGCATAAATTATGTAGATGGCTGTCCGTTGAAAAGATTAACAAATTACTGTCTGCATTATTAACAAGTAAAAATTGTTCATTTTTGTTGGTTTTCACTTCGATCTCATTTAGGACTTTGTGTGTTTCACTGGCACTTCTAGGTATCTTAGGTAGAATTTTTCTTCGAGCATCATATATTCCTTTTCCTATCGCTGTTTTATTTTGGGTGGTCATCTGAACAGAAAATAATGGCTGAGCAACAATCTCGTTGTGTATTAGTTTAAGAGGCCTTTTGGATAAACCATCTACTGCTTTTCTCTTGACTGCGTTGAAAATTACGTTTCTGTATAGGTTCTTAGCAATTGCGTGGTTGTAGTTTTCATCAGTTTTTAACAGAATTTGCTTGCTTTGGTCCACGTAAATCTTCGCAGCGCACTTCTTCACCGTACAGTTCGTTTCCCCGTTCACTTAAAACTGTTTCCATCTTTACACTCGTAAGTACTTGTCGAAAAGTAAGTTTGTTTTCGAAATTGTAACACAAACTAAATTGATTCCTTTGGATTTATGGCTTAAATATCAATCCCTTCCAGCAGGACAACCAATCCATAATATCTTAAGAACAAGGAGCAAGGTATGAGTAAGGGTAGTTTCATTAAATAATCATTAAGTTTGTGGTATGGTTTTTTGCTCTATTAAAAACTTTATCTGTTACTTAGATGTAATGTTTACGCAGCACATATAACCTTTACTAAAGCGTTTATAAAATTCCCCAGAAGAAATCCATGATTTGCATTTTGGGAAATTTTGCCAATCAGGTATTTTAAGGATTATAAACCGTCATTACGACAGGGTGTCATTACCCTAATTTTTATTGCCCTACCTGTCGCCCCGTCGCAGTCCGGTCATGGGGTATTGATGACAAAAATCAGAGACGGCCGCAAAAAGTTTGTTTGACATTAGCATTTAATATCAATCGCCGCAGTCCGGACACACCGCTGGTCATCAATGTGAAAATTCAAGTACCGTTTATATCTTTGAAAAATTGAATTTTAATTGTCATACCAGTGATTATTTTATCTGGAAAGACATACGATTCATTTTGGGCAATTCCGCGCAAATGGAGTGGGATAATAGCACGCAGCGCGGATTTACCCCATATGAAATTTATAGTACCTAGTATATTTCAGTTGCCAAAAACTTATGAGAGAAAATCCAATAAATCTAGTAATACTGAAAAAGAGTTAATATCTGCAATAGAAGCTGTCCGAGCTGGACGAAAAATAAGGGAACTTGGACTAAGTTTTGCTATACCAGAGTCTACATTACGGGGTAGACTGAAGTTAGCAGTGCCAAAAAAAGGAAAATTATCTAAAATGTTTTTTGGTATGTGAACTGCGTAGACTTGTGTTTACCTACACCGAGAAAAATAATATAAACCATATTTTTAATGAAAAAAAAAGAGAGCATAAAAGGATTGGTTATCTCTATTTATGAAGGGAAATCTCCATTAAGTTTGCGCCAGTCAGAACCTACAAGCTTGAATAGAATAACCGCATTCAACTTGCAAGAAGCAAAACTATTTTTTAATAATATTAAAAATGTAATAAACAAATTTAAATTTACACAAGACCTTGTTTACAATGTAGACGAGACGAATATTACCAATGTACAAAAGCCAGTAAAGATTTTGGGAAAAAAGGCCAAAAACAAATAGGTTCAGCGACTTCTTGGGAAAAAGGTAAAACGGGCACTGTAGTTTGTGCATTTAGTGCTACAGGATCTAATATGCCACCCATGTTTATTTTCCCCAGAAAAAGAATGACTAAAAAACTCCAAAGAAATGGTCCAGCAGGTGCTTTTATAGGTGTTCGGATAATGGCTGGGTAAACGAATCTTTATTTACTGAGTGGCTAAAGCATTTTCAACATCATGCAAAATCATCCAAAGAAGAACCACTTTTCTTGATTTTAGATAATCACTGCAACTATTTATCATTGGCATCATATGAATTTTGCAAAGAGAATGGTTTTATCTTGGTGTCTATACCGCCCCACACCTCCCATCGGCTGCAGCCAGTAGATTTGACATTCTATGGTCCCTTCAAAAGAGCCTATAATAAGCAATGTGACTTATACACAAAAGCACATCCGTTTGAAAAAATAAATACTTAAATAAGCTGAAATATTTAATTTGGCTTATTTAAATGTGGCCTCCATGGATAAAGCCATACTTAGCTGATTTTAAAGCTGCAGGCATTTTTCCGTATGATCCAGATAAATTCCATGATGAATTAGGTCAAACAGATGAATCATTCGTTCCAGTTATAGCAGAGGAAGATATTGAACCGAATTTACTAATTAAAAAAAATGATATCTGTGAATTTTCAGCTTCACTACATTTTCCCAATAACGCTGAGTCATTTCCAACTCCTTGTAAACAGTTCAAATCTTCGTCTCCATCACTTGAAATTTCAATTAAAGAACTAGCTCCTCTTCCAAAAATTACAAATTTACAAAACACAAAATCAAATAATAGAAAATCCCAACATTCTTCGATATTAACATCGCATCGACGCCAATAAAAAAGAAATTGGAGGAAATTGAAGGAAAAAGACAGAAGAGAATAACAGCTAAAGGAAATAAAAAGTCCGGCGACATTGCGAAGAAAAAATTCAAAAACGTATTAAAAGAAGAAAATAAAAAACAAAAAATAACAAAATTGGAAAAGAAAGATCACACGTACGAAATAGTTATTATCCTAACAAGTGCGGAAAGTTATACTTTCCCGCACGCGAACTGCCGATGCCCGAACGACGCGAAGCGGAGTTCGGGCAAGCAGTTAAGTGCGGGAAAGTTAATTTCCGCAAGAGTTAGGATCAATATTTTTTCTACAAGCATAAAAAAGATACTTTATACATTTTTTAAATTTTATTTTAACTTCTAACAACGTAACAAAATTTGAAATTATTTATTATTAATATTAATATTAAAAGTACAATTTATAGCTTTTTGTAGGCTAATTGCCGAATTAAGTTGTTGCTCCACAGTTGGTCTACTGCTTTCACTGAAGGATATAGCTGGAGTCATGTTTAATTGGCACGCTTCCTGCGCTTCTGGTTGTGGTTCATTTGGTGTTAAAATTTTGTTGCATAGGTTCTTTTTCTTTATTTCGGAATCTTCTACGTATCCCTCCGCAACGGTGGTAGATTTCCAGCCGCCCAGTCTCTTAATATTTGTAATTTCTTCTCCAGAATCAGCCAAAAATGTCGCAGAAGAGCGTCTGAAGCTATGACCTGTATAGCACTGAGGATCCGGAAGCTTTAGGTAGGCCGCAATTTCAGAAGGCATTTTTCCAAATGAGTTGATTCCTACACATTGATTAGTGCATTTGCCTTGTTTAAATTGTACAAAAAAACGACGATGAGGTGTGTTTAAAGGTCTCAATGATGCATATTTTTTAATAAGCTTAAAATATCTACCGTTGTTTACTTCTTCCGAGATTACAAAAGCTCTGGATGTGTGATTTTTCGAATCAGTTATTTTTATTGTGATGTAGTTTTCTTTAACCTCGATGTTTTCTAAGGTTATATTTGTGAGTTCTACTCTTCTGCAAGCTCCTGCTAAACCGAAGATAGTGGCCACTTTAATTAATAAATAAACATCATCTGGAGCTTCGACCATAAATTTGGCAATATCTTCTTTATTGAAAACCTTGGCTTTTTTTGGGGAAAAGCCTACAGATTGTTTTTTTAAAAATGTAATTAATTTGTAGAAGTTGCCAATATCGAAATTTTCTCTTAGTTTCATAACAGCCTTTATCATTGAGAATCGGGACCAAAGAGTATTGGGTCTTATAACTTTACTTAGTTCTAAAAAATAAGCCAGTAAAACTTCCTCTTTTTTTAGATTGTTGGTTCCCTTTTGACGAGCCCACTGAACAAAATGATCATACTGCCTTTCATACCTTTGTGTGGAAATCGCAGGAAGGAGTTCTAGGTTGGCCTCAGCAGCAGCCTCCAAAATACTGTGCGGAAGGTCTTCATCGCAATTATCCATTTAATTTTTTTGAATCAAAACTTTAAAAATCATCTGGATTACTATTCAGATACTTGAAAAGATGCAATTCTGACAATTAAATCTTTCATAGTGTCAATAAATACACGACTGCAGCTATAGCAACCCTACTTAAACAGGTGAATTTGTTGTTGCTTTGAATAAGGTTTACAGGGGTGATTTAATAAATTATGATTTTTTTAAAAACAAACATTTTAAAAATCCCTATTTTCATGTAAAATAATCTTAATTTTTTTTACTATTTGTATGTTGTCCTACAAGATAAAGATATTAATACAATAATTTGTCAAAAAGGTTATCGAACAACATCTCTAATTAATAAAAAAAAATGCGTGCGGGAAAAAATCTTTCCCGCACGCTGTGCGGGAAAAAGTATTTCCCGCACTGAGTGCGGGAAAGAGATATTTTCTGAATTAAAATGCGTGCGGGAAAGTGTTGTTTTACGCATGCTTGTAGAAAAAGTAAAATTTGATGACAGTTCAACGACAGAAGAATTACTGGATGAGAAACAAATTTGCGACGATGATGAACTCGATGATGTAGATGTTAATTCCATGAAAAACATTTATGTTATCTGTGCCGAATTTGGCAAAGATAATGAGCTATTATGGTATCGATGTAGTTTGTGTTCTAAATGGGCACATGCTGACTGCTCAGATGTAGATGCATCTTAAAATTTAGTGTATGTACTTATTAATAAATTTTAATAAAAACAAATATAATAGCGTTTTTAATTATGCGCGGAATTACCCCCAATGATGCGCGGATTTACCCGTCGCGTGGGGTAATTCAGTGAAATTTCATAAATTAAAAATTAGTATATTACATGAGTTGTATTTTAAATTATCAGATTAATTTAGTATATATAGACACTTAAACAATGCAGCTATGTGTGATCTTTAAATCTTACTTTAATTTGCTATTTTGTGAAAGTTGTGTTCATTTGTTCTTACCCGCGCAAAATTCCCCCATTCTCCCCTCATATCTTTTTACCTGTATCTCTTATTTGTATGCTTATTATTATTATCTTAATTTGTAAGTACTCTTTTAACTCTAGTTAATAAGAAAACAAAAGGTGAATTTTTTTTGTCTAAATTCAACGTATATCTCAGTTCACTTTTAGCTTAAATAGGGTAGACATAGATGACAATATAATATAGAATACCGTATTATTTTTGTTTATAGAACCATAGATATCTGATTTCATGTGTTTGTTTATTGTCTTGTTTTTTATTATTTTACAGATGATTATTTCCTTCGATTCAAATTAACCAATAGAAGGTCAAATTTTTTTGAAATCGGACCAATCAGAATCAAATATCAGCGACTATTGCACTAGAACAATATCAGCGACTATTGCACTAGAGAAATAGTCACGTCAAATATAAATTTCAAAAATTTGTCTTCTCAGGAAATAATCTTCCTAAATATAACACGACCTTGTTTAATATTCTGCTATTTTTGTTGTTTCTAAATTTCTTGAAAATTCAAAATCGAAGATTAAAGCTCTCGAGCTAAAGCTCTCGGGCTTTAATCAGATTATTAATGTCAAATTATGTCTCAACAAATTGATACTAAAATATTCTCGTAATCTAGATACCACAAAAATAGCCGACTATAATCAAGGTCTTGTTATATTACCCTTGAATAAATATTGATAAATTTTAAATATCTATTTTCTTTTCTTCCTAGAGTGTGTTGCCCGATTAATATTCTCTTTATACTTTAATTTTTTTAAACAAAATTAACTAAATTTTCAGTTTTCTTAGATTATCTTCTAAAACAAGTTTTGTTTTAAATAATAAGGATGAGTTAAGAAGCGTAAGTTTTTTTTTGTATCTTTTGTTTTCTAATTGAAAGTGTGCAATTTCTAATTTTGTTATCCAGGTTACCTTATCTTCAATGTATATTTTTTTATCTATTATACGGGTTTCTAATTTTTCCCCATCAACAGGATAAAAAAGTAAGTGGCGACTATTTTCCTTTTCCTCATTTTCGTATTCTTTTCATTTTCTTGTCACTTGTCATTTGTTTATTACATTTTTAAATTCACTGTTTTTTAACATCATTTCGATTACTTTTGATTTAGCTCAACTAAGCCCACGCTCGCTCTCCACCAACCAACTGAGTGCCGTTCGCAATAGTTGTACCTAAAGACGAGCCTTGAACATCCTCCGTTTAAATAAGGTTACAAGTAGAGTACAGGAACCTAGCATAGTCAATTTTAGATAGAATGTAGGTTTTATAAAACTAAATTAGACATTGACTATCGCTATAGTCATAGATTTGAGAACATTCACGCTTGTTAAATTTTTTAATCTACTTGTGACTAATGTGTTTTTTCCAGCGGAATTTGCTGTCAAGAATGAGATCTATTGACTTTATCGAAGCTTTTTGTTTAATTCGATGGTCTTCAAGAAACAGTTTAGGTTCGTTATAGGTTAAACGTAGTCTACAAATGTGCACATAATGTGTTTTAGCTTTTGAGATAAACCTACAAACCATTTTGTTTTGCGCAGTTGTTAACTCGATTGATATTTGTTTGCAGTTGGTCTTCAATATCATGAATTGGTGATTCTGAGCTGTAAAAAATGTCTAAATGAGTAGGTCATGAATATAAAGACTTTTATTAATAGAATTTACTATTTAGGAAACTGACCAGTTAACAGAAATTGCAAATTGAGTTCAAATTGGTGTGGATTCTTGGAGTAGGTATATCGTTTACAAAGGTGTGTTTTTGTGACAAGAATTGTTGGCATTTTACTCTTAAGCTCCGTTGCTTTAGAATATTATTAATTAATTACGGGAAATCCCCATTTCCTCTGTGTTTTTAGTAAACCTAAGCGCCATGTTCGTTTGAATGCTTTCTAAAGGTAAAAAAAGATAATAACTAAATGTTTTTTTTTAGCAAAGATGATCAAGTGCTGATCTATTTTTTCTAAGGAGAAATTATTGCTACAAAGAAGTGCTTAAAAATATATTAAAGCTTAGTCAAAATAGCATACGAAAACATCTCAATTTTTGAGCTTTAACAGTAATCGTCAAAATTGACATGTAAATATAAAATACATTTCATAAAAAGCACTTAGTCGCGGTTACGTTACGTTCATTACGTTTAAAGTAACCATAACTAATACCAATTCGTTTTACTGTAGATACTATAAATTTTTTATTACGGATCCTTATAGTATACAAATGTTCTGTTTTCTTTAAGCAGATGTTTTTGATGGAGTTTCATCCCTTGTTATATGTTTCATACTTTTTCGTAAATCATTTGGTTTCACATAGTGGATAACTTTTATAAATGCACACTTTAAAATTGCAAATGATTGATATTTTTATAAACGACTACCATAAAAAACAATTATTATCTTCTCTTAAAAAGGTATTTAATGGGGTGCATTTATAAAATGCAGGGAAATTGAAACTAAAGAAATATTTAGTAGAAATTTTTCTAAAGCTGATACAGGTAAAAAAATGCAGCCATTTAGATCTTATGTATTTTAAATTGTTGCAGAAAAGTGAAGAAAAGTAAAGTAATGTTTTTTGTATTATAGCTCTTAATAAATTATTGAATACATGTAAGTACTTTTTTATATATTCGGTAGGTTGTACCATTAGACAAAAAAGTTCAATAAAAAGCTTCAGTGATATATTATTCTGAATATTTAAGCATTAACTGTAATATAAGTAACACAATTTATCGAATTATACCTGGATTTGCATTCACATGGCATTGACGTCATTGTGACGTAAATGCAAGTGGGGTGCCGCTTCAACCAATGAGAACTTCCAGTGGCTTAGTTACTTTGTTAGTTAAAAATAAATATTTTTTAGCACAATTAAAATAATATCATAAAATCGTAACATTGACCAAGTGAATTTAAATTTTTATAATAATTGGTAATTTTCCACACCACCATAGAGGTATTACCAGGGTGCGTTAACTTTTATTTTTAGTGGTTGTTTCGCCAGTAGCCCTATTTCCACTTATAACAAAAAAATCCTCTACAAGTATTAGAACCCAGTAGTGTTGTTTACGCGTTAAATTGTGATGTGTGTAAAAAGACTTATATATGGCCAACTATCAAAAAGACTAGCGTTACACAAAAGTGACACCGTAAAGAAACCTGGACCTACAGTCCTCAGCCAACATGTGAATAATACCGCACATACAATAGACTATGATGGTGTAAAAATCCTACAAAGAGTCAACAACCAATTCAAAAGGAACTTCATTAAGATGTGTTACATTAACAAATGCACTAACTGTCTAAACTTTAAGAAGGATGTGAAAGGTCTAAATGCTATTTACACTTTTCTTTTAAGCCAGGATCTAACGAAATCTTGTAATTACGGTACCTGAAGATTCTAGGTTATATTGTTTACCTATTGTTGATTCTTGATAATCAAAATTGTTATTTACAATTTTAAAAAAAGAAGAACTTCGTTTTCTCGCGATCAACTTTGACTGTGTAGTAGGTTAGATTGTTGACAAATTCTTGAAACGTTCTGTTCCAGTTTATATAAAAAATACGTTTCAAATATTTTCAACAAATTGAATGGTTTTATAAGTTTTAAATAATTTTAACTTGTTGTGCTGTTTTAACGCAGAAGTTTGCCCTATATTCAAAAACGGAACGAAATCCGATGTATCCAATTACAGACCGGTTTCTCTGTTATCCAATTTTTCAAAAGTTTTCAAAGTAACTCTAAATAATCCCCTTTTGTGTTAGAGGATGGATATCACCTTATCAACATGGCTTTATAGATAAACGTTCTACTGTAACAAACTTAGCTGAAATAATCCAATATATTTCAGATGTTTTGGATGTACGAGGTCAAGTAGATGTGATATATACTGATTTTTCAAAGGCCTTTGATAAGGTAGATCACAAATACCTTCTCTTTAAATTGTCAAATTTGGGATTTTATGTAAACATTTTAAAGTTACTTGATAGGAACCAATTTGTATACTATAATGGTTTTATGTCAGATTTAATCTTTACTACATCCGGTGTTCCTTAGGGATCAAATTTAGGTCCATTGTTATTCCTATTGTATATTAATGATTTATTTTTAGATATAAATAACAGAAAATTATGTTTTGGCGGATGATCTTAAAATATATTGTGAAATTAAAACAATTGATAACTGCTTAGGTTTGCAGAATGATCTTAATTATATAGATAATTGGTGTATAAAAAACAAACTCTTTTTTAATATCAATAAATGTAAAGTGGTTAGTTATTCTAGAAAAGAAAATAGGGTTAATTTTAAATTTGTAATTCAGGGGTACGAATTGAAAAAATGTAATAGCATTAAAGATTTGGAAGTTATATTTGACTCAAAATTAACCTTTAACAACCATATTGGGCAAAAAGTATCCGATGCTATGAAAATGTACGGTTTTATCATAAGAAATTGTAAAAATTTTAGCGATATAAGACCGATTAAACTGCTGTATCTATCACTAGTGCGAACAAAACTAGAATATTAAAGCTTAATTTGGTATCCTATTAATAAATGTTATATGCAACTGATTGAAAAGGTACAACGGAAACTTTTAAAATATTTAGCATTTAAGGTTAATGGACTATATCCTGCCCGTGGTTATGATTACGATTTGTTATGTAATATGTTTGATATTGTTAGTTTAGAGTTAAGAAGAGTTATATCTTCGGTTTTATTTTTAAATAAGTTATTACACAACTGTATTGACTGCAGCGACATATTAGAGCAAATTAGATTTAATGTGCCACGAATAACTTTTAGGTCCACTATCGGGTTTACTTGTCCACGTGCGAAAATTAATATGTTAATAAAGTCACCCATTTATGTAATGTGCAATAATTATAACAAACTATGCAACGACTGTAATATTTTTTCATGCACAATTAATCAACTAGTGGATACCGCCTTGGTTTATGGAGTACCTTAAATTGTTAATTTTGTTTTTCTTATTTACATAGTGATTTGTTTATTTAAATTATTCTCACACTTTCACACGTTCACCCTTTTAACAGACTGATTGTATGCTACCTAAAAATGTAATTCAAAATTTTTACTCTAGAAATGGGAAACTGTTGGGTAATAAAGCTATTATTTATTTATTTATATATTTAATTTATTTATTACTTTCAAAATCTTAAAATTTTTAATAAAAAAAAAAACAAAGTTAGAATGAAATCACCCCTATATGGATGATGATTTTCTTTACTTGAGCACTATATTTATTGCATGTTCTATTCATTAGCTGCGGAAATAACTCACAAAAGTATCGAGTTACGGAAGTTCTCATTTCTCATTTCAATATCCGTAAAGATCGGTACAACTCTTACAAAATTCTAAATGAAAGTTTCTATCGCCGTAACCAACAAGACCACATCTGATAAAACCAATAACTTGCGAGAGAAGGCAGTGAAGCATGACCTGGTTTTCGAGAGTTCTAAGCTTTTACAAGATTTACTTCGTTGATTTGCTACCTATGCAAATCACTACATAATGTCTAAAAAAGGATTTGTTAAAATTTTATTGCAATGGGGTAGGATACTCATATATACGACAATATTCTTTATATGTAATTTAATAAGAAAAAAGATATCAGTGTAGGAGTTACTTTAAAATGATTGCAAGTTCTTGATCGCTCATAAATAAACTGCCACGTACTTTTAGTAAAAATAAAATAAATTTTGAAAAATTATTCTAACGGTTTAAATTGAAATCTCCAACTCCAGCTAAGATTGGTAAGTGGTTTCTCTACTGGCAAATTTGTGCCCAGCTCAGCCGTAGAGGGTAAGTACAAAAGTGTGAGTCGCGCCACCGATTTAAACGGTACAAATCGGAAACCCCTGATGATCCAGGCACTGACCTATCTTACTGGAGATAAATAATGAATTTAAGTATCTTAATTAAAAAAAGAAAAAAAGTTGATTGAATAACAAATATGGTGAGTGGGTGATTGGCTGAGTAAGACAACAAAATTAGATCTATCTATATATTTTACAATAATATAAACCCAACGGTTCAATAACAATCTCTGAAAAATAATGAAAAAAAAAAATAAGCGATAAAGAACAAATAATCAATAATGATACCGCTAATTACTGGCGTATAAAATAAAAGAGTGATCACCCAGCGCAAAAAAAATATTACTAAATAGTTAGTACCTAAAAATGCAAACTATAAAATGTTACATCCGCTTAAACAAAATTACAATGTCTTGAACTTAAGATTAAATTTTGGCTTATCTGTTAGATGAACTTTTCTGACGCAGAGGATCTTGTAGAGAGGATCTATGAAAAATAATGAAAAAAAAAGCGATAAAGAACAAATAATCAATAATGATACCGCTAATTACTGGCGTATAAAATAAAAGAGTGATCACCCAGCGCAAAAAAAAATATTACTAAATAGTTAGTACCTAAAAATGAAAACTATAAAATGTTACATCCGCTTAAACAAAATTATAATGTCTTGAACTTAAGATTAAATTTTGGCTTATCTGTTAAAAGAACTTTTCTGACGCAGAGGATCTTGTAGAGAGGCTAACTGTACTAGCCAGTCCAAAAAAAATTACTCGCCAGATCCAAAAACAAATGTTCGCCAGGTCCAAAAACAAATGTTCGCCAGGTCCAAAAACAATTTACTCGCCAGGTCCAAAAACAATTTACTCGCCAGGTCCAAAAACCCTAGTCGAAAAAGCGAATTAGCCAAAAAATTCAAAGTTAAGTTATTTACGCAAGAAATGTTAAATTTACAAATGTTGACTCTACTTATTACAAAAAAAAAATTAAAAGATTAAATCCCAACGCTAAATTATTTAAGAAAGAAATATTAAATTTACAAGTACCGACTCTGCTTAATAAAAAAGAAAAAAAAAACAATTTAAAGATTAAGTTACTGATCAAACAATTTAAAGGTGTACAAAACATAATAATAAACAATAACAGAATTATTGATGAAATTAATAAGTAAATGAATCAATTATACCAGATGCACGTGAGTCATTATACAATTTACAATTTAGAAATCCAATTACCAAAGAAAAACTTATATAAAATTAAACAACACAATGCGATATATTTAAATTCAAAATTTATAGATAAAATTATAGTTAAAACAGGTTAAGCGTATAACAAAAAAAACTCATTGCACCTGGTTTCGAAATTATTACAACAGTTTATATAAAAAATTAATAATAACCATTAAAACTTAAAATTAGTAATTTAGTCGGGTTTATTTATGACTGATAAATTTAGTTACTAAAAATAAATTTAATCGCAAAAGAAAACGATAGATCTAATATTAATAAAATACCAAAATTTTAACGCAATATTTAGGTATGTACGTGTAGCTATTATATAGATGACAATTTACGTGATTTTATCGAATAAACACTGGTAAACACTTATCCTTTTATATTAAGATTAAGGGTTAAGCAGCCAATCTGCGATGTAATTTCGCTAACACCCTCTAGCAAATTTCGTGTTTCTAAATCGGATGTCCACGCTTCTTCGTAACGAACTCTCTTAGTAATCACACTATAATCGAATGACGGTGTCAAGAAAAAGCATTATATAATTATGCATAAGGTATAACTTACCGAAGAAAAGCACCATTTAATTAAATCCCAAGAAACATGGAGTTATCTACGCCTACTCAAAAATACCACAATAGGAATAAACACAAATGAGGCTTAGATAAAAATACTGAAGTGAAATTCAAAATCCCGTAAGGATGGCTTAGAAATTGCCAGGTAAGAATGTTCAACTTCACAAAATGGCGTTGCTTAATTCGGTAAATGCACTAAATTGTTCGTTCAACTGTTGAAACGCAAAAGAAAGCCAAGAATCCGATAACTCACGCATACGCTTCTCGCAATGACACTTGAGAGTAAAGAAGGGGAAATTGTGTGTTCTATTGTGCAAAAACGGCTTTGCTAGATATTAAATTGATTTAAGAAATGATGTTGAAATTAAATCGAATCCTTTAAACTAAATGTATTATTAATGTCACAAGAAATCAATGCACTTGTTTGCCTAATTTTAGATTTTCGCTATTAGCTTAAACAGTTAAAGCACCGGTACGTTTTCGAACTAATCAATCGAATTACTTTCTCTACGGGTCAAGGCGATACGATTCCTACTACAACTGACCGGAACCCGTTAAAAGGCTAGCAATCGCGATAAAACACTTATAACTTTACTTTTAAATATATGGAAGCTGATTTATGCACGTGACAAAACCTTCATAAAATTGTGTGTTAAAAATTAAGTAAAAACAGTATTAATAGTTTTTTAATGAGATTAAAAAACTTACAAAAAAATTTATTACAGTGATTAATTTTGGAAATTAAAAAGGTTTACTAAAATTAGTCGGGATAGTAAAAGGAATACTAAAACTACTAAAATACCGACAAAAAACATAAAAACACTTCGGATGGATCGTGTAAATACGAAAAGAAAGAGAAATGAAATAATAGAAATGGTTAAAAATGTAGGTGTCGACAAAAGCAATGAATAACTACAGATATAACAAATGGATACCGCACTTTAGGAGGAGAAGAAGAGCGAGTCGTGGGTAATAAGTATAAGTTAATAATAAATGATGATTTCTTTTAACTTTATACCAAAGTTAACAAATACATGATTAACTAATAATTAAACTGTAAGCAAACAAAATATCTCAATATAACAGTATTTTGATGAAAGCCTGACTTTACTTGTTTAAATTATGAATAGCAAACAAAATGTGAAGCTAATAAATAATTGACAAAACAAAAATTGTGCAAACCAGTTGAAGTATTTTGATAAACGCATCCTCACTTTTTAACTTTATTATTGTCAAATTAGAGTGTACCATTAAAAAAAAATGTATGCATTAGTTAATCTTATTGCCTTTTAAAAAACATAAACTTTTCTTATGATAAAAAGTAGTATTATAACTCACAGTTACTGAATTTACTGTATGAAACTAATAGCAACACTTTGTAAAGCTTGTCAGACAAATTTTTTTTTTTAATTAAAACTGCCAAGAAATGTTTTTTTTCCAAATTTACTAATCACCAGAAATTAAAAAAGAAAAAACAATCTTCTTGAGGTGTAAATAAAAATAATAAATTCCCCTTATTTTGATTTGACTAACAAAAGTGTATTTTTTTACTGGTTTGTAATTACGATTTTCTGTTTTATCACTTAGGAAGGAATCGGAAGAGATTTATTGACTTGTTTTTTAATTAGAAATATATAAAAAAATATGGGCACCACCTTATTTAAAACAGAAAACAAAAAAATGAATTTTATTGCAGGTTAACTTTTATAATTCACTTTAACAAAAGTCACAACCTTACCTAAGGGTTTAAAAAAAATACTAATAAATAAAATAAATTTTTGAATTATAATATATATTAACAAAAAAAATGCAATATCCACAAATATTATCACAAAACCATTAGTCTAAATTTATATTTAACAGAAAAAAACAAAAATTTAACAGGAAAAAAATAGTGTCTGATCATTTAATTCACGATTTGACACAATCTTTTTCTCATTAACGTTAACCTAATTTTATAAAATACTAGCGGACCCGGCGAACTTCGCACCGCCTAACACTAATGTTTTTTCCAAGTTTTTTTTTATTTTTACGATTAATTTTTTTTATTTTTAATTATATTTTCTCGTTAGTTACCAGTTTTTACTATTATTTATAGTACTTTGTAATTTATTGGTTAAGTATATTATATATTAACTGCGCCACCTTACGGTGGCGTCATAGTTCTTAGGTAAGTAAGTTTTGCTCTTTTAAATATATGAGATATCAACTGCGCAACCTTACGGTGGCGTCATAGTACTTAGGTGTAAATTTATAACATCTCAACTGCGCCACCTTAGGGTAGCGTCATAATGATTAATTTCGTAATAAACGCGTCCGATCGCTTTAAAATTCAAAGTGCTATAGGGAAAATCGCGGTCTCCGACGCGCAAAACTCGATAGTATTATAATTTATTATTCAGTAGCAAAAATATATCTTATATGAGTAACTTTGTTATACCCACTATTGTTGAAATGAAATAATATGCCCGGTATTGAAGTTAAGCGACTGTTAAGAATCACGGTGTTGCCATTATCCAACACGATACCGGACGCTCCAGGTTTTAATGCAGTACTGTATGTAAGCAGGTGATTCTATATCTTTTTTTGATATTACTTTTTTTACAAATTGATTTTAAGTACGTTGTTTTATCGATATAATTATTATCCTAAACTCAGGTATACTATCAAATATCATCTAAATGGGTCAAGTAGAAAAAACCCGTAAAAGATACATCCAGGCCGACTGACAATTTTTTTAATTTAAAAATAGAATTCTACGGACTTAAAAAGCCGAGAACTAACAAACAACCTTTCTTTACATTTTTCAATTTCACTGATACTCTAACTTGTGAGAAAAAAATGAGAAATCATATCCAAGAGTATTTATGCCAAAATCATCAATTTAAAACTTCTCGCGTCATTCTCACCAGATAACAATGCTGCCGATACCTAAACATGTCTTTACAAATTTGCTTTAATTCATTATTAAAATATTAACTAGTGAGTGAGTAACATAGAGAAAGAATCAAAACATTCTTTCAATTCTGAGAAATAAAAATACCTTAAAACACATCTGCAAACTCTGCATAGTATAAAAATGTAAAGCGAAACGACACGGAATTTACAGGGAAAAAATAATACTGGTAGACAACGTTTAAGAATATATTGGTGAAAGAATAGGTAAATGTAATATTATAACACATGGCGAAATTTGTTTTGATTAGCCAACAGATTGATAATGTAGTTAGTGAATAAATTTTTGTATTGATGAAATAAGCCTATATATACCTAGGTAAATTTTAATATTGTACCAATTGCGGACGACAATCGAGAAGGTAGGTGGAGAGCGAGTCGTGAATTTTAGATGTTACGATGGTCAGTAAGAGGCGGATTTTTTTTATTATGTTCTCGTAGGTATAGACCTAAACACAAATGTACCGAGAACATCTATTGGGACAGAAGAGATAATTTATTAACTTGTGATTTAAAAGCCTGCAAGTTAGGACGAGTGGAGAAGATGTGAAAAGGTAAGGAGTTCCACAATCTGGAGACCCTGGAAATGAAGAAACGATTGAATCTATCTGTTCTCGATGTCTGGCACTGGACAGTATAAGGGTGCATGGAGTTGACACGTCGCGTTGCTCTGGCTAGTCTGACAAGTGAAGGCATTATAGAGCGGAGTTCTTTTCAGCAAAATTCATTTATGTATCGGTAAAACAAGAAAAGATCAGACACTGCCCAAGTAGCACAATAAATTTTTATTAAAGTGCTTTATATCCTATTTATTAGAGCATTTATAGTAACAAAATTGTTTTTTAACAGACTTAATAAATGCAAATATATCATGGAAACAAATTTATTTTATTATTTTGCTATATAAATATTTTTAAGATTAATTAAATAATAATTTTATAACTTTGGTAATTAACTTGTTTATAAATATTTATACAACAAGACTTATAAAACTGTTTTTGCTTGAGATAGATAAATTTTGTAGTTGATTTGTAACAATATTCAAAATCAGCTATATATCATTTATAAAATTATGCATTTTTGTTTTATAACGGCTTTATTAATAGATTTTATAGCACTGGGAGAATAATTTATAAAACCGTTCGTTCATAGCAATAATTTAGTTGCGACTAATACTCTTATAAGACTATTTTATAATTGTGGTGAAACAATGTTGAATAACGCACTTAAAAAACGTTTATATAATAAAAGTGTCTCACAAAATACAAAATTATTATTAAGATAACGTTATAAAAATGTTATAGCACTAACCAAAAAATTAGTTTACACTGCAGAAAAGAGTGAACATTAGGTAGTAGTTTTACGTCTTTGGTTTTACTTTCAGTAGTTTCAGTGATAGTTGTTCTATTATAAAATATGTCAAGGCGTTTCTTCCTGGAAGAAATTAAAAATAAGTGGCAATTTTAGAAAAAAGGTACGGGCTAATTTTGAAAGAATATGCAATTCTAGTGCAAACCATCAGAGTGGCACATCGGCGGAAAGACCATATCTAGTTCCACTTAGCCAGCAGCAGTCTCAGCAGATATCTATTAGTGTTTAATCTGATTCAAAATCAGATGAAGATTATGAATCTATCAAACACGTTAAAGAGACATATAATCTGTGTCCGGAATGTAATTCTAATATAAATGACGACGGCTCAAGCGATGATGGTGATGGAGCCATAGAATTGGATGAAATCAGCAAAAATATTGAAGTAAACAAATGCAAAATTACGAGCTATGAGCGCGCAAAACACAAAACAACTAAATAACAAGAAAGTGAGGTTCTGGATCTGGAAATTTGGGAGGGGCGAGCTAGTGCTCAGCCAGCACTGAGGCCACATATGACCCATTGTGCATCCTCCCGTGTGTAGGGATATCCTCACCTCAGGATGTCACCAGGCCTATTGATTTAAAATAGGTGATGAGGCTCCCGAGGGGGATCTCCCTGACATCGGCTGGTGTAAGCCAATACTCGCCCAACACGGATCTTCTGATTTCAGAAAAAGCAGAGCAGTCATACATAATGTGTTCTACTGTTTCCTCTTCTTGTTCGCAGCCTCTGCATAGCGGCGATTCTGTTAGTTTCATCCTAAAGAGATGTTGTCGCAATTGGCAGTGACCTGTCAGGATTCCCACAGCTGTTCGGAGATTTTGTCTGGTCAATGCCTTAAATTTTTTTGCTGTTTCCTCGCCAGGATGAGGTAATAACTCTCTGGCCAGTCTACAGTTCGTAGTTTCATCCCAGCACTGTATAAATTTTTGGTGAGAGTGCTGTTTAATAAGGTCCACGACTGCGGACAATGTTAGCTTGGTAGACGGGCGAAGGCTAACATATCTGTAGCCCGCTGCCCTCTTTGCTAAATTGTTCGCAATGCGGTTGCCTTTAGAGTTCCCATGTCCTTTGATCCAGCTGAGAGTGACCACGTTATTCTGGCTGGCCTCAGTTAGAGATTGGTGACATTCTAGTACTAAACTTGAAGTGAAACGTGGTCTATTCAAGGTCAGTAGTGCTTGTCGGCAGTCTGTATATATATTTATATTCCTGCCTGTGATGTTCCTATTGATTAATTCTTTTGCAGCTATGGTTATGCCTGTGAGTTCTGACTGAACCACACTTGACAAGCCATCCATAGCCCATTTTGTTTTTAGGCTTAAGGATCTAGAGTAAATTCCACATCCCACACCTTGCTTTGTTTTTGATCCATCCGTATATACGCTCAGAGCGTTCACTACGTTGGGGTCTGCTGTCTTGTTTGTTAATATTGTGTAGGGTTTGTCAAAGACAAATCTTGGTGCGACGGCATCCGTGACTGCCTGCAAGAGTGGTATCACCTTTATCGATTCCCTTCACAAACTGTTCCTATGGATAACATATGATAATAATAAGTAAGGTTATAGTTATATAAAATGCCGCGGACGCTGTCAGCTGTGCCGGTTATTTGTTTTAAAGCCGGATTCTAAGATAAAAATATCGTAAAACTAATCCCTTCAGATACACTTTATAACAATATGGATATATAAGCTATTTCTCTGAACAAAAATATTTTATAAGCGCTTTATTATTATCGCAATTATTTGAAAAATACCCAAACCGCGATGCGACGTTGTCAAACTAAAATTATTATCTTTAAGTACAGGTGAGAAAATAAAGGGTTATTAATTACGTTAAACTTTTCATGGAAAAATACACCTTTTACTGCCTGGTCACCGGTGTAGCGTCTTAAGAGTCATAGATGAAGTAAAACTTTTATAAGGAGATATTGATTGCCATTTTATATTTTTTTCCTTAAAATTTATTATGGGTTACGATGGCGAATGCCACATATGTACATAATATTGTAATACATTAGTTGTTGAAAAATTAAATTATTATAAACGGTCGCAGTTAACGATTTTTAATTTTCATCTATACCATATGCACGTGCGTTTGTTGTTAACATGACAACATTGCCAAGTCTGTATTATTATACAAGTTTTTTGCTTTTTTATTTTAGTTAATAAAACAGATTGGTTTTATGGAATTGCATTATATAACACATTATAAATTAAATTCGTTTTATAACTAGCAAATTAGTTTAATAAAAATTTTCTGAGCAATAAAAATGATTTATTAGTCGACGCCATGTTTTCACCTTTAATTTTACTTAACTTTATGTCGGCCATCTTGTTGAATTAATATAAATCAAATAATATAATTAAATTTTATTGAAAATAATCGTTTGTATGAGGAAGACATCAGTTTGCAATCATATAGGATATGTTTATAATGTCGATTTTCAACTTGATGAGTGATTATTTTACACTTTCTAGAAATTAATTTTTTTTGTTAGCTGTAAAAACTTGTTAAAATTGAAGCGCGTTAAAATATCTCCAAAAACTATGCACCAATTGATCAGTAAAGTTAGTTTCGCAATCAAATTTGATTGGTTTGATATTATTGTTGCGATATAATTTTCCTGATTTACTTATATATACGCATCCCTAGCAAAGCAGAAATGCAAACATGTAAAAGTTGGACAACAAATCAGTTTTGTATTTGGAATTATAAAAATAAGAGAAAATGTTTTGTTTTTATTCGCGATAATTAAGAAACAGTAGTGTAGACGTTTACTGTAAAAATATTTTAATCGCTACAAAAATGCTATTATTAGAACTGTTATAAGTATAGTATAAAACATTTTCTTCATTATTTTATAAATATTTTATTAGCGATTTTACAAAATTTTTAAATAATATTTATAAAACTGTTTTATACTAGGTTCACCAAAGATACAATTGCTCTATAGGTAAACATATAACCTAACTTATAAAATACTTATAAAACTGTTTTATAACGATGTTATAAACCACCTCATATTATTATATAAATGTAATCCGCGATCCTAAAATAACTTTTAAAAAGTAATAATATTTTATAATATTGTGCCTTTTTTATACTTATAAGTGCCATATAAGGCTTTACAACCCAACAAAGAAATATTGCAGTTATATAAGAAAGTGTTTTATAGCAAAGTATATTACCGTGATAAACACATTTGTGCTACTTGGGTGCTCTTCGGTGGGACAATGGGGCTAGGTTTTTGGTGATACTGGTAAATCCTGTAAGATCGTTATATCAACCGTTACCAGTGTCTGATCGTTCATTGTAATGGATGAGTCGCATGTTTGCCTCTAGTTGGATAGGCAACATGTCTTTAAAATTAACAAGATTCTTTCTTCCCCACTCGTCGAAAATTCTCAAATCGTGATTGAAACAAGCCGTTGTGGATCTTCTGTCCTCTTCCATAATATCTAGAGATATGGGACGGCTGTTCTCTTTGCTACAGTGTAGGTTGCCATCATCTGCAAAACCGTGTATCGGATTATTAGTGGCTTCAAGTAGATCATTAATGTGTAATAGGAATAACGAAGCAGCTAGAGTCGATCCTTGGGGAACTCCAGCATTGATCTTGTAGAGGTTGGAGGAATGTCTATCTACGGCAACTTGGATGTGCCTGTTTGGCTAGAGTCCGTATAAACACAGTTTGTTCAAAAGAGCTGCATGCCACACTTCATCAAATGCTTTTGAAATGGCTAGCAATACTATTTGAGTTTCCCCATAGCGGTGGTTGGCATCACTCCAGACATGAGTTACATATGCTAGCAAATCGGCTGTTAGAAGGCTGGGTTTTACAGCCTTTCTTGGGGACTGGTTGTACTCGAGCAGTTTTCCCGGATTCTGGAAAAATACCAGTATCGTATGATAGTTGCAATAGCTTAGTGAAAACTGGCGCTAGTTCAGGAGCATAACCTTTTAAGAATAAAGCAGGTATTTCATCAAGGCCGCTTGCTTCATTGGTATTTAGAGTAGCAAGGACTCTCTGTACACGCTTAACCCTAAATATGACATTTTTTATTGTGTGGGGAACCCGTGAAATAGAAGGTAGTTTCATGTTGTCCGTTGGGTTAAGTGTCAAGTTCAAAGAGAATAATTTGACAAAGAGTTCTGCCTTTTCTGTGGAGGACGTAACTATTGAGCCGCCATTTGCTGTGAGAGGAGGGAATGAACTATTTGTAAAATTATGATTGATATGTTTGGCGAGAGTTCAAAAGGACCTACTTCCATTAGGGTTTGACATTACCTTGTCTCTTAATCGAGGGTCAAAGAGACTTTTGGAACTATAAATAGTGGTGTTGTATCTGTTTCTAGCGTTTATATCATCCTGTTTTGTTTCTTTAGATGGATTTTGTAGAAATAATTTGTGGGACTTTATTTTAGCTTTCCGAGCTACATCTCATTTTTTTTGAAACCATGGTTTCTGTTTGGCTTTCAAACCTTTGGGGAATGTAAGCTTCTATGGCACACTAAATGATTTCATTTATACTGTTGCAAACTGCCGATGGATCTTCGTTGATAAAGCAGACTGGATTGCAGAAAAAAGTTGCAAAGTAGTCTCGAAGGCTTTCTTAATCTGCGTTCTCTTGGGTGGTGCCTCGTATGGGTGAGGTTCGATTGGACATTTGCCTTCTACTACAGCATGATCAGAGTTACCTAAGGGAGACAGAACATTTACATTATGTTGCTCAAGTTGAGTGGTCAGAAAAAGATCCAGAGTATTAGAACTGTGATTGGCAGCTCTGGGAAAGTAAGTGGGCTTGTCGATTAGTTAGAACAGCCCATGGCTAATTGCAAACTCTTCATTTAGCCTGCCTTTTGTGTCCGTTTTGTTGCACTTAAGCCACTTTTCGTGGTGAACATTAAAGTCTCTAAGCACAATTATCTCAACAGAAGGGTACTCACTATTAAGGTAGTCTGATGGCCGATAAATACAACATATAAATTTGCTAGAGGCTTTTAGTGTTAATTTTAGCCAAAGGAGATATGGCAGCCGATTTATTTGAAAAGTGGTTTGCCCAACAGCTGTTGTCTAAAATATCGCCGAATTCGGTAATTGTATTATTCCCGCATATTAAACAAAATACCTAATAATAACACGAAAAAGAATCAAATTTTAAGATTTATGGCAATCAAAAATATCACTGTTCCTAAAAAGGTCCCAGTAAAGAAGGAATTAATAAGAATGGTCAAAAGAGAATTTTAAAAATTAATACATCATGCAAACTATTTGCAGCAGACACGGTCATACCCTTTTGCGTTTACCTCCATACTACTGTATTTTTAATCCAATCGAAATGGTTTGGAGTACTGTAAAAAAACGTTTACGAAAATATAATCAGTCACCAACCTTAAGCGCAGTTGTCCTTAATAATATTTGAGAGGTAATTAGTGGCGTATATGGCAAAATTGCAAAGCTCATGTTATAAAAATAGAAAAGTAATTTCCCGTTTTACCGCTAACAGCACCATTAGTTATTCAACCTGGGAACGATTCTATTTCTTAAGACTCTGACAATTCTTGTTAGTCATTCTAACCAATTTTCTTTACAACTATCGTGATGGATCTTGAAAACTAATTTTAGATTCTTACTAACATACCCAACCCTTTACTTTCCAGGCAAGGAAGCCTTATACTTCCTCGTGGTCCTTGCTTGACAGACAATCCTTTAAGATTGTCTGACAAAATGAGTATTATTTGCAAACAATTGTTTTAAAAATATTATGAGCTATGTGTTATTTGAATAATGAGTCAAACGTTCTTATTAACAACTAAAATTAACAAGTTTTTATTTGAAAGAATTAATTTGTTATTTGACAATTTTCAATTTGATACAAAATATACAAATATACAAAAACCTTTTGAAATTTATAACAAAAATTAATAAAAATTTATGAACAGACCCTTCTTCTTTAATTCCACGCCAAGGGTCGGCATTGGTTTCAATGTGATTAAAATTCCGACAAAGACCGAATGTTCCTACACTTAGATTGGAAAAACTATACCTAACATTAACATTATCCTTATTTTGCTCACGAATACCAGAGTATTTTTTATTATTATTTGGTGAGTTTTTATATTTTTATCTTTATTTTTTGTATTTCTTTTTTTGTAGTTTATCTATAAACATAATAAGATACACAGAACAACTCTGTTGGGTAACGTATAAACTGATTTACGATAACAATGAACTATTTGTACTCCCCTTAACTGCCTATACATCCCCTTATATACAACAAATAAACATTCTAGAAATTGCTAAAAACATTATTTTAATCTAGTCAGTATATCTAGAGATTTCTAGAATAACCTAAAAACAGTCTTTCAAGTGAAGGTCCTTTACCTATTCGGTTATCCGTTTACAGTCTATTTTGATTTATTAGATATTTTATATTATTGACATTGACATAAAATATATTTTTAATTTATTTAATGTTTTAATTAAATATTTTTATTTAATCGGTGAGTAACAAGTTGTTAAATTTTAGACATAGTTTCTAATTAAATAATCTTCAGAAATTCCAGAAAGTTTATATTCATGTTTATATACCAATTTTTGATATAATTTTAATAAAACAAACATTCTTTAATACATTCGCTGGGATATTTAAGTAAGTAAATGGAATCTTTAATATATAATGACACAGAAATATTATCTTATCCTTGTTAGCACCTGAATTCATTGGTTCTACAATTTACTTTAAAAGAACAAAAAATTCAACAATTTAAAAGCATCAAAATCAAAATAAACGCATAACAAAATAAAACAGTTGAATAATAATCCTATAAATCTTCAAAATAGAATTTTTAATTTTCTGCGTCTTCGTTTTCACCTTAAGACAAATTTAGAAAGAAAGCCAATTTTACAAAGCTATTTATTGCGAAAAAGCATTTTTCCTCACAAGACAAGACAAGCTTTGAGTGGAAAATCAACAGGATAAGAAAATATAAAAGACAGAATAAGAGTTCAAAGCTGTGTTTTCGTGGAAATATATTGAGTGAGAAAATGAACTGCTTTGTTTGCAATTCGAATTACAAATCAATAAACTACGTTTAAAAGATGTAAGTAACTTTCTTAGAAATACTTTCTACAAACCTTTTTTATAAAAAAATACGATGTTCTTTTTACGTTAAATGTAAATGAAACTTAATCCTAAAGTAAACACAAGTTAAATTTGTTTTAATAAAATGTTAAATGTTAACAATTCCAGACAAATGATCTTGACGAGGAGCTTGTTTAACCAGTAACTACTACCCAAATAAATCTTCTATTTATCCACTACAAATGGGTCACCGGAACCGGTTATAAAAATAAGTAGAAAAAAAGAACTTGTTTGCTAAAATTAATTTTAAAATAAAAACAAATACCTACACTATAATGTATTTTAAAAATGTGTTATAGTATATTAAGTATCAAGAACGGTAAGGACATTTTACCGATCGAAGACAATTGTTTGGAGAGGAGCCCTTAACGTTCGTGATGCTTATAACGTTTTTTGCACGATAGAATAGGTTACTATCCTAAAAAGTGCGGAAGTTATACTTTCCCGCAAGAGTTAGGATCAATATTTTTTAGATATTTGAAAACATGCGATTGTGACAATTAAATCTTTCATAGTGTCAATAAATACACGACTGTAGCTATAGCAACCCTACTTAAACAGGTAAGTTTGTTGTTGCTTTGAGTAAGGTTTACAGGGGTGATTTAATAAATTATAATTTTTTTAAAAAAACAAACATTTATAAATCCTTATTTTCAGGTAAAATAATCTTAGTTTTTTTCCTTACAATCCTTACCCGTACTCCGTGCGGGAAAGAGATATTTTCTGAATTAAAATGCGTGCGGAAAAGTGTTGTTTTATACATGCTTGTAGAAAATAGTCCTAACAAGTGCGGGAAGTTATACTTTCCCGCACGCGAAATGCCGATGCCCGAACGACGCGAAGCGGGAAAGTTAATTTTCGCAAGAGTTAGGATCAATATTTTTTCTACAAGCATAAAATTTGTTCAAATTTATTCAGATACTTAAAAAGATGCGATTGTGACAATTAAATCTTTCATAGTGTCAATAAATACACGACTGAAGCTATAGCAACCCTACTTAAACAGGTGAGTTTATTGTTGCTTTGAGTAAGGTTTACAGAGGTAAAAAAAATTTAAAAATCCCTATTTTTATGTAAAATAATCTTATTCTTTTTACTTTTTGTATGTATTACAACAAGATAAAGGTAATAATACAATAATTTGTCAAAAAGGTTATCGGAGGACATATTCATTAAAAAAAAAAATGTGTGCGGGAAATAATCTTACCCGCACTCCGTGTATACATCACAACATATGCATTTATTTACTTACCGTTCCAGAACGGTAAGAAAATTACTAACCGTTCTGTTTCAGTAAACACAACATACTGATCAGGCAACAAACGCGGTAACTAAGCAAAATCGTTCTTTCGTGCAAAAAATATCGTAACCATCTATTTATACGTTTTGTATTTTGAATAATTTTACCCGACTATTGTTACCGTGTCTATATCGGTGAGAATTACTTTTATAAGATTTGTGGTTAAAACATTTGCTTTGAGCGGTGGGGCAGTAAATTATCCACTCTTTTTGTCGTACTTGATAATTCTCGTTCCATTACGATTCGGTGCGCCAAACAATCTGGTTTATTTGTAAATACTCCCATTTAATCTTTTTGATATACAAGGTACCTAATTCTAAAATAAAGAGGTTAACCCAAATTACCGAACGTTTACTAGATTGGATAAGTTCAGACCACTTTAGAGGAAAAGAAAGGAGTTAATAAGATATTTTAAGATATTTTGTCCCCAATTTGGAATTTGGAAAAAAAAACTATCTTTATAGAATAGTTACCATTTTATTAAAGCCAATAAAAGGAATTATGAAGGCTTTCATTAAAGAGATAAGAATAATTCTTTAGTTAACAGATTCAATTCTCTTTTATTAAAAAAATTAAAGTTTTTATTATTTTTTTTATTATTATTTGGTTTGAGATAATTAAATTCTGTAATAAATCTTTGACAACTGGTATTTGAGTATAATTTGTAAAGTTTGTACTTTGAAGCCCTTAATTTATTATTTTGAAGAGACTGTTAATACTTCTTGAAGGTAACCCACGACTAAGTTAAGCGAGCTTGGAAAATAAGACCTTTTAGGACTTTTTAACGTTACAATATAAAAAAAAAAACTTGAAACAATTTGAACAATTTTTTTGCAGAAAATATATTTATGAATTTATTATTAACCATCCACCTCTCGCGCTCATGTAGAAGGCGTAGGTACTCGCTCCAGGTCTCCCAGACACGACGCTATTATAACGCTTAACATTAGGAACCAAAAAAAGAATGATAGGTGATTAATTAATTACGGAAATAGTTTTCCAACTATGATTTATTGATAAATAAAATATGAACAGAAAGTTAAGGTAACAATGAACCGTCATAAAATGGCCAAATGGATATATTTATAAGGAGAAAAATGCCATCAAAGATAAAATATGTCATATTTAATGTTTTCATTATTTTTTATTAATATTTAGGCACTTTGGGCACAAGATTTAAGCATGAGTAAGACATACAAATTTGTCACACGTTTGACAATTATATCTTGTTTTACTATTCTTTTTGCAAAAATGACATATTCTTTTGATTCCACTTGGGCCAGATGATCAGGGAAAATAAAGTGAAACAATTATTACACGTTACATTGCGACCGGTACCAGCCTGAAATCGGTAAAACTATCTTTTGAACAATACTGCTGGCATCATTTTTAACAAAATAAGGTCAATCAGGTCGTTTGTTAACATAGATTTCCAAATTTTGAACGTAAAACATTTTAGAATGAGCTATGGCAAACAAATTATTTCCATATTTATTTGACTTATTGGGGTTGTATTGCCAGAAAGGGGAATTTCTTCTAAATCCTGGTAACTGTTCATCGTTTGTAGCATACTGAGCAATTGTGTAGCAGTCTTTACAGTTAGCAACAAAGATACCAAACAGAACTCTTTAATAGTTGTGTTTCTATAATAACGAAACATAAATGTTTTAGTAAAAATAAAAAACTTTCTTTAGACATTATGAACCAAAACATTTCAATACCAGTACCATTCCGATTTCAAAGTTCTTTGACATTCAGACGACTACTTTGTAATGTACCAGCTAAATATAGTAGTTCCAATAAAGCCTTTATTTTGATTATGTGCGTGCAGCTTGTATTACTAGATCTTAAAAACTGTTCAGCTTTTGACTTAACCATTTTTTTTGGGTTCTGTACGATTATTTTTGATATATTACTTGTAAAAATAAGTTCTAACATTCCAGTATGGTATTTGCATTCTTAGTACAGGGCTTAACACCCGGATTTTTAGTATTAATATTCCAAAGTCTTGTTCTAACATTTCTTTTAGTAGCATATTTTTTTTAAAAACTTTTCCAACAAATACTGGAACGAAATTTCTTCCTGGATGTTTTTTTTTTTAACATTTTTTTATCTAACTTAGTATCGATATTTTCTAGCCTTGCTCGATATTATCTTCTTCAAAGTCATCAATGGTTTTTGTTTCTCTTCATATTTCATTTACAATAATGTTATTTTAATTTAAGTAATACCTATTTTCTCATTTAAAACATAAATAAAAATAAAGGCAACCTAATAAAAAGAAAACCCCAGCAGTCGAGTTGGGCAAAAATGTACCTGGCTCTATAATCCTAGGTCGAGTTGAGCAAAAGGTCTGCGAAGGATTATGTGTAATAAAAGAGTATTAACATAGCATGGTATTAAATAAATAGGTTTTATTTATAAAATCAATTATTACAAACTTATTCAATCAATAGAAATACATATATTATATATTATAAAAGTCACAAAACATATAGTTATTACTTTATTATTAATTATAGAATATATTACTTTTATTGTTAAGGTAAATTTTTGTACGCAATACATCTTACAAACAAATAACGGCTAATTACATTATTTGATAATTCATTAATTTTTTCTAACAAAAATTCTTCTTTTTCTTTGGTATATTTGTTTTTCACTTTAATAGTTCCATTTAACACTGACGTAATTTTACAATATGTTTCTAGTTGTACATCTAATAAAGTTTGTAAAAATATATTAATATTTGGATGGCTTGTATAAAATTCAGCATTAAATTTGGAGTGGAATGCCTCACAAGAGTTAGTGCTACGATATAATTTGTCTGTTTTACATGCCCAAGTCTTTGGTGGAAATAATGCAGTTTCAGATATGTAATATTTAAACAAATAATATCTTAAATCAATAAATCTTTTGTCATAACCTGGCAACAGATAGTATAACTCATTGTTAAAAAATGACTCGACTTCATTTGGATACAGATATGGCAGACCAAAAATAGTTTTTAAATACTGACCCTTTACAGAATTATTATCTTTATATAATGAAACTAAACCTATACTTTGTATTTGGCGGAACCAGGATTGCGCCAAATGAAACCTACAACCAATTATTTGTGACAAGGGCCAAATTATGCTTACTGCTTGATGTATTGCTTGTAATTTTTTTTTAATTTAAATCTAAATCAAAAGCCTTACATTTGTCTATTACTATTCGAAAGAAATTAACATAAGTTTCTGTTTTTTGTCATTTAACAACGCATATATGTACTACCGGTATGTAATAGCCCTTTTGATAACCATGAATAGTAAACATTTGAAGGAAAAATTCTGTACAATAATTAAACGTACCGTCCATATATACCACATCACAATTGCTTAAAAAATGTAAATTTGTGAAACAAGAAAATACAACCATTTTTTCACTTTCACTTGCATAAAGAACAAAATTTTCTTGTTTAGTAGTTACCAAATTTGTATTTAAAATTTGATTAAATACGTCACTTTGCGATTGTGGTAGGTTCGGTATAGTCCATTTCATCGTTTTTGGCCGATTTGATATTAGAAACCACTGAAATAAGATTAAACTGTCATCCAAGTTACCAATGGCGGAGAATTTTTTTTTTCTTAATAAGGTCATAAGTTTCTGAAACTATCAGTGTGGTTTGACATCAACAAAAATATGACATTAATAATTATCTATTAAATTCAATCCTTCAACAATGAGCCGTATATGACGGTTACTAGGAATGTGAATTAAGTCAAGACTTCCGTATTGAATACTTTTTATCTACCGGTGAAACAAGATGCAGTTACGTAAGTGTTGTATTAAAAAACAAACGTCCTCATTTAAATTTATAACTTGCCTGTATCTGAGGGAGATGTAACTCTAAATTTACTTCGAGTATGATTTCTGTCATCGGCCAAAAACGGTGAAATGGACTATAGTAACTTACGTAGTTCTTGATACATATTTTTTCTCATTTGCTGGAGATCTTCGTAAGAGTGTTTAATCTTATTGTAAAATGTTACTTTCAAAATTCACGACTAGTAAGTTCATAAAAATTATATAAATGTAAACAAATAATTTTTTGTAAACAGATGTCTTGAAAAAGATGTAAAATTAGGTCGAAAGCTTCACAACACAATTAAATGGTTCTTTTTAAATCTAAATAATTTGACAGCCACCCCAATCAAAATAGCCCAACATTTTAAAATTCCCCATCACCAACAATTTTACTCAAGGTTAAAAGTCAAAACGATAGTTTTATCGCAAAATTACCTGTAAAAAAATGTAGGTATAATATACAAATATCTACAAAAAGAGTATTGATAATTATTTTCCTATAAGTCACTGTTTCTGAGATATAACAGTTTAAAAAGTTATATCTCTGTTCCTGTAAATATTATTTTTCGATCTATGATTTTAACTTACTTACATTAAAAAAAAAGAGTGTGCGTGTAACCTTTACGCGCGATTGAAGTAAAACTTGTTGACGTACGTATCGGAAAATAAATATTTAATTACAATTCAATCATATTTATTGCCTATATACTTTACAAAAAAAATGAGATGTTATATTTATATTATTCATTAGAAATAGGAATTTAAAAGTTATCATTATTTTTTAGAAAGTTTTTTATATTTTCGCCGTGTTCTGTGTCTCTGTGTCATTCCGTGGAATTTGCAATCGAATTTAAACCTATTTCCCGACTACCTAGAGCTCTGAAATTTTCAGGATAGCTAAGAACTGGATGACAATGCATGTTTCAAGTGTGTTTAGGCATATACACAGATTTCGAAATTTATACTGAATTGTTATTAAATTAAATATGTATACATATTATCATTTTGAAAGACTTCATATAAGTTTGCGGTGGCCTATTTGGATAAGGGGTGAAGCGGTAGATTGTGACAATTCTGTTGGGTTATTGTAATAGGATCGAACTCGCGAGAGAGAAGTTTTTTTTCTTTTTTTTTGTTAATACATGTGAAAACAGTAATTATTATTTTAACTGGTAATAAAATAAACTGTTTTAGAAAGTTTTTAGATACAACTACCCTTGATTTTGTTAACAAGGAAACAATCTTCTCTATGATCAATCACAGCGTTGTATGACTTAATCTGTTTACAATGTCAGGGATGCTGTGCATTGTTGAGATGACACAAAATATGACCTATAAATCAGTAAAAAACTTTCTATGAAAAAAGTTCTTTTTGTAAATTGCGCTTATTTTATATATGAAATAATAGGTTTATGATAACTAAAATGTGAAACATAGATTTTAGTCTATAAATACCATTAATGTATTTGAAACCGTTTGAAAATTTCATAAATAAATTTCGGAAATTTAAACTCCTCCCATAGCTGAAATTATACAGTTACTTCCATCAGAATCTTCCGTTAGAATCTACCCCTAGTCGTGCCTAAAGAAGTTTTGCTTCAATAATAGGTAAACAATATTAAAAATATACACAAATTACGTTTAGAATGTGTGATTTTGTAGCTGTATCTACTTTATTGTAATACATCACAACACAAGAGCCTTCGATAGTTAGATAACCATTTCATTTTGTAGCATTTTATAGCATATTCCATAAAATTTAAAATCCTGAGTTAAGTTTGTTTCCTTCACGTCTACGAAGGATCTGTTATTGGTGGTAAAAGATCAGCCATCTTGACTAGTGGTTTTATGGCCTTTATGGCTACCTAACCAAACCTAAAATAAGTATAAGAAAGTGTTAAATATTTTGAATATTATTATTTTATGAACAAAAACGTGCAACATGCTTCTTTACTCAACGTAAAGATTTCGTATAAACAATTATTTACTATCATAATATGTATGTATGTATATAAACTTACTTAATCAAATCATAATGAATGTGGCTGTCTCGTCATTTTTTCATTTTTGTCATTTTTCTTCAAATCTTTCTGGCGCTTATAATATCCCCTTTGACGTTCACAATTTCTTTTTAGCTCTTTAAGTCTATAAAACGAAAATAGCTAGGTATAAATAATAGGTATAAATAATTAGGTATAAATAGTGTAATTACACACCAAAAATAAAATTTATGCATATAGAGTACTTACCTATTTACTCATTTTCAATCAATATTTTTTCATCACTTTCTTCATTAATAAATCCACATTGTTTATTCATATTTTAATACAAACACTTTATACATAAAAAACTATTTATACAATGTATTTCGATTGACAAGATGATCAGCTGTCAATTCATACAATTACAGATTTAATTTTATTTAATATAGGAGGCAAAATCGCATGAGCGCCACCAGGATTATTTTCAGGGGGTGCATCTGCATCTACACACTATTATGATCTAATATATATATATATATATATATAGAATGTAGAATGATTTGGACAGCAACCGCGACGCCTTTAGTTTTTATTCAAACAATAATTTAATAAAAAAATTAAAAAAATATATAATTTTCTGGTAAATTCAGGTATTTTCTTTCATAGCAGGGGGGTGAAAGCGCACCCTCTTGCACCCTGCTGCCGGCGCCCATGCAAAATCGTGTCAGTATTAGGTTTTGTTTCCGGTTTCTGTTATTAGAATGACGTCACGTCCGTTAGAATAACTTTTTTACTCCTAGTGTCGCTAAAGAAGTTTTACTTCAAAAATAAAATATACTTACGTGTTTTTATGAGAATGTCAGGTAAAATGAAATCCAATGAAATCTGCTATTTAAGATTGTTTTGAAAAAGTTAATATTGATATTAACAACGCTAATACGATATACATACATCATTGATGGTAGATGCTTAGTTGCTTAGGTACACCGTGTTTTGTGGAATAGTGAACAAAGATTTAACGTTATTGAAGTAAAACTTCTTTAGCGAGACTAGGAGTAAAAAAGTTATCCTAACGGACGTGACGTCATTCTAATAACAGAAACCGGAAACAAAACCTAATACTGACACGATTTTGCATGGGCGCCGGCAGCAGGGTGCAAGAGGGTGCGCATGCACCCCCCTTCTTTGAAAGAAAATACCTGAATTTACCAGAAAATTATATATTTTTTTAATTTTTTTATTAAATTATTGTTTGAATAAAAACTAAAGGCGTCGCGGTTGCTGTCCAAATCATTCTACATTCTATATATATATTAGATCATAATAGTGTCTAGATGCAAATGCACCCCCTGAAAATAATCCTTGCAGCGCTCATGCGATTTTGCCTTCTATATTAAATAAAATTAAATCTGTAATTGTATGAATTGACAGCTGATCATCTTGTCAATCGAAATACATTGCTTATATATAAATAGTTTTTTGTGTATAAAGTGTTTGTATTAAATATGAATAAACAATGTGGATTTATTAATGAAGAAAGTGATGAAAAAATATTGATTGAAAATGAGTGAATAGGTAGGTACTCTATATGCATAAATTTTATTTTTGGTGTGTAATTACACTATTTATACCTAATTATTTATACCTATTATTTATACCTAGCTATTTTCGTTTTATAGACTTAAAGAGCTAAAAAGAAAAAGAAATTGTGAACGTCAAAGGGGATATTATAAGCGCCAGAAAGATTTGAAGAAAAATGACAAAAATGAAAAAATGACGAGACAGCCACATTCATTATGATTTGATTAAGTAAGTTTATATACATACATACATATTATGATAGTAAATAATTGTTTATACGGAATCTTTACGTTGAGTAAAGAAGCATGTTGCACGTTTTTGTTCATAAAATAATAATATTCAAAATATTTTAACACTTTCTTATACTTATTTTAGGTGTGGTTAGGTAGCCATAAAGGCCATAAAACCACTAGTCAAGATGGCTGATCTTTTACCACCAATAACAGATCCTTCGTAGACGTGAAGGAAACAAACTTAACTCAGGATTTTAAATTTTATGGAATATGCTATAAAATGCTACAAAATGAAATGGTTATCTAACTATCGAAGGCTCTTGTGTTGTGATGTATTACAATAAGGTAGATACAGCTACAAAATCACACATTCTAAACGTAATGTGTGTATATTTTTAATATTGTTTACCTATTATTGAAGCAAAACTTCTTTAGGCACGACTAGGGGTAGATTCTAACGGAAGATTCTGATGGAAGTAACTGTATAATTTCAGCTATGGGAGGAGTTTAAATTTCCGAAATTTATTTATGAAATTTTCAAACGGTTTCAAATACATTAATGGTATTTATAGACTAAAATCTATGTTTCACATTTTAGTTATCATAAACCTATTATTTCATATATAAAAAAAATAATGATAACTTTCAAATTCCTATTTCTAATGAATAATATAAATATAACATCTCATTTTTTTTGTAAAGTATATTTAGGCAATAAATATGATTGAATTGTAATTAAATATTTATTTTCCGATACGTACGTCAACAAGTTTTACTTCAATCGCGCGTAAAGGTTACACGCACACTCTTTTTTTTTAATAAATACGTCTAGTATGATGTAGGTTCGTCGACATTTTGGTCTGGGAGTTATTGTCATATTTGATGGCTATAATGATTGCACGACAAATATTAAAGCAGCAGAACAACATATTTATATTCCAATATTTTATTTGATGAAATAATGGCAGTTGTTACTAGTTAACAGAAGTTTCTTGCAAATCCTCACAACATTATAAAAAACTAATTTGCCAAGTAATAATTCCATTGTTAAACCTTCAGCAAGACCGATTTAAAAGTGAAAAGTGATTGGGCATGTAGGAATTGTACAGACAATCACGTGTTGTACATCACTCCAAGCTTACCTGGCCTACCTCAAAACGTTGCTAGCCCTGATACTATTTGGAATATGCCTACTGGGAAAACCACTTTAAAAAACGCACTACGTACATTACCTCAGAGGTGGCGTGGAATCGTGTGCACACATGATGTTTACAACTTTACAGCGTTATATCACAGAAACGATGGCTCTTAGAAAAAAATTATAAATACTCTTTTATGGATAATTGTATAATCGACAGTTTTTATGTAATTTTGCGTTTTAAAGAAAATTGTGATAGACCCATTTTTTGACCTTTGACCTCGAGTAAATTTTTTTGCACGTACCATAACAATAGCTGTTTTTAATTATATTTTCAACCGTTTTACACATTTTTAGTTTGATGGAAATTAATTTAACATCAATCTTAATTTCTGATCGAATTTGACCAGGCTATGGTCTTGTTGTCATTTTCTTTTTGGTTCGGCTTCGAGTCTGGGTTTATTTAACTTTTTTTTTTTTGTTTAATTTAAAACATATCCAAATCTATAACAATATTAAACCAACTGTCAGATAACTTTTTTATGCGTAAATTGTTTTTGTTTTACAATTTTCTATAGATCCATCGTTGAGCTGTGCCTTTTTTAAATAAATTTGATATTGGAAAATTTGTATTATTTTGGATAAGAGGCTTAAAAAGTTAAAGTCGATTTACAGGAAACGGTTAATAAATCTGTCAATTTAATAATGATGCTTTGTAAGTTGTGGTACTAGTTATAATAATATCATTAATACTAAATTTTGAATAAGAAGCAGTAATAGTGTTAAAAAATTTAGTGATACGCCAGAAGTAATTTTAATAAAAGTATGGTTTGGGGTATAATTCGGAAAAAAAAACAAAAAAATAATCATTTTCTTTTACTTTGTGCTCCAATAAATTTATCTCTGTCAATCGCTTTACAAAATTCTAGATTAACGCGATTTTCTGATAACCTTATTCATTACGTAATGGAAAGGTAAGGTAAAAAAGGAAAATGTATTTTAACTTGATTGAAAACTTTAGAAGGTAACGAAATTAGGCAAAAGCTTTTGATGATTTCTGTATAGTAGAGAACTCTGTCAAAGCACTTATTTAATAATGTTACTAATTTTATTTCACTGTTGCTGTGAGTTTACAAGAGTTTAATCAAGTTTTTTTAGTTTTTTTGGATACATTATTTGTATTAACAAGTTTCCTAATTTTTTGTTATTTTTTTTATGTTGTTAAAGTTTTTTATAACACAACTTTTTTACAAGAACCTAAATTTGTTTAAAATTTTGTTATTGCCAAAACTATTGCATTTAAAATATCAACAAAAATATTAAAAAAAGTTTAAGCTGTACGCAAAGAAATGATTTATATTTCAAATTTAAGAAATACTACAATACTTTATCCTAAGAAAATTTATTTGCTTCCGCTTCTTTTTGTCCGCGACAATTTCTGAATATTTCAAAGCAAATAGCTAAGATATAAAATTAGAAATGTAAAATGTACCAAGCATATCTCGGGAATTGCAAAAAAGATTAATTTCAGACGAAATTAAATTTTTTCTCTCTTTTTTACGTTTGTGCTGTGCTTAATTTTGCTTTAATAACGTGTTAGTATTCCACATTTAAAGTGATTTTTAGGGAAGAAATTTAATGCCTTAATTTTTATGCTGCACACGAGTATTATTATATCATAAAAAAATATAAAGTTAATTACTTTCGAAACACTAAGATAATTAACTATAGAAAATAAATATAAAAGCATTTAAGAGACCTACACTAATAATTAGGATTTTTTTAATGTCTGGTTTATTTTCCACATGATCAATTTGTGATAGTTAATCATGTATATACAGATGATTTGTTTGAAATTAAGATATAACTGCATAAAAGTTAGTCCGTTAGTTGGCATGTAATAACTGAGTGACAGTTCTTGTGGTTCGTCTAAAACGATGTAGAAGACCGAATTTCGTGTCCTTATTAGATATTGTTTGTTGCTAGACAAAAATACACCTAAACCCAAATAATGATTTAGTAAACTTTGATGTAACGATGCTGACGGTTTCGGACATTCAAAGGAGGTTATCACTCCAGAAAACAATAAAAAGGCTGTTAAATTTTTCGAAATGACTACAAAGAATGGATAGAGCCTCCACAAAAATTTATCAAAGCGGCTCAAAACACGAACAACAGTTTTAATTAAAGGTTTTTATATTAATTTTAATTAACATGCTTTTATTAACTTCACCTGTATGTATGTATCTATGTTTGTTTGTTTGTAACTCTCCACTCCGCGGCTGCTGCCTCGGATGAGTCCCGTACAGGGTTGCCATTAGTGGGGATTTTTCACCACATGTGGGGAAAAGTTCAACAAATGAAAGCAGTGTGGTGAAAAAGTGGGGAAGTGGTGATATTTATTGAAAAATACTATAAAAGTGGGGAATAATTATGGTATTTAAATAAATTATGCCTTTACAGCAAAAATATACGTATATTATAATTATTCTAAAACCTTAAATAAAATTAATATATTGGATGTAGGTATAGCTACTATTAATTATGGTCGCTATTCGCTGACGCGCTGACTGAAATTATTCTGTAAAATCCTAAATGTTGCAGGTGCACTCTATTGAGTATTGACGGGAAATGTAAAGATAACATTGTTTACAGTATCACAAATAATAATGTAAGCTAGTTTGGCTTTATTACCAGAAGATACTTTATATTGGTAATTTAAAAAAAAAATAACTATAAATAAATTTTAAATAGTTATTAGGTGCAAATTACATTACTTTTCCGATAAATATACCAATATTTATGAATAATTATATGTTGTTTTTTAATTTAGTTTTCTTTTAGTAATTTTTTTTTTCGTTTCATATTATGTTTGTATTGATGTTTCTGCAACTGTGTTTATGCTTATTTTGATTATATTAAAAGAAATATATTTAAATAAAGTCAATAGTTTTATTTATGTTACTGTTATATTAAATTTGCCGCCATTTTTTACGAAGTGGGAAAAAGTGTGAATTTTGTCTTTAATAGATGTGGTGAAAAATTTTCTTATGGCATGGCAACGCTGGTCCCGTATCGTTATTTTTAGTCACTACCTACTTGTGCCGGGAGTGGGTAATTTGTGCGCCAACTAAATAAACGAATAATGATTAAGTGAGGGTCTTGTAATCGTCACAGCAAATTAACGAATCTATTGAAATAAAATAAATTGGACTAAAAAGTAAAAAATAAATATAATTTAAAAAAACTAAAAAAACACGCTTTTATAGCATATGAAACGAACAAGTAAAAAAAATAAATGTAATTAAGAAAAACTAAAAAGAATGTTTCTGAAAAACATCGAACTAAAAAGTTAAAAATTATTTTCACAATAAAATTAAAACAAAAATAAATGAAAAATACTACTATTATTGTGAAAAAAGCGTGGGCGCTGCATACCATATTTTTCGAATGTCAAGCGCCCACACTTTTTTCACAATAATACTAGTATTTTTCATTTATTTTTGTTTTAATTTTATTTTGAAAATTATTTTTAAATTTTTAGTTCGATGTTTTTCAGAAACATGCTTTTTAGTTTTCCTTAATTACATTTATTTTTTTACTTGTTAGTTTCATATGGTATAAAAGCGTGTTTTTTAGTTTTTTTAAACTATATTTATTTTAAAGAAAAGAGACACGAGTTTTTAAAACACGTGTTGTTTACGTTTCTAGAAATTTAAACCAACAATACCTACACCTATATATATTAAACATAGATTCTTTAAAAAATGATTTTAAAACAGACGTTTGCGGATGAAATCTAGAAAGAAAGTTTTTAGTATTTTGGCCAAAAAAAACCCAAAATTGGATTATTAAAGACACTTACCTATGTAAAAGCAGGTTGCGGTACTGTACTAACGAGTATCATAAAAAAAGAAATTTGTAATGTAAGAAAGGGTAATGTAAAGAAAGTTGTAATGTTGTCATCGTGTCAAAGTGTTCGCAAATGAAGTCAAGACACAAGTACTTAAAATATTGACAAAGAAAATTAAAAAAATGCTAGTTAGAATGTGACAATTGACGTCAGAAAGAGCGTGGACTAAAATTTTGGCAAAGGACAAAGTGCCGATGTAAAGAAAGTAGCGGTGTAAAGAAAGTAGCGGTTAGAGAGGAGCAGACTGTTTACATTACTAGACAATGACTCTGTGCGAAAATGACTTGTGGGTGACATCAAGACAGACGTGTTAATACTGTTGTAAAAGTGTCAATCATCGTGTCAATTAACGTATTGTAGAGCGACGTAAAGAGCTTTATGTTCTGGCGAGTGACATTTTGGTGTAGATTAGTGTACTTGTTGAGGTTTGGATCAAAGCACTAGAAAAAAACTTAAAAAAGTCACAGCTTAAAAAGTAAAGAAATTTGGGTTTAGAGCGCTTAAAAGTGACATACGTATGTTGTGGTTAGAGTATTTCCATCGTTTTGAGGTTGACGTCAAGTTGGACATGCTTAAAATGTTGGCTTATGACATCAAGAAAAATGTGTACAAGTGAAAAGCATGGATTAAAGTATTCGAGAACGATAAATAGGAAGTCGCCAGGGGGTATAAACTTATACTTGTAAAAATTAAAGACTGTTTGTAGTGCCATCTAGATTTCCCGTAGGTACTAGGTACTCATGGTCAGTCGGCTTTGTTCGCGATTGTTAGTTTATTTTCGTTTGTTGACTGATTCAGGTTATGTCATTTTTGGCACAGACCAAATATTTTTGATGTCTACTTTATTGTTTATATGTGGTTACACCTAGTATAAATTTTCATTAATATTTGTGGTTTGTTTTATATTAATAATAGTGTTAATAAAAACATTACATTCCTGCAGAGGAACGCATACAAAATATTTGGCTGCAACCGATTAATAAACCTAATTTATTTGGAAAATCAAAAAAGATTTTGACTGATAAAGTAGTTTGTGGTATCCATTTCTTGGATATATTTAAAGAAGAAAGAAAATTAAAGAAATTTTTTCTTCCGGTTTTACATTTACCTGGTAAGCATTTTATTTTAATGTTAATAGTTTTATAATAATATGTCTATGATGATTAGGAATCTGTAATGATAATTATTATAATTATTAACGGGAAATATAGATGGCAGCACATCTGTAGAGGCAATTATTGTCCATAAGTTTCCCGTCTTTGTTTTATTTTTTGGTCTGTGGAAGTCGCGATTACAATCCTGACGAGTGATGTCAAGTATTCAAAGAAAGAAAAGCAAGTCAAGGTTATAAGAGGTGTGGATTAGTTGACTAAAAAAAAACGGTTAAAGTGGCAAAAAGGATGCAACCAATATTGTGTTTAGAGCGCTGGAGTAAGCAAATTCATGGTTTAAGTATTATCATCGTATCCAAGTGTTAACTGGTGACTTCAAGAGAGTTGTGCTTAAAATATTGGCAAATGATATCAACAAAGATTTTGGTTTTAGTATGTAAAAGTGAGATCAATAAAGACATAGATTCCTGTAAAGAGAATGTATAGAGCAAGCGCGGTTACTTTCTGTGAGAGAGACATAAAGAGATTCGTGATAAACAATAACGTAATCGAAATTTAAAAACGAGGTCGCATTTAACAACATAGTAAAATTGATCTTAAAATTGGATTAACTGGGAAATAAATTACTACCACATTCCTCGGTTTGGCCATCTTAGGTTTTGGCTAAAGTTAAATCTACCTCTATCAGTTTTTGGCACGAAATACAAAATAAACCAATATTTTAGAGGTATTGAATAAAAATAAAGCTTCATTTCTACACCAAATTTCTGTAGAAATGAGCTCTCAACTAAGAGCTTCTAGACTAAATCTGACTTTGCCATGTTTTGGCACAAAATAAATTAAAATAATAACAATAAAATTAAACAATAAACGTAATATAACAGTGTGATTAAAACTTGTTTACTTTATGTTCTAATTTATTTTGAAGTTAAAATTCATCATAACTGTTTTTATGAAACATCTATTTTTGATTACTTGAAACATAAACATGCAAATTTAAACATTTTATTAATATTTTAACTACCTACATTACATAATAGAATACATTTTAGAGCAAAATTTAATTTTCTCTATAATAGTATACCGAAAATGCACTCATATGCATTGAATAAAATAGTGTTTAAATAGCATTTTGAAAATATAATACAGATTATAATAACATCACATCGAGCTTCAAGAAATTTATATTCAATAAACCTCGATGAATATTTTAAATACTATGGAGATTTATAAATCATTTAATTTAATAAATTATAAAGAAAATTAAGGAACTATTATACCTGTAATCGTATTTATATAACTATTAAGTTGAACATTAAAGAATATCATATTGTTTTATAATACCTGAAATATATTAAACGATAATAGATACGAATGTGGTAATTGAAAACTATATATTAAAATCATTATTTTATATACCAAAAACTAACTGAATTTTATACAGAAGGGAATTTAGCTTAATGATAAATACTCAAGCATTTTTAAAAAACTTAATTTTTTTTTGTATCAATATTTTTTTATGTATAACAATATATTTCTTGTAATTTTCTCTAACTTTTTAAGACAAAGCAGTACCAAGAATGACAACGTGCAAAAAGTAACATTTTCCTTGGTTAATCCTAAAATGTACGTGATATAATTATAACTTTCGTTATACATTTAAAAACGGAAAAAAATTACCTAGTCATTTCCTTGAAAATTTTGTATTTTGTTATATTTTATACAAATAACTAAAGTGTTTTTACCAGTGTGCTTACTGAAGGATTGCCGTTTCTATCTTTAAAAAACATGTGTTATTTATTATAGCAGTAATTGTATTTACTTTTTGTATTTTTAATAATAATTTTAAAATAGTTCTATATTTAACTTGAGCTATTAAATGAAACTAACTAAATGATGAATATTTTTTTTTTACCTTCCATTAAAGCAAAGCTTCTATACTGGCGCTATACCTAGTGTAAAATGCTGCAGCCAAGTCACGAAAAATCATAACAAAAAAGCGTCAGGAATTGCATATACTCTGTAGATATGATTCATAGCTTTGAAGAGAGGGATAGAAAGAGACAGAGAGATGTTATCTGCGCGTGTATATATATAATAATAATAATAATAATATAACGCTTTATTTATTGAAATATAACAAAGGGGGTATAATTATAGATATTAAAAAATAAAATAAATATAGAGAACAACCAATAAGTCAAAGTAATACATTTTGCTAATATTAAAAAATACTAAAAGATAAATAATGCACCTCTAGAATATGAAAAGGTTTTTTATAAGTTTACATTTTTATTGGCTATATAGACATAGTCCCTATTAGACACCAAGGCAGACAGTTTTTACAAGTTTTTTATTAAAGAACTTCAAGAGGTCTTCCTGATTCCCTCAATAAACACAAAAATTATCTAAAAAAGGAGATATAGATAAATCTAAGATTTGTGAACATGCTGTGAATTTTCTGAATTACCAAATAAAATGGAATGACACAAAAATTTTATATAAAGAAGAAAATTCCATAAAAAGAAAATTAAAAGAATCAGCACACATTTTATTGAATCAAAATGAATGTCTTTTAAATTTTACTTTGGATTTATCTAGATCTTGGCTAACCACCTTAAAAAAAGAATGAGTTGATAATCTATATACCTATCTATAGAAACCAAAAAATTTAAAACCCAAACTTGCATTAAGAAGTAGACAGTAGAATTTTTTATCATCTTTGAAAACGACAACCATCTGGATGTCGAAAGCTAAAGGTCATTTAAAAAAAAAATTATTTTCAGTTTTAAAAAACGACTCCTGAAAAATTTGACATATCCATCAAGATTAATAAGCACAAATAATTTTCAGAATATTGATTTATATTTTTTATTAGTTTGTTTTTAGTGGCAAAAGATCCCCAACTAAAAAAGTGAATAGATGTTATTATGCCACAAAGAAGCTACAGAGAATATTCAAATATGTTCTTCTTAGTCTATTATATTTAAAATTAGATTCTTTCGTTACTAAATGGGAACAAAAGTAATTTATGTTTAGAGTTTTAATGCCATGTATGATTATGCCCTTTTCGAAATGGATTTTTTTAGTATTGCCGGGTAAGTCAGCAATTCTTTATTTTGGGTATTGTAACTGTGATTGCGTGGAGTAGCCTTTATTTTATTAAAATGATACTTGACATTTACACAGAAATAACACAAATGCCTCAAATCAAAAAATTTTTATTCATTAAAGAGGGTATCAGATGGGTACATGTAAGGCTTTCTACTAATCAGCCGTAGAAATCTCTTTTGAAAAACTTCCAGAGAATAAAGATGTGTTTTTAAAGCTCCCCCCTCCAAACTGTTATAGCATATTGGATGTGGCTATCTATAAGAGCAAAATAGAGTTTTCTTAATTCATTTTGAGGTAAGTACTTATGTGAAAATTTAAAGTTGTAGAGAATCATTTGTTACTTTTTAATTATATAATTTATATGAGAGTCCCATTTTAAGTTAGTATCAATATACACACCTAAATATTTTATTTCAGTTACAGCCTCAATAGACACAACATGATTTTGAATAGGAAATCTAGGTGTTCGAATGGAGCAGAGCCAGTGATGTTACAACTGAAAGGAACAAAGTTTGTATTTTGCAGATTTATTGTGAGACGCATATGATCAAACCACGACTTTACGATAAGAAGGTCTGCTTCAACTTTTGTTCAAGATTCTTCCAAGTGTTTGCCTCGTAGTAGATAGCGATATCATCCGCAAATCGGATAATCTCAATTTGTATAAATCGGCAGAGTCGAATTGGATGCGGCCTGTTGACACCTGTATTAAAAGGATCCGAGTTGGATGCCGTTGGGTTTAAATGGGTTTTTGAGAAATATTATAAAATTTTTAACAAATCACATTGTTGTTGATAACTAGGTACATATGACATAGAGAGTAAGGAAAAATATGTACCTACCGAGCATGAACTTCGGTATATTCTAATTTGCCCCAAAATATTGAAGATTGTCATAATTTTTTTGTAAACAATTCTATTGAAGAACAAACATGAAAATTTTTTGTAAAAAATGAATGTCATGGCAATATAATTATTTTTTCATGTATAATTAATATACAATGTTTAGTCCAAAGTATTTTTTTACAATTATTCAGGTCTACAAAACGGTTATTAGGTACATTCATTTGCTTTTTCGTTTTCTGCCCAATAAATGCCATACAATATATGAGTTAGTTTTTAAATACATTAAAGAAGAATGTCTAAAATGCGGTCCTGGTACAGAAAAATTCAAGAGCTGGGATTTTTAGTTCTACGATTGTTATTAGTCTTAATTTAATATATTTAAATGTATTTTATAATTTGTACCCATAATATACATATGTTTAATACTATGTAATGTACAGTCTTGCTGTATGGCGCAGAGGCTTGGACAATCACGGAAACACAAATGAAAAAGCTGGAGGCATTTGAGATGTAGGTGTATCGACGTATCCTGAAAATATCCTGGACGACCCACACCACCAACCAAGAGGTATTGCGCCGAATGAGTGAACAAAAAGAAATCTTTTTCACAATTATGAAGTGGAAACTGGAATACCTCGGCCATATTATGAGACACGACAAATACCGTATCCTGCAACTAATAATACTTACAGGGTAAAATAGAGAGTAAACGCGGACCCGGAAGAAGAAGACATTTATGGCTTCAAAACTTACGCCAATGGTTTGGACTAACGTCGATCCAACTATTCAGGAACGCCGCAAACAAAATTAAAATTGCTATGATGATAGCCAACGTCCGCAACGGACAAGGTACATGAAGAAGAAGAAGAATGTAAATAAATGTATTTAATATTTTTCTGTGATTTCTTTCTATTTCTGAACATTGTGGCAACAATGCTGGATAGTTGTGAAAATATAAATTTAATTCTTAGAAAGTATTTCGCATCCAACTCGTACCGTCCCTTTTTGAATTTCAGGTAGTATGGATTAAACGGCATCCAACTCGGTCCTGCCCGTATAAATTGTTCAAATAAAGATTGAATTATAGATCAGTCACATGGGGAATTCCACATTTGATAATCTTTTCATGACTAACTCGGAAAAAGTTTTAGACAGTTTCCCCTAATGCCCTTTAATTCCAAACATTGAACCAATAATCGATGGTCGACATTGTCAAATGCTTTACTGAGATCAATGAATATACGGAAACAAGGTTTTCCTAATTCAAGGGATTTGTGTATTTTTTCAGTTAGTTCTATTATGGCATATTCTGTGGAAATTTTCTCTTTAAATTCAAACTTATGGGTTGATATTAATTTATGTGTTTTTTCATTTAATCTTTTTTTAAAGCTTTCTTAAAAATTTAAGATATATGGGTTATTAGAGAGATAGGTCTGTAATTACTTGGTGATAGTTTATCTTCTGTCTTATATTTCGGACATACAATAGATTTTTTAAGAACCTCAGGCCAGACTCCTAATTCAAAACATAGACTTATAATGTGTGTCAAGGGATTTGCAATATATTCAGATATTAATTTTAATACTTTTGATCTAATAGTATCGTATCCAGGGTATTTGTTATTTTTTATTTCTTTTATTATTAATTTCTTTTTTGTCGGTATGACTTAAAACAATAGAGTTTGGTAAATTTTAAGTAACTAGATTAAAATTTTGATTTTTTAAAATTCTTTTAGCTAGACGACCTATTTCTACAACTGCAAATTAAATTCCTTTGCTATGTCAATGCTTTCTGTTAGAAGTCCACTGTTTGCAGTTTTTATTTGTCCTATAGGTAGTCTTATTGTTAACACATTTTTACCGGTTAACTCTTCTTCAATGTTCCATAGCGTTTTAGGATTTTTGCTGCTTTTTTGTATTATTTGCGAGTAATAATTTTGTTTAGTCTTTGTAATTAGATTAGTTATTTTATTTTTAAAAGTAGTGTACTGATTTTTTAAGATGGTATTTTGTGGTTTTTTAATAACCTTTTAAACATATTGTTTTTTTTTTATTAATTGGTTATAATAAAGAGTTTGTCATCTATGGGGTAAGTTTTGAATTTTTCCTGCGGACCTTTTTATATGTATGCATGACCTCATTGCATTTTTGATCGTGCTTATAAGAATTTCTGTTGCAGAATTGGGCTCTGTGCTGCTATATAGTCCTAATTAGTGTTTCTCAAAATATTTTTTATAATTCACGTTCACAAAGTTTCTATTTCGACACTAAAAACAGTATCGAAATAGATTCATTGTAACACTGTTTTTGGTAACTTTTTGTTTTACACAATTGGTTGCACTGCACTGATTTTCAACGAAAGAGTTCAGGTAGTAAATCAAGAAGTATGTTGTAGTAAATTATTAACTACATTATCAGCGTTATTGCTAAATTCGGAATATTTTATACAAATTTGACAAACATTCTAATTTAAAATCATTAAAACTGACAAGTGTCAAAACTGTCAAGATTGCCAACATAAATAAATATTTCGAAAATTGTAAGTATTAGGTATCTTTATTATTTTTATTATTTGGTTACTAGATAAAGTGTGTAATTTCAAATGTCTTAATAATAGTCTATCGGAATAGTGTAACTATAGTATATTGTAATACAAGTGTTACAATGACAGAGGTTTCGTAGTACGAGTTCAGTTTGTGAAACGAACCGCGAAGCGGTGAGTTTTGCAAAGAACGAGTACTACAAACCGTCATTGTAACTCGAGTGTTACATACTATTTTTTATAATGAACTTTTAAAAGTATAAAAAAAAGTAAAATGAGTGTTTTTCATACTTCTTGATTTACTACCTGAACTCTTTCGTTGAAAATCAGTGCAGTGCAACCAATTGTGTAAAACAAAAAGTTACCAAAAACAGTGTTACAATGAATCTATTTCGATACTGTTTTTAGTGTCGAAATAGAAACTTTGTGAACGTGAATTATAAAAAATTTTTTGTCTGGTTTTCTTATCTTTCCCATTTATAGAATAAAAAAATAAGTGACGCTAATTTTTATTTTTATTTTTTTTTCTACTTAAGTACACGCTTGAACACATCGTTTTTAAAATCAATTATTTGGCTCGAACAACCCCACGACTTGCTGTCCACTATACAATTGAATGTCCGTCGCATTAGTGAACCTTTATCGTTTAATTAACAGCTATCAAATAAAAGGTTAAAATACTATATTTTGCTATATTACTTTTTTTTTGTGAAAGTCATCGGTCTTACTGCAGGCTAATTAGCTTTTTGTACTTTTTCCTTTGGTTGATGACACGTGTTCCAGGATCTTAATACCCTTAACTAATTTTTACGATTTTACAAAATAGTTCTATATTCTTCAAATATTGCCTGTCTTCTGTGGTTCATTAAAAGTTAAAATTTTTATCTAACTGCAGGTGTATCTCTACCGGTTTATTGCCTGTAAAAATCCTGTTACGACTAGTTGATAATTTCTGCTTTTTTGACGCAATGTTTAGTTCTTCTAGTACACGTCTTTTTTATATACATTCTTCTGTGTACTTGATCAGAGATGTAATTTTAATGATGGTGGTCTACAAATCCAGATTTTCATCCGACTTCGGACCTTACTTTTTGATACCCGTACATCTGGCTCTAGACTGTAGAATTATGTGGCTAATCTGTCTTGCATATCAATCTACTCGTTGCCTTATTTTTTCTCTATGTTCTGACACCCAAACTTATTTTAAACTATTGTCACGTCTGGGGGCATATAAAGAATATGTCCTAGAGTTTTTGTATAAGGGGTAGCTGTACTAGTGGCACTTTTCGCCCAGGTCGTGGTTATCTAACCACCTGAAAGTTAGCCTGCTAAAGAAAACTAACCAAGTGGAAGATGAGATAAACAACAGGAAACAAACAACAAATATATTAAGAAAGAAACAATCAATAACAACTAATAATAAAAATATGAATAAGAAATAACTGAATATATTAATCTTAACTAATTTTACCAATGAAACTATATGGTGGCATTTCACACTAACACAAGAAAAATATGTCAAGAGTCACAAGAGTCTGTTTTAGAGACACCCCAAAACGTGACTCTTGCAGACAACCAATATTAGGAGACTTTGGGTGATCTGATTTTATTTCTTAAATATTTTTTTTAAATATTTTATTGTGTCGTAATATAACATAGACATTTCTTAGATTTTCCTTTAGCCTGTTGTAGCTTATACGCGGCTTGCCCTTTAAAATAATGTAAAGAGGAGGATGATCTAACAGAAGTTTTATTGTTCATTTTTAAAAACCTTTAATGACTCTGGATACGCCACAGCAACCAAATCTTTTAAATTTGCTTATCTTGATGATTGCAATTTTTGTTAACAACGTGTTTTTTAAATGCCTTCTCTAATTTTCTGCTTTATTTAATCGTGTCCTAATCTAACAGAGATATTTCTCAGTTACATCCTGTTGTAGTTTTTTCTTGGCTTACTCTTTAAAAGAATGTAAAGAGAGAAAAGGTTTGACAGTGCTATTACAACTGTTAAAAAGTCGTTGGTGATGCCAAAGCAAATAAGTCTTTTAAATGTGCTTAGCTTGATGATTGCAATTTTTGTTAAAAGATGCATATGGTACTGTTGGTTATACAATAAAGTATGTCTGTATTTAATACTGACATTTTGAAACAAACTTGTTTTTCTACCGTAAAAGTGATTATCACCATGTCACTAATATATTAAAAATGATAATTTTAGGTAAGCTTTAAGGTTAATATCACTTCAAACTACTTAACCTCTTTCACCAACTGTATGCTTTAAGCATTTTAAGTTCTCTTTTAGTTTCATTCCTCTAATAATCTCACAATCACAGGTTTCAGAAGGTTAATGTTAAACTGAGCAGTTAAGATTCTTTCCGTAAGAGGGAGTCTTTTAGTAATATTGAATATCATGCAGTCTTTACAGTCGCCGCGCGCCGCTTGTTTTTTCTATACTTTTTAGATGAATAACTGGTATGATACCTTTAAAAGAAGTGATGTCAAAGACTCTTTATATGTCTTGAAAGGCGCTGAACGTCACTTTTTTGATTTCCAGAATGAAGTATATAGAATATTTTACTGTAAATAGTTAACTTCCATTGGGTTCACCTGAATTTGTCCTATTGTGTAGACAACGATTTTCAATAAACAGTCGAAGTATACAGTATACAGACTTAAGATAATTTGTTATGTATTGTACTTCATTTTAGGAGGAGTGAGATTCCAAAAAAATAATCAATGATCTTATTATATTAACTTATCTAGTTCTACTTCGCTGTCGCTATTCATCAAAATGAATTACAATTAATTCATTTATGTGATATACAGTAACATAAGAGTTTTTTACGTTAATTTTTCTACATATGACTTACTGAATTTTTCCAACTTTTCTGGGGATAAATCATAGACGCATTTTCCCATTAGTTTCACTAGATTACAACTTAAAATCGAAGTAATATTTTATGACCTAATATTTAACTTTAATTGGTGCCAAATATGCACTATGGCCACTATGGGATTAAATAAATCATAGTAAAGTGAAATACATAACACTTTACCTGCCCAAATACCCTTTTCACAAGGTGTTTCTCTACATAATTTAGTTCTATGAGCAAACTAGTTTTAGTGAATTGGATTTTTAGTCTTTAGACTATCTCCAAAATGTTTATCGAATAGTTTTTAAAATTATACAGTACAAACAACATAAACGACTAAGGGTCTTTGCCTTGTGCCGTCCAATCCTTATAGGTATAAATACTACTTTAAGTATTTTATATACATCCAAGTTTCAAACTTGCCTTATTAGCATATATGTTTCTTATGTAAGAGTTCTGTATCCCTTTGCAAAATTAGTGCCATAACTTATAGTATCTAGTTCGTAATGTTGTCGTTTAGCTGGTGTAATACATTTTATTTCTGATAGGTACAGCAATTTAAATTTAAATTTTACCATTTATTTGTACATATTAAACAGATACACATATATAAAAAAGAAAAACAATAAGAGACCACTATGAAACAGTGTAAAATAATAGATTAGTTTTTGTTTAAGAATGTTTAAAAACACTTGAGTTAATGTCATTTTGAGAGGGAGTTGTTAACAGATAAAAATGTTAAAATTTATTTGAAGTTAACGTTAAAAAAATAATAAAAATATGTCTAATTAGAAACAGAATATATAATTAAAAGAAGTAATTTAAACACTAAGCAGGAGCAAACAGAATAAGAATCCAGAGCATGGAGATAAAAGAGCAGAGTAAGTCTATCTAAAAATTCAGACAGATAAGGAATTAAAAAAGAACCCAGTAGTCGGTGCAGTAAGAACCATAACAATATATTGATAAGGAAGTTTCTTTAAGGACACGTTCTTTTGTTAGTTTTTTGGAAGCCTGAGTCGCCTTAAGGAAATCGGTGTCTAGTATGAGTTTTGAAATGTCTAAAAGATAGATTTTCTTAATCTTTGTTGAGATTGTCATAACTTTATTATTTATTTGATCGTCATGAGTTGAATTTAAAAATGATATACCTTAACATTAAGATTTAATTGAAAATAATTAAAACATATTAAGTATAAATTGTATATAAAATATCAATTTCTATTGGTTGTTCGGTAATTACAGTAAATATATAAAGTGTTTGGCAGTTTCCATTGGCAATTATTTATGTTTTGTTTTACACACATCTTATTATGGTGTTCCTCCGCATTTCTAAACATAAAGGAATTGAGTTTGGTAATTTTTTTTATTATACCTACATGGTTTTGTTTCACGTTTCAGGACATGTGTGTGTATGTCTTTGGGAATGGAATCGAAGTCGGCATACAAAAAAAAAGGGAAGAGGACCAAGTTATCGGTGTCGCAGACAAATTCGTTTCTGGATTTTTCGTCATTTCCTATAATTCAGTTGCTGGTCATTTCAGTAATGTGGATTATGTAATATCCAGTTACAGTAATAGTAGCAGAAACTGGAGTTTCCAAAAAGTTGTGAGCCGTTGCCTTCAACATTTTATGAATTTTGTAATTCACTGGATGCTGGAAATTAATGAGCAATTCGGCAGTCCTGGACACGTAATAAAAAATGGTTGATAGTGCTTTCGGGCAAAAAAAGTATCGTCATGGACGTTTGCAAAGGACCGGTGGGTCGTTGTAAGATTAGATCGACAAACAAAGAGAATTATTCTTACGATTTGGAAAGAACGTGTATTACTCGATTTGAAACATATTTGGTGGAGTATGTTTGGCGTAGTCGATGCACCACACATGCATATGAATGGATGGATATCACCAATGTGATACAACATTTTTATCCGCTGGGGATCTTATCACTTTTTTGATTGTATATGGTCTTGTTTCACGTTTCAAGACATGTGTGGGAATAGAATGGAAGAGAACCAAGTTACCGGTGTCGCACACGGAACTGTTGTAGTGCAACGTCTTGCAGGACAAATGTTTTTCTGGATTTTTTTGTCACTTCCTATAATTCAGTTGCTGGTCAATTTAGTAATGTGGATTATGTTATATCCAATTACAGTAATCGAAGCGGAAACTAAGTTTCCAAAAAAGATGCGAACCGCTGCCTTCCACATTTCATGAACCTGCTATTTCACTGGATGCTGAAAATCGATGAGCAAACAGGCAGTCTTGGACACGTAGTGAATTTTGATGAAACTACTGTTGGGAAACGAAAGTATCATCATGGACGTCTGCAAAGGACACGGTGAGTCGTTGGAGGAATAAATCGACAAACGAATAGAATTATTCTTACGATTGGAAAGGATGTGCATTACTTGATTTGAAACATATTTCGTGGAGTATGATTGGCGTAGTCGATGCACTACACATGCATATGAATGGACGCATATCACCAATGCGATACAACATTTTCACTCGCACACTCATTTTTTACATTGACAAGTCCTATTACACAAATAGGTTTTATGTTATATTGAGTGTTGTTTTTTTCTCAGTGTAAGGTAAAATATTTTGATGTCTTAGCCGTAAACTTCATAGTTTTGCGTAAGTATTATACAGGGTTTAAACCAGAAAAAATATCTTTATATTTATGGTATTTAATTCTTTTTATTTATAAAAAAAATAATCATATACTTATTTAAATTTAAACAATATAATGTAAAATCATAAGTGCATTGACCGCCCGCTGTGTAAGTCGAGTAAGGTTCGGATTTATACACTGCCGGCAGTTCCCAGCGAAATAATAACAAAACTAAAACCAAAAGAAGCCAGAGCAACTAGCAAACCATTACAATATATAATTTTATATACAAATATATATATAAAAGATTTATTTTATTTTATACCTTTCATTCCTCGTGTCAATAAAAAACCGAAAAAACAAAAGACAATCTCGCTGCATGTTTACATACCAGTAGCGTTGAAGTACACGTAATAGCTATTTATTTAAGAGGAACGGAAAAAGCAAGATATAAAAGACAAGCCAGCCTAGTGCACCGCATCGTGGCTTTCACCAGCCAGATTACAAACCCCTCTCTCGGCATAAAATTGCATAAAGCTGTTTTTACAAGATGAATTCATGTTCCGTACAATGCTCGCCCTAAGATTTATATTCTAAGACTAACAGAGCTGGATTATGATATTTTAATATTGTTAGTTTGATAAGATCCCTAAAAATTTATTAGCGCATTTCGTAGTTGTAGAAATAAGTTTTAAACTGTTGATAATTAAAAATAAATCAATTTCTGTAAGTAAATGGTTATAAATATTTGAATACGATATTAATTAACAGCATCGTAGTAAAAAATTCGTCGAATTTCTCTGGGCTTTTTTTATAGTTTCTATTATATTTTTACAATTATTTAGCTTCCGGACCTGATAAAATGCAAGTGGCCAAAACCGCTGCTATAATTTTAGTACTCTGAAACATTAGATATTCTTGGCTATGGCCCCACTTTTCTGCAGAATTGGGGCCGTCGTCGCCGTTGTACGGTTTCATTCGGTAGGAAATGGAAGGGAATAAAGACCAGGAAGAAGATACCTATGTTTTCTAAAACAAAAGAGTAATTTAAACTCTACTTGATATATGAGTGGGATCGTTTTCTGAATACGAAACCATATACCGGGACCGTGGATACCACAGTAACAAAATATCTGGTTTCTAGTAATTATTAGAGAGATGAACATGGAACATAAACCCTAATATAACATTTATTTAAAAAAAATATTATTTGCTTAAGCGATTACTTACTGTAATATACATGTTGGTTAAAAAGTTTTAAAAGCATAAATAGGAAAATGTGTATTTTTTAATATTTTTTTTATCTATATCTATACTAAAATGTTATAAAGGGAAAAGGTTTGATTGTTTGTTTGTTTATTTGAAGTAAATAGGCTCCGAAACTACTGGACGGATTTAAAAAATTCTTTCATAGTTGGAAAGCTACACTAATGCCAATGAACATAGGCTATACTATATTTTCAAAAAAATTAGGGATCCTTACTAAAATGCCATTAATGTAACCAAAAATGACCTTAAAATCCTTACATCGCGTGCGCTGAGAATACTATTGATTATAGAAATAAATAATGTACTACGACTTTGAAGAATATCCAAAAAATGCCGCGACAGCATATGTCTAACTATTATAGTTACGTCACAATAACTATTTTTTAATTTTTTTAAAAGTTTTTATCTTGGTATTAATCCTTATCAAAATAACTTATTTCATAATCACGACAGATATCACGAGTTTAAAAATGTAAGTGTTAAAAAGAATCGTACCACGTGGCTCACTTGGGCGGTCGGCTCGCTACAAAACAGTCGTGCGGAATTTAACTACTTTTGCTTGAATATATTTTCAATAAGTATATTTTGTACTTTAAATTTGTATAGCAAGTAATTATACCCGACAAAAAAAGTTCTTTTTAGAACGAAACTTCAGTTCTTTTAAGACCTTAACACCAGTTCTTTTCAGAATTAACCACCACTTCCTCTCAGAAGTAATGTCATTTTTTATACATATTTTTGTCAGTAGACATTGTAAATTTAACGGTCCAAACACCTTAGCGATTCAGTAGTTATTATAATATTAATATTACATTTTTTTTATGAGTTCAACAGCTTATATTGTTCTTTTTTGCATTTTAAAATGCCCAGAAGATCAAGATTTCAACTATCTAGAAAGAGTTTCAAAATTTAAGCATAAATTTTAACATCCTTCTGAATGAGTCTCTAGTTTAGAATTTTTAATAGATGCAGTATACCCTGACACCGGGGTGGTGGGGTGGTGCAGTGAAGGGTGGGATGGATGCAGAAGCTTGAGTGGCTGACCGCTACTAGGCTTCTGGATTCACCTCCTGGATCGGCAGGACCCTGGTGATAATAGCCTCCCAGTGGCACACCCCGGGCAACGGCAAGCTGGGAGAGGGCCTTCTGTCCCTCCCTCATCTTACGGCTAATAATTACACAAACAACCCTAAGTGAAGGTGTGAGGTACCGTGCTGATGTACTGAATGGCCAACGGGTTAAAGTTGGTCGCGAACGGTCCCCTGGGGGCACCGGGCGAAACCCCCTTGTAACTAGCCTTACCTGGTCATGCGGGGCTCTGACCAGGTGGACCATCCCTTCCCTAGCTGCTCGTGGGACTCGTATGGATCCTCATAAAGACGTAGGAACAGTCAGGATCCTGCAGGCAAATCTCCAACATGCAAAGGCTGCATCGGCCATAGTGTGTCGGAGATTTGAGAGAGAAGGCGTGGAGGTAGCCCTCCTGCAGGAGCCATGGCTATACGGAGGTAGGGTTGCAGGCTTAAAACCGCACCATGGCGAGTTGATATATGACACCAAGGCTATAAAGCCCCGTGCCTGTATATTGTTTTCTAAGGCAGTTGGATGTAAGCTGATTCCGGTGCTATGCACTGGGGATTTTGTTGCAGCCATACTGTCAATATCCACGGAAGAAGGCATCAGAAGGCTAATGGTCTGCTCGGCGTACTTTCCTGGAGAAGACAGGGTTTGCCCTCCAGGCCAGTTAATGGACATCATAAGCTACAGCCGGAGGGAAAACCTACCATTGATCGTGGGGGCCGACGCCAATGCTCATCACATAGCGTGGGGTAGCACGGACGTCAACCCTAGAGGTGAGTATCTATTACAATTTATACTTAGTAATAGCTTACAGATATTAAACAGAGGCAAAAAGCCAACGTTTGTAACAGTTACGCGCAGGGAGGTCCTTGATATGACCCTCTGCACAAATAACATCTACGACAAGATTGAAAACTGGCATGTCTCGGACGAGCCGTCTGGGTCGGATCACAGGCATGTAAGGTTTAATATTGTCACCCCTAAAATTATTGAGACCACGTTCAGAAATCCAAGGAGAACGAATTGGGAGGACTATGTAAATTCCCTCAATGAGAATCTCGAGGACAGAATGGTGTCAATAAGAGATGTGTACAGTTTGGACTGGGAGGTGGACAGGGTAAGCGAGGCTATTGGGTCGGCTTATCGTGAAAACTGCCCGGAACAGACAAGAAAGTACACGAGAAATACTCCCTGGTGGAACGAACACCTACAGAAGCTTAGGGCTCAGGTGAGAAGGCTGTTTAATAAGGCCAAAACCGTTCATAACTGGGAAGAGTATAGACAAAAGTTAACGCTGTACAATAAAGAAATCCGAAAAGCCAAAAGAGACTCCTGGAGGAGGTTCTGCGAGGAAGTCCAAACGACCCCCGCATGTTCAAGAATCCACAAGGTCCTGGCTAAGGATGGTACAGCGAAAGAGGTCGGCCTCCTCAAAAAGGAGGACGGATCTTATACCAAAACGTTGGAGGAAAGTTTGAGAATGCTAACATTGGCACACTTTCCTGGCTCACGGTTTATAGAAGCAGGATCGGATAGCGCAGGCCACGGTCAAAGGCCGGTAAGGCCCTCAAGGGATGACTGGAAGCTAGCTACCGAAATAACCAGACCTGCAAAAATCAAATGGGCTATCAGCACATTCCGTCCATTCAAAACACCAGGAATGGATGGAATATACCCAGCTCTACTCCAGAAAGGGCTGGATGTAATTATAACACAACTGTGTAAAATCTTTAAGGCTTGTTTGGCCTATAGATTTATACCATCTGTTTGGCAAAAGGTGGAAGTCTTATATCTCCCTAAAGTGGGGAGGATGGCGGACCAATCGACCAAGTCATACAGACCAATAAGTCTATCGTCATTCGTAGCAAAAACGCTGGAAAAACTGGTCGATAGATATATAAGGGACGAAATCTTAACGGAGAACCCATTAAGTGATCGTCAATATGCATACCAGCCGGGAAAATCCACAGACCTAGCGCTGGATGACTTGAACAGGCTATTGTCAAAGTCAATTGAGGACAAAGAAGTAGCCCTAGCGGCGTTTATTGACATTGAAGGAGCCTTCAGTAATGTGGGACCCGAGTCAGTAACCGACGCACTTTCAAGGAGGGGAGTCCCCCCACTAATATGCCAATGGGTGTATGCCAACCTAACGAATAGGATCGTAGTGTCCAAGTTAGGTGAGGCGTCCATTGAGGCAACAGTGGGAAAGGGCTGTCCGCAGGGAGGAGTACTGTCACCTCTGCTGTGGTCAGCACTTGTGGATGACCTCCTTAAAAAACTCCTCAATAAAGGCCTTCACTGCCTAGGCTTCGCAGATGATATGGCCATAATTATTCAGGGGAAGTTTCTGGGTACAGTCTCAGAGCGGATGCAGTCCGCAATGAATATGGTGTACAAGTGGTGCAAGGATGAAGGCCTAACAGTCAATCCACAAAAAGCATCAATTGTCCCATTCACTAATAAAAGAGCGTTACAAGGCTTACAACCAATAACGCTCAATAACGTGCTGGTTCCAATGGCCACAGAGGCCAAATATCTAGGTGTGGTATTTGACCAGAGGCTATCATGGAAGCAACACATTCAAAAGGTCACACATAAAGCTACAATAGCCCTTGGTAGGTGTAGACAATTGTGTGGCAAGAACTGGGGATTGAACCCCAAAATGAACCTATGGTTGTATACACAAGTCATTAGACCAATGTTAACCTATGGTTCGGTGGTGTGGTGGAGTAGAACGCAGCAGTCCGGGGTGATCAGGCAGCTGGAAAGCATTCAAAGGCAGGCATGTCTGAATGTTACAGGTGCCATGGGAACCGCCCCAACGGACGCACTACAGGTTCTACTCAACCTACCACCATTGCACATTTACATTCAGGGCGAGGCTATGGCAACTGCTCACAGACTGCTACAAGGCCAGGCCCCCATTACCTTATTAAAAGGCAAAAAGCAAGCAGAGTTATACAATAGGGTTAAGGCAGATCAAATAATGAGTATGCCTCAGGACAGGATAGTCCCCAGGTATAACTTTGTGAGAAACTTTCGAGTAGAAATACTGGAAAGGGACTCATGGAACAATGGCCCCCCAATCCAAGGGGAGTCAATTTGGTATACCGATGGCTCAAAGACTGAGAAAGGCACAGGGTCAGGTATATACAGTAGAGGACACAGGATAAAAATCCAACTAAGTCTAGGTGCGTATGCCACAGTGTTTCAGGCTGAAGTAACGGCCATACAACACTGTGCAACGGAGATCGTAAGTCAGGGTATAACGGGTAAAACCGTAGTCATATACTCGGACAGCCAAGCAGCTCTAAAGGCGATAGTCTCAGCACAAATAAGCTCACAGCTGGTGTGGGACTGCGTTGGGGCCCTGACACATGCCGCTAGTCAAAATTCTCTGACACTGGCATGGATACCAGGACACTCAGGGTTTCGGGGCAATGAGAAGGCTGATGAATTGGCCCGTGCAGGAGCTAACACTCCAATGATTGGCCCGGAACCATTCGGCGGAGTTGCTAATACATTCAGAAAGGCAGCCATTGAGAAATGGAGGCTAGAAAAGGCCCAGGATTGGTGGGAAACATCACCGGGCAAGCGACAAGCCAAACTCTTCATAAAGGGATACTCGGCGAAGTTTACTGCAGAGCTGCTATCACAAAGGCGAAATGATGTCAGAATGATTGTCAGTCTCTTGACAGGACATTGTAGGCTCAGAAAACACATGAGTCAGCTAAACTTGGCAGATGAAGACATTTGTCGATACTGCCAAGAGGAAGAGGAAACCGCATTTCATGTCCTATGCCAATGTGAAGGCCTTGCAAGGACGCGGTATCTAGTACTGGGAGAGGAGAAACCGGCTGCTCCAAGTTATGCGGAGTGGCCACTGTCAAGGCTATTAAGTCTCATTAAGAGGGCAGAGCTGGACAAGGTGCTCTAATCCTATTCCACAGATAATGGGTGTTCACAATAGATCTGCAAAGGTCGCAGTGATATAGGCTAACAGCCAACCCAAAAATATCTATCTATCTATCTATACCCTGACACCGAAAATTAACATAAAAAAGATTTTCAATGGTTGTGTTCTAGAGCAATAGTGTCACCCAGGGATGATAGTGTTAACCAAATAAACGATTTGATAATTCAAAAAGTTCCCGGCCAAGTAAGATTTTGCAAATTAATCGACACCATGACAAATATTAAAGACGCAGTCCATTATCCACAGAAATTTTTAAATTCACTCACCCTTCCGGTCTGCCACCACATGAATTGGCGTTAAAAATCGGAATTCCAATCCTAAAGAAATTTAAGCCCTCCGAGCATGTGCAATGGAACGAGGCTACTTATAAAGGAATTAAAGGACAATTATTTTGTAGCAACAATTATAACTGGCCCAACTCCCAACTGATCTACCAATTCCATTTAAACGGCTTCAATTTCCTATCAAAACATCACGTTCAATCCGTGACCTTTAATATTCAGTATGTTATAAGTTTGTAAATCAGTATGGAAATACGGTTGGCTTTTTTGCAGGTAGATTATGGGCAATTTTAAAAATATGCGATAGTTAGCAAAAAGAAGTAACTCCGCCAGAGATGGTTGGTGGGTTAACCTAAAAGCCATTTTTGCTTTTTTTTTTTGTTTTTAAAATATTTACTGTATATGTTACAGTTTTTTTTAGATCTAAATAATAAATATATTACAATTTGCTTATACACTGCTGTAGGTCCTCCACCTTTTTACAGGGTAGGTACCTACAGCTAAAAGTTTATGTTTTCATACTTTTTTAGTACAGTTATCTGTGGAAATTTTATACTGTTTGGTAAAGACTATTTAACAAGTTCTTCCTTAAACTAATTATTTTTAAACTAAAACGGGTCGAACTTGAATCGAGATAAACTACAACCAACCACGACCTATTACTGTACAATTTTTTTACTAATTTTAAAATCTTTAAGTCTTTATCTAAACACTTGTACTTGTGTGTTTCTTTAAGACTTTTTCTGTGTCCCCTGTTTCAGGAAAGTCGTACGGTCTCCTGGGCTAATGTACTGGAACGCTGTGATGTCCTGGTGCTATAACTTCGTTGTAAAGCCTGTAATGAAAGAAGCAAGGGTGTAATATTTGTGTATGTGTATATCGATAGTTAAGATATTGCACTTTTAAAAAATTCTGCGGTCTGTCGCGGTTCTGTTGAAGCGTGAAATTGAAAAGGCAGCAGTTTTGCAGTTAACTATCGGTGAAATGTAGGTGTAAAGTAAAGTATTGGTTGTCATGATCTAATGCGTTCACATAAGGCCAAAGAAGAGAAGCTCGCTTTTTCATTTGTATGAGAGTACTTCTGATTTTAAATAACAGGTGTGCGTGAAACGTACTTCCAAATACTCAATTTTATTCTTTACTAGATGTCTACAGCTAAAGAAGGAATGATTAAAGATTATTGTTGGGTTTAAACATTTAAAGCAGCTATGTATGTGCATTAGATTGTGTCGTTAGCATAAAACTAAATATTTTAAACATTGTGGACGTTGTGAGTATACATAAGATATAAAAGGATGACTAAAATGTAACATAGTATATATAAGATACAAAAGGATGACTGGAATGGAACTTAAAGAACTACTGCTCAAAGCGTAAATGAACTGAACATATATGGCATATTTTAATGCAAATCGTTCGGACGGGAGATAGGAACTAAGAAGTTTTAGTATTTAAATAGAATGGCCAATGTCATATCATTTTCGAATACGTCTATTATGCCAGAAACGGTCTGACGTTTTTTGTTTATTTTAAAGTATAACTAACATTATTTCACCTTCGTTAAGTAAGGTTGTTTCAAATAATTGCAGCTCATTTGTGGAGTTTGGGGTGATGTGATGTGGTCTAAGACTATGTTGAAATTTTGATGTGGTGATATTTGTATCTGTGTGATACCAGATTTTGTTTTTGAAACAGCACGTTGAAAATTTTACTTAAAGAGCCAAATAGAGCATCTGTCTGATTCTAATTTGGATTGGATATTGCGAACATATAGGCAGCTTTTTAGGAATCGGAAAAAAGTAAAGTAAAAAGACATGCGTTTAGGAGGTCTAGGATGATTTAAGCTATAATCTGATAGATATGAGCCCCGTTCAGATTTATTTGGCTCACAAACAAAATTTGTAGTTTTCTTGCCTTTTATCGCTAAAGGGTCAATAAACCCATTAGAATATACGAGATATAAAATATAAAAGATCGTAAAATATTACAGACAATTTATGCTATTTATAGCAATTTAGAAAAGATTTGGATTCAATAAAGTGTGTTGTGTCATAAAAAATCGACAATTGTAAAAAAACTTCAAAAACCTAAATATTGCAACCGATAATTTAACAATACGGACGTAGCAACAATGTTTGTTTGTCAACAACGCACACTGGTTTTAGCAAAATCTAATAGGCGTGCTAATTACTGAGAGTTGAGTAAAGCTGTCGGAAGATGTGTTTAAGGTCGAAGTGTCATTCAGAAGAAAGAAAGCTAGGTTATAGTACCTATAAGGTATGTTCTCCATTTTAATCCTTTCAAGTAGGCTAAAACAACCCATTATTGACCTTAATGCAAAAGTAAAACATGTTAAAATGGGCTAAAAACCATCGAAAGCAGGATATAGATGGTGGAATCGTGTAAACTGCAGTCACTGCAGAAACTTATCATCCTGATTGTCTCAACCGCTAAGTTAAATTTCCATCTTCAGTAATAGTCGGGACTTTAATGTCGACAAAAAGAGTCAGCACATTATTTTTTATCAATAGCATTTTTAACAAAGATAAATATTTTTAGACATCCTAGAGAAATCTTTGTCGCCTACTTAAAAACAGAGCAGGATCTCTGGAAATGCCTTCTGCTTCCAGCAAGACGGTGCTTCCTGCCATACTTCCAAAAAATACAACGCCTAGATTAGGTTTCTAGTAGCCCAGACCTTTCTTTCATCGAGACCTTATGGCATATCATGAAAAACAAGCTGCGAGCCACTCCTGTCAGGACTGTGCAATATCTCGAAGAAAAACTTCAGATTATTTGAAATAATTTTACTCTAGATAAATGTCAGAACTTAATAAATACGTTCCCTCGACGAATAGAAGCTGTACTTAAACATAAAGGTAATCAGTGGTAAAATGACCAACGAATTCTTGTTTCTATAGATAAAACCCCAAACTTTGTTGTTTCCCCCCTTTTTTTCCTCTAGTCAGCTTCAAGTGTAAAATAATTTTAAAATGCTGTTTGCGGAATAAAAATTAATAATTATGCCTTTATTAGTTTAAATCATCGTCAATAATTGCAAATTTACTGGGTGAGCCATCTGAAGCTGGGCGGGGTTCGCCCTTTCCTTAGAAAACTTTAAGATGGACTGAGCTACGAAAACATGATTATTAACGGTACACAAATTAAAAAAATAATCAACATGACAATCCAAATATAAAATGAAAATAAATTAAATAATTATAACAAAACCGTATTTTTAATATTCATTACCAAAGTAGTGTTAATGAAGATTTTTTGGCCTTGCCAAAAAAAAGCTTTATTAATCAATCAAAAAATACAGATCATTAAAGAAGCAAAAGTTTTGCAAATAAGTCTTTAAAACAACAACAACATGTTTTCACAATCATCAATGTAATTTTCTGGTGTTAATATAGGTACTACAGTAATACCAAATGTTAACAGGTCTTTAGCAGTAAAAAATTGTTAGCTGTGAAAATTTTAGTGGAACCAGCAGGCATTATAAACTATGCAATTATTATGGACTTATCATGAACAAATACGTATCTTTGTAAAAGTACCTTTTTACTTTGAAGAAACATGAAGTACTGTGTAGCATTTATTTCTTTTGAATTAATTCGTTTCTATATATAATAATGCGGCCCTGTTTCTTAAAATTAACCATAACAACGCAGTATTTGGAATGACTAAGACACATCTTCCTTATCACTTGCAACACTTTGATTGACCAATCAGAGTCATTCCTCGTAACGTCGTTATCCCTCTTAGGTACGTGATAATTTTCCTTTTAAAATCCACATTTATTGCATTTTTGTTTCACATTTTTTTTGCCGGCTTTTTTAACTTACGGGAGAGTTTGTGCTCCCAGTGTTACATTGAAGGGATGTGTTTATTAATGTAACCCCTTCAAATGCTTTCAGATATGTACCTTTTAATCTTTACCTTTTATCTGCCAACAGTTAGTTTTTATCTTTATTGCTACCTATTTTTGATCATCAAGAAAATACAATTTATGGAAATGCAACTTACGTTGAACATCTAAGAAAAAAAAAAGTGGGTACCTATTTATTTTTTTGGAAGCTTTGAATTTTGTTTTATTTTAGCACTAATTGTATTTTGATTAATAATTTTATAATAGGTACCCAATTAATTCAAGTTAATAACAAAAGCTATTAGGTGAAACCAACAAAGTTTTAATTTTTTTTACAACTTCTATTTCTTTTCAACAAAATATACATCCAAAAAACGCTTAGGTACACTTTTCTTCTCTTTATGTAATCTACTATTAAATAAACAGAAAGATAAAAATATTTTATACTTACTTTTGATATAATGTAATTAAATTTTTCATCTACATTAAGGAGAATTAATGTTTAAACAGTTAATTTCTCTTTATGAAACTGTCTGAAAACTGAACAATAAATCACTGTGATCCGAAATTTGTTTTTATTATATAGACAAACCAAAGAAAATAGTTGATAGATCAACTTTCCCAAATTGGAATCACCATGCATATTTGTCAAATAGAAATTGCTTTTACAATTAGTTTTCAAATAATTCAACAGAGTTATATTATTCTAACACACGAAAATTCACCAAGTTATTGCCTGAATGTCCAAAGTGGTCACAAAGTAAAGTGCTATCCGAGTTATACACTTGATGTGGTAATAAACTCCCACAAAGTAACTTTAAAGTAAGGAATGTTTTTAGAACAGAAAAAATATTATAGTTAACGTTTCATCAACGCTTACAGATTAGTTCAGTTATTATAGAGAGTTCGCCTCGAAATTCGATATATTTAACTAGAAACTTGTATAAACTTGTATTTTGACATCCCAAAACTTGCCTCACAATTTGCATATCGTAGATAGATACATAGATATTCATTGGGTTGGATGTTAGCCTATATCACTGCGACCTTTACAGATCTATTGTGAACACTTATCATCTATAGAATACCTTGTCTAGCCTTGCCTTCTTAATGAGACTTAATGGCCTTGACAGTGGCCTCTCCACGTAACCTGGAGCTACTGGTTTCTCCTCTTCCAGTACTAGATACCGTGTCCTTGCAAGGCCTTCACATTGCCATAAGACATGAAATGCGGTTTCCTTCTTCTCTTAGCAGTATCGACAGATAGTTAGTTAGCTTAGTTCAGCTGACTCAATCATTCTAACATCATTTCGCCTTTGTGATAGCAGCTCTGCAGTAAACTTCGCCGAGTGTCCTTTTATGAAGATTTTGGCTTATCGCTTGCCCAGTGATTTTTCCCACCACTTCTTGGCCTTCTCAAGCCTTTATTTATCAATTACTGCCTTTCTGAAGGTGTCAGCAACCCCGCCGAATGGTTCCGGGCCAATAATTTTTGCAAATATCTCTTTCCATGTGGGTTTTACGGTATTTGTAATTATTAGCAACATTATAGAGAATTAAATTCTCTACAAATTCTTTTTAAAGATTATTTCATATCTCGATTTTTTTTTTAAATAGAGTGCGGAGATTGCCCAGATAGAGTAATCATTTGAGGTCACTTCGAAAATATTCCATTCGAAAATACATAATATTAAGTTAATAGATTATTACTAAATATTTTATTATTATTTTTATTACCATTAATTCAATTTTTCTTGATTCCTTATCCATAAATGTAAATTTATTAAATAACTGGTACCCGCCCGTGTAGTTAAAAAATTGTTAAGGGATAAACTCGAATCATATTTTTGATTCTGATCCAATTTATACAAAGACTTTTAACTAAACAAAAAAAATGAAATACATTTTTTATCAAAATTGCTGAAATTTAAATTTAAAATGTGTTCTTCCTCCTCTTCATTATCGGTCATCGACGTCCCGCTGCTGTAGAATTTTAAGTTCCTCATCGTTATTGCTTTCTACGACATTCGTCTGTACGTTTGATGGTTTCTGGGTCAAAGCTTAAATCATCATTTACTTCGGTCTGATATTGTACAACATTGAGACAAGCTTGCTCATTTTGCTGACCAGAAGCTAAAGAGCATTGCAACCCCGCTTTCCTGCATCCACATCTTGAGCTACAACCACTCTTGCAGTTACAGATAATTGTTTTAGTAATTCTTTCGGAGCAAGTGGTAAATTTGTTATGATAGGTTTCAAAAATTCGTTATGTATTTTTCAACCCCATTCTTGGATTTTCCAATCAAGTCCTACCCAAGTTTAAACTTGGTAAAAATCACGATTGAAATGTAGGTGAGTTGCTCCACTTGTTGATGGAATATTTGACGACCGCACAGGTTTACTCTGCCTTGTTAATTTGACGTATAATGCATAACGGAGATAATAAGGTTTTAAATAAATCTTTGACCAGACAGTTAGCTTCTTTAACTGCTAAAACAAGTTGTTCCAAATTAGTCAGTTGTTAAAAACGTTATCTCCTTATTTTAAACAGCGCAGAAGTTGGGTCGCTGCCACTTAATGCGTGAAGAATCAAAATGTGTTGTCTAGAACGAGGATATTTATTTAAACTTTTGGAAGGTTATATTTCAGTTTTAACCTTTGCTTTGCCAACTTTTTAAAAAAAAAATTCTTGTTCAGAAGATAGTGTACGCCCAATTAAAATGACAAGTAAATATTATATATCTTCACTGATTATAACTGCTATTTTTTCAGGTTTTAATTTTTAATTATAAGGACATCTGCATCATTTTCGGTGATATTAACAGCTTGTTTGTTTTAAGCATTAGCTTCTCTTTATTAATGCGATTTGAAGGAAATACTTTAACATATAAAAAATGTTTTAAACAAAAGTTTAATTCTCTATAATATTGCTAATAAATAGAAATAGCGTAAAACCCACAGGAAACGAGATATTACATTTGCAAAAAATGTACAAACATCGATTTTAGTGACCTTTTAACCTTTATTAGAAGCTAACACCTCACGATCTGTGAATTTTGAGTTCTGTCATGTCAAAATACAAGTTTATACAAATTTCTAGCTGGATATGTCGAATTCCGAGATTCTCACCTAATTTTAACTAAGATAACTGGACTAAATAAACAAATAATATCTTTGGATTTTTACGTTGTAGGTATTTAAACCAGAAGTTGTTGACTATCCCAGCGTCAGTAGATGCAAATATTAGATTAACAGAGTAGTGGATGACACGCAATATAGTACCGGTTAAATTTTTATAACTTTAAATACGAACCTATTCGAAATATCTTCTGCTAATGTTAGATAAGTATTATGTCGGTTGTTCTTAAACTTAGTAGTAGAAAGCAAAGAAATAAGACAAAAACCAAAACGAGCAGCTTAACGTTAATAGATTCCAAGAAAACATGTGACATCTCCAAAAAAGGTTTATTATATGTGAGTATATTGATCAGCTATATCCGTTATTCGCTCCAAGTTCTAGCTATCTGACTAATCTTAAAGGCCGTTACACACTAAGTACCTGATTTGGTTGGGCCGACAGGATAATTTTGTCAGATCAGACGTCATATTAGGTCGTGTGTAGATGTGTCGTCTGACGAGCCACCTGACAATCCTGTCATGTCGGGTCTTGTCAGGTGGCCAAACCATCTGATCCCCGACCGACCGACCAAATTATATAGTGTGTAGCACTGTCGGGATTGATTAAATATATTTAATGCACGGGTGAACAATTGTTTTTTTTTCGTTGAACACCACAAGTGGACACGAACTAGACTGACTAAATCGTGTGGTGGTCGTACTGTGTCTACGCAACGTCTGATTTGGTCAGGTATCCTGTCGGTCCGACCAAGTCAGGTAGTGTGTAACGGCCTTAACAGTTTAATTATTATTTACGATTTCTGAATATTTTTTTTAAAGTGCTTTAAACAAGCTTTAAAGTATAAAATATATTTGTTTTCCATTTCGTTTAAATCCAGAAATCTTTGATTTTAGAACAATAGGTATTCCAACACTTTGGCCTGAGTCTCCCAGATAGTAAGTTATTTTAAAAGTGTTGAACGCTTTTTAAAAGCTGTTTAAAAGCTGTATAAAAAACAGTTTAACCTGTTTTTAAAATAAGTCGCTTTTTAATTGTTTATTGAACATATTTATGTGTAACAGCTTTTTCTTAAGCAATCTAACTGGTTTTGAAAACAAGTTGAACTGTTATTTAAACAGCTTCTAAACAGCTTTAAGTCCCTTTTAAACAGATTTAAGCAGTTTTTAAACTTCTTTAAACATTTTTAAATACCTACAACAGCTTGCTGTCTGGAGGTGTCTGGTCAAGGTGTCGGAGTACCCACTTTTTTTACAAACCGTATACAAAGCGCGTAAGATTTATATTTGGCAAAATTTTCCAGAAGTAAAAGGCCAGGCTTATATGTAAACGGTGTAGGTATAGCCTTACAGATTATAATTTTTTATGACAACTACTAAGAAGAGACATCCTGAGAGATTATTGGACTTTATAGTCGATTTAACATCCAATAAATATTTACAGGTGTGGAGTATGGTTGTGGTGTGTTCTCTTTTAGATAGTGATGAGCGAGACTGGTCTTGGTCTTGCGGTCTTGGTCTTGGTCTTGCAGAAAATGCAAGACCAAGACCAACTTCAAGCTGCAAGATCAAGACCAAGACCGAGCAGTGCAAGACTTATGCAAGACCAAGACTTAGCATTGCAAGACTTACGCAAGACCAAGACCAAGCCTGCAAGAGTCTTGCGGTCTTGCGTTTTTTAAACATATAAACCGAAAAATAAAGCAGCCACGGATCATTTTAAACTCTAACCTTTTTACTTAGCACAACTTGTGCTAACGATCTAAAAACAAAATAAAACTGCCGCGGATATTTTTAACCCCAACTCATTTACTAACCACAACCTGTTTTAACAAAGTATTTTTTGTTCATATATGTATATTTTAACCTAAGGAATCCGACCTCAAGTTTTTGTGCAATACTTATAAATCACTGTGTATATTATAAAGAACCTAGGATGACGCTTTATATTATCAGAATATGCATCTTATTACAATATCTAAAGGGCATACCTATGGCCATAATCACATTCAAAAATATTTTTCTTTCGTCCAATACTAATCAATTTATTTATTTTAATTTAGAATTAACCTTGTATATGTATTTTAAAGGAGTTTATCTGTGACGATTTTGGGCACTTTAAATTTCTACAAACCTTTCAAATGGCACAATGTTTTTAGAACAAATAATAATATCCATAATTACAATACCCTTAAGCAGAGCCATAAATCACCAAACAATAGAAAAGCGGCCGGCGGCCTGTTAGGCAAAAGGAATAATTTATATTATTGGTATTTTATTAGACTTTGCAAAGAGTGTTGAATATTGGGGTTGTAAATAAACATACCACAAATTTAGTGAATTTTTTAATATTATTCCGGGTAATGATAAAGGGAACTGCGCATGGGATTTGTACTTTCATACTTGATTTATCGCTACAGTTTAATATAAAAAAAACAAAATTTTTATAATGCAAAAAACTATCCCTTTCATTTAATCTTTCTTTACTTGTAATGATTTTAAAAACTATTTTTTCCTATTTTTTTTTTGTAAAAATGGACCCCAGTAAATATTTAAAAAAAGTTCAAGACTTGCAAGAGTCTTGGTGCAAGACCAAGACCAACACCAAGACTGGACCCTGCAAGAACAAGACCAAGACCAAGACCGCTTAATTGACTGCAAGACCAAGACCAAGACCTTGTATGCAAGACCAAGACCAAGACTAACCCAGTCTTGGTCTTGGTCTTGCATTTGCTCATCACCACTTTTAGATATACCGCTCAAGGCTCATTGTACTGAGGAGGGACGCTCGTTTTCTTATTTTCTCAATAGTTAATTTTACCAAGGACAACCCACGTAAATCAACATCGGAAAAAATAGATTATTATTAAGAAATTTAACATTCAGCACTTTATTCAGTGATCAAAAAATAAAAATAAAAAAATAATACTTACAATCCTTATTTAATACTTTGTGGTTTGACACAAAAGTTATAGATATATCAAAATTTCGTTATTTTTTTTTTTAAATGAAAGGTGAGAAGAAAATATTAATTGAAACAACACACCAGTGAAAAGTGAAAATATCTAATAAAAACTTTACAATGTTTAGTTGGTTGTTGAATAAATAAAAAAAAACATAAAATCACATTTAACTATAAAACATACATCAAATATTCACATTAAGTGAATCTCAAAATTCAGTATAATACACATTTAAATGTAAAACCTAAGTAAAACATATTGCTAGTAATGACACTAAAACGTAAAAATATATACTTCTTAAAAGAACAAATAGTTAGAAAAAACATTTAAAATTAAGCTGGTTTCACCTAATAGATTTTGCTATTAGCTCGAGTTAAATGAGTACCTATTTTAAAATTATTATTTAAAATACAAAAAGGAAATAACAGGAATGTTACAATAAAAAACACAGATTTTTATAGATAGTAACGGCACTGCTCCAGCAAGCACACTGGTAAAAACAGTATAGTTCTTTGTATAAAATATAACAAAATCCTAAAGTTCAAAAAAAAAATAAATAGGTTTTTCTTTCTTGTTTTAGATATGTAACGAAAATGGTGTTTTCATCAGTGGTATTTTCTTGATGGTCAGAGATAGGTAGGTAGTACTAAAGGTAAAAACATACTGTTGGATTCCAAAGTTCTTTTTAGATAATTTGAGAAAAAGTTATCACAACAACAGCTCTCGAAAATAAAAGGTAAAGATGAAACGATAATTCTACTAATCACTAGTCCGAAATAACAGATATTTGAAGAAAGTACTAGTAATAAGCATACCCTTCAATGAAACACTTAGAGCACAAACCATCACGTAAGTTAAAAAAGCCGGAAAATTAAAAAACAATTGACTATAGATAGATATTTTTTGGGTTGGCTGTTAGCCTGTATCACTGCGACTTTTGCAGATCTATTGTGACTATAGATTACTCGCAGGTAAAGCAAAATACTGTAGACGGAGTATTTAAGACGAAAATTATTACGTACCTTGCAAGGGTACCAACGTCACGAAAAAATGACTGTACAATTAAAGAGTTGCTTCCGAAAAGCACGTGATAAGTAATGTGTGTCTTTTTACACGTATCCATTTTATGTTTTGCTTTATTTTAAGAAGTTATTTAAAATGTTAAAAAACAGAGGCTGTATTATTGATAGAAAACAATTTATTAAAAAAAATAATGTTACTTTTTTTAAAAATGTTACAATTTCAAAAATTAGTTATTATCTAAGTGTATTGTTAGTATACATCAGAGTAGCAAGCAATATTTAGAGCGAAACATAATGGTTATGGTATTTATGCTTCTCATATTTAACGGACCACATTGCAAAGGTAACGGTTAATTATATTCAAGGACAATAAATTACATTGTCCAGTTGTCGAGAGAGTAGTGACTGCGTCCTGTGAAATTAACTGATCATAACTTCCCGTTTTGTGACCATCCGATCTCACGCTAATTACTAACCCAATTAAACGTTGACCACCGACGTAAAATAACATTTACACCGGCACAAAAATTCAGTTTTCGAATTTGATGGTGTAGTCGATTTGCATAAATATTAGGAAAATGTCAAAAGGTTTCGAGGGAAAATAACACGAGCACAGCCAGTGATATCCGGAGGTCATTGAAAAATTATCGAAATTAATATTAGTTTACTACCGTTGGATTTTTCAATTTAGTAATTAAAAAGTTATTGATCGATTCTATTTACAAATAGATAAGAGTTTAATTGGATTTGGTCTTTATTTAATGCAGCTTAAATACGTGTAAATTTTTTATAAAGTTATCTAGTATGAAAGTTTGGTAAATACAAAATATAATATAAAATTTTCTTGGCTTTGTTTATTATATGCTTATTTTTTAACATTAAATACATAGCAAGTTTAAATACAGAGCTGGTTATAATCCCGTTTAAAAATCGATCTGATTTGATTAAAGACAAGTAAATCGAGGTCTATATACATAACGTCATTCTGTTGGAAATTCACTGCTTCTCTTGAGGATTACTCGCTTGTAACCTTTACTGTGCGACTATCTGTTTTCATTGATAATAAGGCCCCGAGTAATATACGCCTCATTATTTGGCGCGTCGAAGTTTCCGTTATAACAAATATCTTAGTGAGAATAAGTTTTAATTACATAACTCTTCACTTCAAAGGTTGAACAAAGGTATTACTTTAGATTAATAAGCAACGTATTTTGAAATTAAACATGTTTATGAGATACTTAGAAAAAGTATAAATGAATATAAAATACACCTTTAACATAAGAGAGATGTAAAAAAATGAGGTACAAAAATAATAAGTATATTTTATGCTTTTTATTGATGATCTACATAATAATATAGTGTCTTATGACAGATTTATGTTTAAACCAAAAAACACTGAAATTCGTGATGAAACTCGAGGTAGGTATATAAAAGTTTAATCTGTTCAATAGTTCAGTACAATCTATTTTATTTATAACTAGCTGACCCGGTGGACTTCGTACCGCCTAACACTGATGTCTTGTTCTCATTTTTTCGAATTTTTACGATTTTTGTTTTGTTTTTTATTGTATATAGATGTACGCGGCGCGCGTTGCTACCGCAACAACTAAAATAAATTTAAGAAAAATAAAAGAGAAGAGATGGAGAAGGAAAGAAAGTTTATAGTTTTGTTTTACTTATCGCTCCAAAATAGTTATTTATGAAACAGTTCGTGAAGTATGCTTTTTGCGCACGCACGCGATGTTTAGGGCACGAGCGAAGCGAGTGCTATATATCGCGGAAGTGCGCAAAAAGCACTTCACGCACAGTTTCATACAATATTTTATCTACGATAAACAAATAAAAAATAATTAGAAATTCAAATTTGAAAATTTAAACTACAAAACTGTCAGAATGACTTTGGTTGAAATGTAATGCTCTCATAGCAACACCATGACAACGCGGATGCTAAGGATATTTGATTATATGAAGGTGTGTCAAAAACAGTGCGAAAAAGTAAATCCCATTTAAAATACATTGTTACTTCACGCACACTTTCAATCCTTCACGCACTGCTGTCTATAATGACAGTTTTCACGAACTAAAAATTGGTACATAATATGAGGTAAAGTAGATAAATATATTTTTCGAACTTATATTTATACGAATTCGTATGGATATCTATTCATCAGTATTGAATTTGATACATGAAAGCGCCATCTGGTGGTAACTTCCATTAATACGAATATCATATTCATCTTACCCATTAAAAATACATCATCATACTGATTTTCATGACAATCGGTTGAACAGGGCAGAAGTTACTACTCTGTAGCGTCACCTGGTGGCAAGTGGCATCAATGAGCATATCATACAAACCTTCTCCGTGAAAAACTACATATACATACCAATTTTCATGACAATCGGTTGAACGGGGCAGAAGTTGTTACTCTGCAGCGCCACCTGGTGGCGAGTGACATTAATAAGCATAGCATATAAACCTTCTCCGTGGAAAAATACATATACATACCAATTTTCATGACAATCGGTTGAACGGGGCAGAAGTTGCTACTCTGCAGCGCCACCTGGTGGCGAGTGGCATCAATGAGCATATCATACAAACCTTCTTCGTGGAAAAATACATATGCATACCAATTCTCATAACAATCGGTTGAACAGGGCAGAAATTGCTACTCTGCAGCGCCACCTGGTGGCGAGTGGCATCAATAAGCATATCATACAAATCTTCTCCGTGGTAAAATACATATACATACCAATTTTCATGACAATTGGTTGAACGGGGCAGAAGTTGCTACTTTGCAGCGCCACCTGGTGGCGAGTGACATCAATGAGCATATCATATAAACCTTTTCGGTGGAAAAATACATATATACACCAATTTTCATAATAATCGGTCCAGTAGTTTTTGAGTTCATCGATTTCGTACATAAAAACACATCCTTTTTTATATATATAGATTAATTTATGCAGACAAAAATGACTGAGTTACAGTTTCGGCGCAAACTAAGATCGATTACACCATGCATAGTTAGTAGATCAGTATTTGGCGTACCATTTTCTGGATAAATACCATCTAACTTAAAACTGTCAACAAAACGTCTTTGAACAGCCTCGATTTTGTCAATATGTGCCCGATAATAAGGATTCCAAACAACAGATCCAAATTTCAGTTTTGATCTAACAAACGCATAGTTCAAAGTCTTAAGCGTAGATACCCTGACGAATTCTCTTCCAACCCGAAACACAAAGCCAATCATTCTAAATGCACTTGCAACAGTAGATTCGATATGGGAATAAACGTAAGTTGTGAATCAAAATTCACTCCAAGATCAACAAAGATACTGAGACGATATCTTGTATAGCATACCTTGTATTGCATAGTTAAAGTGTATTATATCGGATTTGGTAGTAATCGAAATAACTTGACACTTGGCAATATTCAAAGAAAGATTATTTAGCCTACACCAGTTTTTAATACCAAATAAGCTTAGAGAAAGTTTATTTGGTCTACAATAGTATTTAATACAAAATAAGCTTAGGGAAAGACGCCTACAGTCAGTCGGGTCGCAAATTTAACAAAAAACTTTTAAGTCATCAGCATATAAGACACAATTGCCATTAATTACATCCAGAATATCATTATTAAACAGCAACGGTCCAAAAATAGATCCCTGTGGAACCCCAGACTTAAAGCCCTTAAGGAAAACATATTGTAACGGGATAACCGTAAAGGAAGGGACCTTAATTTGGAAGATTATTATTGACAGTTGATTTTTAGAAACTTCTAAAAGCACTGACTAGATTAAATAATGTTTCTAGAAAATTCTAGAAACTTCTAAACACACTGACTAGATTAAATAATGTTTCTAGAAAAATCTAGAAAGATCTAAACACACTGACTAGATTAAATAAAGTTGTATATAAGGGGATGTATGGGCAGTTAACGTCAGTTCAAGTTCAAATATTCACAAGAGTTCATTGTATTGTCAAGCAGTTTAGACATTATCCAGCAGAGTTCAGTGTATCTTAACAATTTTGTAAATAAATTGTGTAAAAGTCCCCAGAAGTGTTTCAAATTAGTGTCAGGTGTGGGGTGAAGATATAAGAATGCCTGAAAAAAAATGAACTATTGGTGGCTAAGCTCAGAAGAGAGCTCGAAGAATTAGAGTTGGAAACTACTGGGACCAAATCTGTATTGTTAAATAGGCTCCGTGGTTACTACCTAAGTAATAATTGGACCGTGACGTTGTGGAGTTCAAGGACCCGGTTCAAAAAGCAATTTCTGAGCTATCCAGTCAGATGAAGAGCCAGCGCGAAGATATGTCCCAGCTGTCACAACAAATGACGAACCAACAGCAAATATCACATCTTCGTGACGAGCAAAATCAGCAAGTGGACAACTTGAATCAGCAAGTGGACAACATGAATCAGCAAGTGACCAACATGCGAGACGAGCAAAATCAACAAGTCGCCAACTTGCGCGACGAGCAAAACCAGATCAACCAGCAACTGCAGTCCGGAATAAGGAAGCTTAACACGTTGACTGCCACGGCAATTTTCAGAATTCCGGTCTAAAAAGCCAATTTCATTTAATCATTTTATATTATTAAAAACTCTAATTATATTACATAGTAATCATAAAAAAGCGTAGAAAATGTATTTTTTGTACAACTGTCATTAAAAGTGACACTTTTAATGATAGCAAACAATGTTAAAATTGATTGTTTACATGGCAACGTGTTAAAAATACTTTTAACACGCTTCAGTTTACTTTTAACACGGTTTAGTTTACTTTTAACACGGTTTAGTTTATTGTCATTGCAAATTCGCCCATTTCATTATCAAAATAGGTCAGTTGTACAAAAAACATTGTATGGTATTTGTGTTAAAAGTAATTTTATTTTGTTCGTGAAATTGTTCAATTCGCTCCGCTCATTTCACAAACTTTTTCACTCACAAAATAAAACGTCACTTTTAGCACTTATATCATAAATAACTATTTTTAAAAAAAAGGTCTTACGAATTATCTCGTAGTTGGCTTATGTAAATTTTTTATAATTATATTTTCTGTTTATTTATTAATAAAATACGGTTTTAATTTAATACCTTCTGATTGGTCCAAGATAAAAAATTAAAAATTTGGGTGAACATCATTTTTATAAAGACGCATTTCTCCTGCCACTTTTCACCTGCCCTATTCCATTCTAAGGGTGCAAATCAAGGAACCCCTGTTAATATTTTTTTTGTAACTTTCTTAGCAATTAATATTTGCAATAACAAAAAAATATTTTAGGAAGTTTTGATTATTTAGAAACTTTTTTGTTCCCTGTCGTTTTTTGCGAAAAAATAAAAAGTAGGACCATGTCAATTGACTATCGTGTATCGCGATCAAGTAGCGCATATTTTACCACCCCTCTTTAAAGGGTTATAACTATGACAGGAGTCTCTAAAAATTTTTTTTTTATAGGAAAGACCCTACTTATTTGTCATCAAGGAATACGTATACGAAGTTTCCGTAGTTAATTCTGGGACACCCTTTATAGTTTAAGTTTATAGAAAATTTAACAGGAGCAACGAATAACGATATATAAATCGTTACGGTTTACATGAATAAAGATTTCGATGAAAAAGGAAAAACATCTTTACCTTTGTATTAATTAGTTTTAAATACATAAAAAATAATGAGAAAGACAAGCCGTATAGTGCCAAAGTAAACAAGTAACAAAAATGTGTATAATATTTTTAAATATTTAAAATGATCAAAAAATGACAAGAAGTAGGAAACGTCTGGTAAATAAAAAAGTCAACATAACTCAAACTCACAAACTCAATCTCACTTTTAAAGTAGGTATTTTTATAAAGACGTATATCTATAAGAAGGAAAACACAAAAAGTTTCCACTCAATAAAAAACCATCATCAAAACTAAAAAGAAAATAAACTCAATCGAATGATACAATAAATCAATCAAGATTTTTATGTTTGAATCCCATATATTAACAAATTCCGTTCGGAAGTATTGGAAGCAAAAAAGGGAAGAGTTTTTTTTCTATTTTATCGTGGACTAAAAAACGATATAACTCAGAAAGAAAATTTAATACAATTTGTCTTTGAGATAATTTATACAAGATAAGCAATAACTTAATATTTTTAAGTAATTACAGATCTTATAATGTTGAGAGGCTTGGGAGTTTCAGAAAAAGTTCACACAAGTTTGTTAAATAAAAAGGCTCAAAAAAGCTCAGTGACATTAGAAGTGTTACACCAAGAAGGAATAATTTCCTTATCTTAATTTTTTGGCAACTTGGTAGATTTACATCGAGAATAAAACGATAACATTTTCAACATTTTTTAATAATGTATAACAAAAAAAATATTGTGTTTGGCTACCCCGTGACTGAATACACTCATGTAAACGTCTAGGCATTGACAAAATGAGATGATCAATGTCTGCTTGTGGTATTTCGTTTCATGCAACTTGAACTTTATGGATTAACTGTGCCAGAGTTTGTGAAGGATGGTGTAAATTGGACAGTCTTCTTCCCATCATATGCCACACATGTTCGATGGGATTTAATTCTGGTGAACGGGGTGGCCACGGCAAAAGATTAACGCCAACTTCTTGGAGAAAGTTCATAGTTCGACGAGCAATATGGAGACGCGCGTTATCTTGCTGAAAAAGGACGTGTCGACGGCCGTCTAGATAAGACAGTAAAGTGGTTTGTGAGACATCATCAACATAACGTACAGCTGTCATACTGCCTCGAATGAACACAAGTCGTGATCGGCTACCAAAGGCAATAGACCCCCAAACCATTACTCCGACTGTCCTGTGTACATGTCTTTTAAGAACAAACCGGTATCTCGTCGTTCTCTACGGCGGCGTCTTACCCTTCTACGGCCATCGTGCATGCCTAAACAAAATCGCGATTCATCGCTGAATGCTACATTATGCCATTCTTCCACCCATTGCTTCCGTTCTCTGCACCAAATCAAACGTTGATGGCAATGGTCCTGGGTCAAAGGTACCACTAGTCGTGGGCGGTATGAAAACAGTCTAAAGGCTCGAATGCAACGGTATAGTGTACGTATAGTAACAGGTCTACCTTTCTCTCCAAACCATTGATCAGCGATTTGACGCGTAGTAGCAAAACGATCTCGCAGAGCAAGTAGTCTGAAGCGCCAATCTTGACGCTCTGTGGTACGCCTTGGTTGGTCAGTTGGTCTTCTTCATGTTCTCTACCTTCGTTTGTCCACACACGACACACACGCATTACCCTCATTGCCGTACACGAAGGGCAATTTGGCGATACGACAAACCCATATCTTTATAGGCAACAATTCTACCCCTGACAAAATCGCTAACATGGTGGTAATTTTGATATCCTCGAACTCGAGGCATTTTGTTACACTGACTACAATTAGACTAAGGAACCATAATTAAAAATTCTTCACCAACCGGTCTTCATAAATCGTTTTTTTTTTTTTTAATTTAAGATAAAATTTTATTTTTACCAAAACTATTAAAAATGTATGCAGTTTAGATTTAAAGAAGTATAGAGTAAACAAAAAAATTATCTTTGAAAACGACAACCGATCTGTTTGTCGAAAGCTCACAAACGTTTTTAAAAAAAATATTTTTATTTTTGTTAGGCATCTTCAGTTTTAAAAGACGACCCTTGACAAATTTGACATATCTATCAAGATCAATAAGCAAGGGTCATTTTCAAAATATTGATTTATATTTTTGATAAGTTTGTTTTAGTGGCAAAAAGATCCCCGAATAAAGAAGTAAATAGATGTTATTATGTCACAAAGAAGCTATCGAGAATATTTAAACAAGTTTTTTACCAAACTAAATGCTATATAGTTGATACTTCCCGTTAGTTACAGGGTACTAAATGGATTTAATTACTACTGTATCCACATAAGCCATAAAAAAACACAAACGAACTGAGAAACACACCGGTATTGATTTGTACAATAAAAACTAAAATCACACGCCTTCCGAAGTTGATCTAACGAGCCTCTCCGTCAGAAAAGATAAGAATGGGATTAAATATCGCCAAAGATTCGAATTCTTGAATTTTGACATAGAATTTGGGCACGAAGAAAGTGTGTTTACGGTTTGTCCACACAAGCTCATGAGTGACAAAAAATGCTTCGAATTCAACATTCAAGAAACATCATTAAAAATGCCAAGAAAAATAAAAACTTTCTGTACAACATTGTGACAGGTGACGAAACCCGGTGTTTTTTAAAACAATCCCTAAACCTAGCGTCAAATTTTCGCATGGAAGCACCCAAGCTAACCAAATCCGAAAAGCGTTAGGAAACGTCAAAAGTGAAAACAATGTTTATTTGTTTCTACGATTTGAAGTGAATTATTTATAAAGTATATCTTCCAGCGGGCAAACGGTTAATGCTGTGTATTATCTTGGTGTTAAAACGCGTTTGCTCTCGCGTATTTGTCATGCTCGGTCAGAATATCGCAAAGAAATAAGCTACCGCTTGTTGCACTATAATGCATTATCACATGAATTGACACTTGTGTCCAATTTTTTGAGAAATGCCAAAGTGGAATCCATCCAATAGGCGTCGACTACCATTTTGACGAACATTTCGATCAATGAGCTAAGATCCTTATTAGAAAAACTTGTGGATCGTGCAAATCGCTGAATTAATTCTTAAGGGGACAATGTTAAATAAAATAAATTCCATTTGAAAAAAAATTGCCACGTTTTTTTCTTTATCTCACTTAACAAAAGGTTAAGGACTATTTTCAAGAATAAAAAAAATCTTCTATCAACAATTACACAAATTGCGTTGGTGGTCACTCTACTGGCAAACTATGCCCGAGCTCAGCCGTAGAGGGATGATAAATAAGTAAGCTGCGCCACCGACTTAGACGGTACAAGCCGGAAACCCCGGAAATATTCCAAGTTTTGACGCTAGTTAAAATTAGGTAAAATAAAATTATGGGAAAATAAAAGACAGAACCTGAAGAATTTCCGAAATAATATTTAGGTAAACATTGTAAAATTTACTATCAGACAGCAGGTGAGTTTTATACAATTTATAATTTCAATAGCTAACAATAACAATACTAAACGAAAATACGCCTGTTACAAAATGTTGGCACTCTTTTTCTTTGTCCAGGTAATTTTGCGACAGGTCTCGTATATTGATAAAAAAAAAATAAAATGTAAAAAGAATTACATGACAATTAATACAAAACATAGTCTATTAGCTATTATGGCTTTAAATAAAATAAACAGTAAATTATAAATTTATGAAACAACCTATAATGGTGTCATAAAAGTAACAAAAAAGTTTTCTTGAATATAAGAAATCATTATTTAAGATTTAAATTATTTACCAGAATTCTCATATTGCGAGTTTCCTATAGTGGTAAGAATAATTTTTATAATGATTAAATATTACGTATAATTATGTTTTATATGTATATTAGACCATCCCTATCCCTATTACTAATATTATAAATGTGAATGTAAGTTTGTTTGTTACGCTTTCACGCGAAAACTACTCATCCGACATCCAATCATCATGAAACTTTGTACACATATTCTTGGAGGTATTAGAAGTAACAAAGGATACTTTTTATTAAAGAAAATTATTTTTTATTTTTTACGACAAAAAAATACCTTTCTAAATTGGATAATATAACGCTACCGTAAGGTGGCGTAGGTAATATCTCATACATTTAAACGAGCAATTACTACTAAATTAACTACTATGACACCACCGTAAGGTAAGGTATATATCTAAAATATTTAATCGATAAATTATAAAATACAACGAAAAAATAGTATAAACCTGATAACGAGAAAATATGATATAATAAAAAAAAATCATTGAATCAAAATAATAAAAATTCGAAAAAACGGAAAATGAAAAAAAGTCACGACAGTGTTATGTGGTACGAAGTCCGCCGGGACAGCTAGTATATAGATATTTACATTGCTATAGAAGTACATTTTTCTAAAATCAATAAAAATGTTTGGGTAAACCGAAACACTTTTTAGCAAAGGAACTTAACATTAACTTATCACGTAGATTTAAAATTTGCTTTAACTCAGAGTAATATATGTTACATATTTGTTATCTTGTATTTTCTATATCTCTCATGTCACCTATAAAACATCTACTTCGTTACAGTAAAAAGATTTATGAAACCCGAATGACATTTTTTTATTCGTTATTTTTAACCCTTCTTAAATTCAACTTATTTCTTAAATGAGTAAAGTTTTTTTTGCAAAAAAAATGTTTGGAAATCCATTTATCTCAAGAATCCAATCAATAAAAGATAAATTATTTGAAAAAAAAGTTAATGCCGGTTTTGTTATTATATTTGCTGGAGAAATCTCTATGGAGTCACGAAAAAAAATGATTGAGACTTGTTATTCAGACCACCGATTCAAAATGTAAATATGTATAATAATAAAATAAAGCTTTCGTTAAAGCTACAGACCATTATTTAAGATGTAAATGAGACCTTTACAAGCAAGGAATCTCTACAAGATTGCACTTTTATGTTTCTATAATTAAACTAAAAAGACCATCGCCTTACAAAATGTTTTTTTTTTAATTACAAAACTAAAAAATTAATTTACTTAGTCTAGCTTCAAGTGTGGTACGAATTTTAATCTACAGCTTTTTTGAATCAATCAATCAATGCTTACATTGTGCGACGTTTCTAAAGTATTTGAATGTATCTTCCATGATATTACTAGAGAAAAAATTAAAATATTATGGTGTAAGGGGCTCTATTTTATTAGTTTTGGTGAGAAGTTTTTTTTTTAAATTGCATATAGTTTAAATTCGCGTGTTAAAACTTTGTACACAGGAGTTGCCCTGAGGTCGATTCTGGGGCCTCTCTTGTTCATCATTTATTTTCAGTCAAGCTTTAGAGTGTTCACTTGGATGATGCACAAATAAGTGCATTAAAAAGTATATTGGCTTCTTTGCTATTTCTCCTCCGCAAGTAAAAGAGCTACTTATGCTGGTATGTCTTAAAATTGGCTTCTTTTGCGCTATTTCATTCTGCACTAAATTGTGGCATTGTTTTATGAGGAAATGCATATAAAGCAGTAAATGTCTTTCATTAAAAAAAAGGCAATTCGCGTCATTTCCGGTGCAGGATATCGTGACCATTTAAAAGGCACAAAATTCTTTCCCTACCTGGTCCAAAGAACACAAAAAATAATTATTTAACTTTGTTGTTTGCATTTGATATTTAATATTTTGCTGTTTATACCTTAAATATTGTATTTTAAATATTTTGACTGTTATTTACTTGTTTTTTATTTTTGTCTATTGAGAATCCGCATACTTTTTATGACTGTAAATATTTTTTACTGAAGGTAAACAGTAAAATTTACTTACTTACTTAATTTCTTTGTACCAATGCGTCCAAAGGTGTACTAAGAAACTTCTTGATGAGATCTGGACTTTTCTTTATAAGAAACGACACAAAATAGCAAAAAACCAAACTGACTTTAAATTAAAACTAATTATTTTTGTAAAAACACGTTTTTAAGACAAAACTGTAATTAAAATTCTTCCATTAGAGTTAAAAAACAGCTACACTGGAAATTCCTATTAAAATGATTCTAGGTCAATATCAGCTCTTTTGAAACTCACAACGAAAGTTTATTATATTATTAACAACTTTAACTTACTTTGTACCAAGGTTTTTAAACAAGTCTAACTTACGTGTATTTTAGACAACAAGAGATCGTTTCTCAAATAACCAGTAAATTACTATAACCAAATAGAGAAATGCCTAATTTAAAAAATCAAAAACTATTGTGAGTATTCACCTGCAAATTTATTTAACTGAAAAGGTTTTAACCAACAAAAAAGTGTACCTGCTTCAGTTGACGACAGCATCTTAGTTAACTAAAAAGTTTCGCCCGAGAGTATTGGGGGCGCTTATTTTTTTTCGATATTTATTCTATTAAGTCCCTCGTTGTCATTTCAACCTGTTTTTTTGATCGTCTTACCAATTTCTATGACTTTTGTGCAGTAAATGCACGAGGTATTCCACTTTTCGGGCAATTCTGACATGGTATTTCCGCCTCCGCTACGGTTCGGCGTAAAACATTTTCATTCTGAAATATTCAACAGACTTTAACATTGGGTAGCCGCCCAACTAACCTACAGATACTCTTTCTTATATTTCATTTATACATATTTAAGTGAAAACTTTGTTATAAATAAAGTCAATGTAAAAAGTAAGAAAGTATCATCGAATTTAATCATATATGCATTAAATACATGAGTGTCGGAAAACCACTAAAATTTTTCAAATAGGGTTCTCTGATCTGGACCAAAATCACAAGGATTCTTTCCCATGACATAAGAATTTTACATACTAAATTTCATTTCTCTGTTCACGAGTTATACCGCAGACAAACGGAGAAAAATTTGTATTATATATACGAATGGAAAACCATTAAAATTTTACCATTTTATGATGTAAACCAAAATTAGTAGGGTTTTGCTTTATCATATGAGGATTCTGTAAACCCAATTTAATGACCCTGTGATCTTCGGTTCAAGAGTTATAAGACACACAAAGGGAGAAAGTATGAATTATCTACATGAGTTTCGGAATACCATTAAAATTTTACCGTTAGAGTTTTTCTATCTAAGCCAAAATTAATAAGGTTTTTACCTTATTACCCAAATTTTATAACCCTGTAACCTTCCGTTCAACAGTTATAGTACACACGGACGGAACGACGATCTTATGAAGGACCTTAATGATTCTTAATAAATCTCAACTGACAATAAACAAACTAAACTAGCTTTTGTTTCAAAAGGTCATTTAATAATCTTTGGAGTCCGGGAATGTGCTTTTACTAAAAGATATACATACTATGTTTTCTGAAATCGCATTAAATATAATCGTAAATTAAAAAAGTCTTATATATGCATACCTGTTTTTGATTATCATCTTATTTTCTATAAAACCGTTTCGTTGACATTGTTTGTTAATCATTGTTTATTAGTGCCACAAAGTGTCAGTTCGGTTAGTTACATATTGCTTTAAATATTTTAAATTATATTTAAAATGGACAGTGCCGATGATGTTCAGAGGTGCAAAACGCCTCGAGAGTTACTAAACACTACTACAAATGTGGTTTTAAATTTATTGCCAAATAAATCCAAGGCAAAATATGAATTTGCTTATAAACGTTTTATGGATCATTCCCGTACAGTACGGAAAAAATATTCCCGTACAGTCCGGAAAAGTTCGTTGCCCAGCAACGGATTAAAATACAAGAATAGTGGATTTTGCGGCTCGAATTTGATCCGAGAAACTAGGCATTTCCAAGCGATTTCACAAAAACACCTTTCCGAACCTGACAGCCAGTATTGGTAAAAATGGCTCAATGCTTGTTACTGGCCTCCGAGTGCTACCAATGAGGATCTACACGTTTCGTTAGCGCGAAATTTAAGTTAGGTTTTAAAAGGCAGTTCAACTCTCCAACGTGAGCAAGTCTCCCGGACGCCCACTAAGGTATGGATGTGCTGTGAACTGCCAATGAAAAAATATGATTTAAAACCGAAACTGCATGTCATTTTGTACATATTTCTCCTAATCTAACAGGGTAAACATAATATTTGTCATAATTTACTCTAACTTAATATACGGGCAGAAAATTGAATTGCATAATAAAACATAATTATTAAAATATACATTAACTTAATATAATAGTAACACGGTACTAAGTTAATAACAATTTATTACATTTATGTAAACCAGAATCCTTCATTAGCTTGATGTAGTCATTTAGACTTAATTAGTTTATTAACTGTTAAATTCCAGACAGAATATGGCTATATCATGATGGTCGTTATATTACAAGTTTCGTATATTCAGTGACAAATTGCAGTTAAGGGTATCCAATAGAAATGAATCTCTTGTTGCTTTAGGAAATTCTTGGGTTATCTTATAGCATAAGACATCGAATAAATAATTCAACTAACTGATTCTACATATTTTCTATAGGAAACTTTGTGATTGTATTAATGGAAAGGGTTTTTCATAGTTTTATTTTACAACTATAGGGTAAGTTCGGTGGAGATGGAAGTAGTTTTTCTCAAACGCTATAAAAATCAAACTGAAGGTACTGTTTTTAAAATTGTTATTTGAGACCAGTTTTTAATGAATTAAGTATAAAAATACATAAAGTAATTAACAATTTTTTATTAAAAAAAAAACACATAACTTAAACTCTCTATTAGCAATCTTTTCCGAGGTGTTCTGCTTTTCTTCTCTTCTCTATTTTGGCAACAGTTCAAGCACATGTTTGCGAATTCGGTACCTACAGTTTTTATGTACCCAAAATAAACAAATAACACATTGTTACCAGTTTTTTATAACTTGGGTTGTGTAATAATTTATCCCACACCTAGCACAGTTAGCTTGTTCATATTTAATATCAATATCTGAATCGCAAATTATAAGATCTTCCTTGCCCTCAATGCTTTCTAAAATCATTCAAACATGCTTTAATAAGTTCGTCTTTACCGGACCGGGTATAGCCATCTCTCCTTATTTGACCGGAAGAGCTGGCCATATCGAGTCTAAAGTGACTTCGCATTGTTAACAATTTTAAAGTTCAAATGTAATAAACCAATGGTAAAACATAAAAACTACAGGTTTCCATTAAAATTTTTACTCCACGAGGTAAAATGATGACCAATTGTAAAAAATTTTTACTTTTGAAAACAAATAAAGAAATTTTCACTTAATTTTTTATTTAATTCCACTTTACCTTTGCAGGTGCTGTTAATGGCCTTCATTGGTAAAAGCGTATCAAGCATAAACTAGTGCCATCTAGCTTTTAGTACCGAAAATAATTGACCTGGCCGTCTCTCCCGTACGGGCCTCCCCCGGACTTACTCTAATTCAAAAAAAAAATACAATCAATCGTTAGCTTTTAATGCTTGGTACTATATATAATAGTTTATTTGGTATAAAGATATGTTTTAGATTAAGATGAAATAAAAGGTTTAGTAAGACAAATTAAGACATCGCTTAAAATTTGTCTTGATCGAGTAATTTGGCTATTTACATATTTCAATATACAAGAGATTATATAAAAACTTCTTTCGAATGTTTTTCTGCTTTAAAAATATGACAATATTCTTAGTTTTTATTTTTTTACTGATTGTTTAATAACGTGAATTTTTATTCCACATGGAAATAAACAACCGTTGATATTTTTTTAACATAACGAGAAAGTCTTTTATTGTATATAGCGGAAATTCGATGAACAATTTCCATTCCTATCTGACCAGAACTCAAAGTACCTTTCTTATTCTCTCTGTTTTATATTTTTTGTACACATCTAGAATATTCAATATTTCTTACTAGTCCATAAAAAGATGTAATACAGGATCGAATCAAAAGAAAATGTTCTTGGTTTTCGCACGACTTTCATTTATATACAATTTATCCAAATCTACCTGCATTAACTAAAATAGAAATTCGATGGACAATATATTCTGGAACTAATTTAAAAAATACTTTTGTTGTCTGTCTTTTATAATAGTTATTTAAAAAAGTTATCAAATATTTTTATTTCTATTAAAAATGTCCTTTTTGTGTTTGCACTTAAAATTGGATTAGCATTTTTACATTTGATTACAAAATCTGTTCTGAAACCTAATAAAACAATAAAAGCGGCCAAATGCTGGTCAAACTCGTCCATGAAGGGTTTCGTAGCAGCAAATAACATAATATTGTAATAGATGAGACCAATGAAATCGAACAATTAATGACAAAATTAGATCCCTCTTTGTCCAAATTAGAATTGTTTCCAAAAATAAACTTGGAAGAACTGATGTTGTCCAACATAAAATTAATACTGGCGATGCACGTCTGATTTGACAGTTACTCCGATGGCAGCCCCAATTTAAGAAAGAAGAAGCAGACAGAGTCCTTAAAAAAATTATTCGAAATGGCAAAGTCAAACCATCCAGTAGTCCATGGGCTTCTCCTGTGGTATTAGTGATAAAGAAAGATGGATCAATGCGGTTTTGTGTCGACTATCGAAAGCTTAATGATGTCATTAAGAAGGGCAGTTATCTTCTGTCAAAGATTGATGATGCCCTTGACGCTTTGGCGGGTTCTACTTTGTTTTCTTCCTTGGAACTTAAAAGCGGATATCGCATTCAAAGAAAAGACTGCCATTACCGGTCCTTCCGGTTGGTCTCTGTAATGCTCCTGCGACGTTTAAACGGCTAATGGAGGACTTCCTTCGCGGTTTGTCATGCGAAACTTGTCTAGTTTATTTAGATGACATCATCATAATGGGCAAGACCTTTAAGGAACATTTATCGAACTTAAAAGAAGTCTTTAAAAGATTATGGAAATCTAATCTAACACTGAATGTTAAGAAATGCCACTTGTTCCAGAGACAAGTCAACTATTTATGACATTTGCTGTTGACCCCGCTAAGATTCAAGCCGTTCAAAAATGACCAATCCCTATCGACAATCATCAGCTCCGAAGTTTCTTGGGTTTTTGTTCCTATTACCTACGATATGTCGAGAATTTTGGAAACATCGTCAAACCGTTGACACGTTTGACAGAACAAGACAAGTCCTTCTGATGGGATCAAGATTGAAGAAACAGCTTACGTCAGCACCTTTTCTTGCTTATTCACTTTCTGATGGTAAACTTATTCTGGATACCGACGCCAGCAATGTGGGAATTGAAGCCGTCTTGTCACAGCTACAAATGGTAAGGAAAAAGTGGTTGGATACTTCGGCAAACCTTTATCGAAAGCTGGAAAAAACTACTGTGTAACTCAGCTTGAACTGTTAACATGTGTTAAATACGTTGAGCACTTTTAAAAATATCTGGTTAGCAGAAGATTCCCGATCATAACAGGCCACGTCAGTTTAATGTGGCTACCTAGCTTTAGGAATCCAGAAGGACCTGGAACAAAACATCGTAATGCTGATGCACTCTCCAGAAGGCCATGTCGACCTGATTGCCCCCACTGTACCCGCGTGGAACGGAACGAGAAAAAACTCGCCTTAATTAAGGTTGTGCCAGAAGACCGGAGCTCTATGATGGAGGAGCAACAAGAAAATGATCCCGTTTTGGAAAAGATACGGGAATGAAAAAGAATGGACCGTCGTCCGTTATGGACAAAGATATCCTCATCCTCAGCTGCGTAAAAAGCATATTGGGCCCAATGGAACTCTGTAATTTTGGACGGTGGGCTCCTTAAAACACTTGTAGAAAATTCAGACGGCACAAAAACAAGAAAAGAAATAATGGTTTCGACAAATGCTGTACAGGAAATTTTAAACCATATTGATAGTTCTGAAGGACATCTGGGTATCACAAAAACGCTACAAAAAGTCCGAGATAGATTTTACTGGTTAAATTGCTCTAACGATGTTAAAGATTGGTGTCGTAAATGCACTACATGTGCTACCAGTAATGGTCTGCATCGAAAACCGAAGGCGAAAATGCAACACTACCTGGTCAGCAGTCCTTTCGAAAGAATTGCGGTAGATGTATTGGGGCCACTTCCACAGAGTGATGTAGAAAATAAGTACATCTTTGTTCTAATGGACTACTTCACTAAATGAATTGAAGCCTACGCAGATCCCAATCAGGAAGCCACCACTTTAGCAGGTATATAATTTAAAGAATTCATAAGCCGTTTTGGAGTACCTCTTAGAATTACATTCAGACCAAGGAACAAATTTTGAGAGCAAGCTGTTACAAGAAGTTTGCGAAAGATTGGACAATTATAAAACTAGAACCACAGCGATGCACCCTCAGTCTGATGGAATGGACTATTACCAACTATCTGTCAAAAGTGGTGTTAAAGTGTCAGAGGCATTGGGAGCGACATCTTTTACTATTTCTAATGGCAATTCGATCGGCCATTAACGAATCAATAGGCCAAACGCCTGCGCAGGTTCTGGTTGGTAGAGAAATCAGGCTACCATGTGACTTGGTGTTTGGTTGTAAACCTGGTGAAGAAGTGGCCCGTAAAGAACACGTTGCTGATCTTCAGAATCAAATTGAGAATATACACAACCTGGTGCGTGTTAAACTTCAATTATCTAGTGATCGGATGATATGACACGCGGGCAATGGAAGAGAGTTACCAAGTTGGATATTTAGTTTGGCTCCATAACCCCCGAGAGCGTCGAGGCATTTGTTGCAAATTACAGAAGACTTGGAAAGGTCTATACACCATCAAAAAAAATATTAACTATGTCATTTATCGGATCGTGAAAATTCCCAGAGGGACACCCGTCGGGGTCCATTACAATCGGTTGGCGCTTTACCAGGGCAACAACAGTGGAAATGTGCAGCAGCTCCAAGAAGAAGGTTTGGCTTGCTCAAGGAGTGTGCAGGATTCCGATTTAAGAAATAATACTTCAGGAAGAATGAATCTTAAGGAGGGGGCAGTGTAACGTGATAACCGAATAAGGAAAGGACCTTGAAAGACTATTTTTAGGTTAATCTAGAAATCTTTAGTCTATAGTGACAAGATTAGATCATTTTTCTCGCAAATTTTAGAGTGTTTATTTGTTGTATAACTATAAGGGAATGTATGTTAAGGGGGTTCAAATAGTTCGAATAGTTTAACGGTTAAGACATATTCCAGCAGAGTTCTTGTTACAATTTTGTTGAATAAATTGTGTTAAAGTCCCCATAAGTGTTTTAATATATAAGTTTTTCTAGCTCGTTGTAAAACTCATCGATAAAATATTTTATATTTTAAACCTTTATAATCCTTTGATTGACGGCGTTTAGTTTTAGCTGCTGCTAAAAATGATCTTTTTTTGATTTATTGTTGAATTGTAATACTTTGCTTTACTTACATCATAGGTGGATACTACTGGATACTCTATAAAAGGTGTCAATATAAATATAAGCTCCAGTTATAGGGTAATTTATTGCAGCGCCGATTTCAGTTACTATCTTAACAACATGATTTTTCTATTATTTTATTTTTCCGGGTTTTTCCTTTTTTGTTAACTTAGAAAAATCATTATAGACAAATAAACAAACTTTAGTAAATTTTTAATGCGGAATCTTGTTGATTGTGTAAATAAGAGTAGGCTACCGGAAGAAAAAAATTTTTATGTCCATTATTTAAACTTTAATAACAGATTTTATATGAGCTAAAGTACATAAAAAGTTGTTTAGTTAACAATTGAATAACTTTACAAAAAATCAACTTAAATTTTTTTTATATCGAGGTTGTATTTATTTAAGTATCTAGATGAGACTATAATTTTTTCATAATATTAAATTTATATTATATATTATAAAACTTAAAATTAAAATTATAAATAATAAAGCTACAACTCCGGAAGTTGGGACTTTTTTTGTGAAATTTTCTTCTCCTTTAGGATCTTTTTAAATATTTGTGCTATCTTTAATAGTTTCATAGTTATTGCTAAAAATAGGAGACCATCTTTTTTTCTCTTCATTTTTTGTTAATAACAATTGAAATTTTTAATGCCAAGAAAATTCAAAATTTCCCCATACTCAGAATTGAATTCTGAATCTAATAAAACAAACTATAAAAAACCGAATAATTATGATTTAAAATAATAAATTTGACTTGAATAGTAAAAACATATCCCAATATCTTAAAACATAAGTGTTTAATTAATATACATGAATTTGAAGAAATGCAAATTTTGTTAGATTAGAAAACTATTCGATCGGAAACATAAACTTATAATACCTACACAGCGATTTAAGCACGTTCTTCCAGTGAAAGAGAGAGAAAAGATCAAAGCACTGTTTGCTTTTCTTTCTACTGTGTAGAGCATACGGATTCCGTGACCTCCTTAATATATTTTAATTGAGATACACTTTAATCGGGGACGCACTTTAATTATTCGAATATAAAAAAAATCCGGAGAGCACAACTTCAAAAAGAAATACAACAGAAGAAGTGAAAAACTTTGACCTGTGCCCACATTGGATTTCTCAATGGGCAGAAGGCAATTAAGGAAATAACAACTATCTCAAATCAGCTTTGTATGACTTTAAAAAACGTCGAAGTAATGGTAAGTATAACTTATTCATTAAATATATTAACGGTTTAGCTTCTGTGGACCAAAAAAACTAAAAAATTAAATGTGTATTTTTAAAATGTGGGATGCAATCGTACTAAACTATTAGACCTTAAGCATTAAGTTGTATGTAGTGACTATGATGTAATTGTTCTGGTTGAAACTTGGCTTACTTCAGATTTTTCTGGCTGGACTGGATATTTAGTATTTCGTTGCGATAGAAATATTCATACCATATAAATCTAGTAGTAGTGGTATACATATAGAAATAAAATCATTCCTTAATTTTACTATCTTAAACTTGGAGTCTACAGTTCTCTTAACTCTAACGCAGAAATGTATACTGTAGAAAATAGAATGGATTTGTTTCCCGACAAACCCTTATATCTTATAGGAGATTTATTATTGAATTGTCCAGATAACTACGCAGCAAGATTGATATCGGAAAGTTTTCTTTATTAATCGAAGCAATTAAATTTTATTAGGAATCGGAATAATGTTTTCTTGGATTTGTTTGTCTCCTAATGTAGTGAATCTTTACTATAAACTGAACCAAATAATTCATTGTTAACTTACTGTCAGCATTATAAAACAATTTTATGTATACCTAATATAAATAGCTCATTAAATAGATTTAGAACAACTAAATTTTATTTTAGAAATGATGACTATACTGAATAATTATTTTGCACTGATCAATTGAGACCAATTTCTTAATGTTACTGATTTAGATTCTGCTCTTCATATCTTGATATCTTAAATACTTGATAAAGCCATTAATTGTTTTGTTTCACTTAAACAATAGTTTAGTTTAAACTCTCCAAAATTGTTTTTAGCGGACTTGAAAGAAACTTGTTATTGAGAAAAAATATCTCATACAAGATACAAATCCCCCGGCAATATTAATGATTACATTGATTATTGTATATTTTTAGACTTAAGGGTAGAGTGTAAGTTCCTATCAAAATAATGTTATACGAATTATCTAGAGTTGACAGTGCCATTCATGAAAATGCCATTTTTTTTTTCTGAAACTTCTACAAATCATTAGCAATGTTTGCTCCTTACCTGGCACTATGTATCTAAAAAAAAGAAGTGGTGATAATTCTCAAACCATTACTGATTTATTTGCAGAACACTCTTTTAGTACTTACATTGATGAAAAAATTTAGTTATAATTTATTTATCTAATATAAATTAACACACTACACGCACCATATACATTTATCCTTTTAAAATCTCAACAGAGCAGGTTTTTAAAAGAATTCATAATCTCAATAATCTTCATTAAAAAAAATTACATTTATTCTGCCACTATTTCTATTATTTAATTGCTCGTTAAAACTAAATTATTTTCCCGACATATGAAAAAGTAGTTATGTAGACCCTATCTTCAAAAATGATAACAAAAGTGACATCAAAAATTACAGACCTATTTATATATTTAGACTTGGAATGACGTATAGGTACGTTAACTGGCGTCCGAAATGCACATTCTGTAAACATTTTGACCGTACACAAAACAAACGTAGAATAGTTATTTATGAAACAGTTCGTGAAGTATGCTTTTTGCGCACGCACGCGATGTTTAGAGCACGAGCGAAGCGAGTGCTATATATCGCGTAAGTGCGCAAAAAGCACTTCACGCACAGTTTCATACAATATTTTATCTACGATAACTAAATAAAAAATAATTACAAATTCAAATTTGAAAATTTAAACTACAAAACTGTCAGAATAACTTTTGTTGAAATTTAATCCTCTCATAGCAACACCATGACAACGCGAATGCTAAGGATATTTGATTATATGAAGGTGTGTCAAAAACAGTGCGAAAAAGTAAATCCCATTTAAAATACATTGTTACTTCACGCACACTTTTAATCATTCACGCACTGCTGTCTATAATGACAGTTTTCACGAACTAAAATTTGATACATAATATGAGGTAGAGTAGAACAGAATTACTACATGGTCGTGGAGAAAATACAGTCTGTTACACGGTTAGAATGAAAATTCGATAACTCGTGGTTCCTCTCGCTAGCTACGCTCGCGTTCGGAATTCTCCACTCGTATCGAATTTTCATTCTAACCTTGTTACAGAATATACTATTATCCTTAGTTACAATTCTTGATTATGTCATTAATTAGACCCCAATTTTTTTATTTTAACGTTATAACACAATATTTATACAAACTACAAACGTTTAAATGACACTACAATTCTTTATATCGTTTGTTGTTTCTTAGAAAGTTTCGTTTTTTTAGACCTGCACTTTTTTTGCAGTTTTTTCATATTTTTTCTTTGTATAAAGCAAGATTAAAATTTTTTGTTGAAAGTACAAAAAACTACAAACAATTTGGCACTTAGTTAAAAACAAATTTTTGCTATGTACCCAATATTTTTTGTTTAAAATACAATTAGTTGTTTTTATACGTTATTACTAAAACTACAAAAAAAAATGAAATTTACTACAATCCTCAGAATCGTTTGTAGTTTTACTTAAGCAAAATCAAATTAAATTTTATTGAAGTCGGGTTTCAGCGTGATGGAGCTGAGTAGCCTGCCTACTAGACATAGTGTCACTGTAACGCGTTACGTTACAAAGCAGTTTACCCTTCCATAAGAAAATATCACTTCAAAAGTTTTTATACCCGAGCTTCCTACAATAAATTTTTCGAATTGTAATAGAAACCTACGTTTTACAACATCTAGAGGAACCGTATCCGTTAAACTATTATTGTTCAATATTTTATCATTTCTGTAAAATTAAATATGTTACCAGTTTATAAGTATGTCTTAAGTAACTAATTTGCTTCTACGTTGTAACGATCTCTCTGATCGTTTTCTATTATGAATAATTTTAGCAAGACTTTTGTTACCGGGTCTCTATCGGTGAGAATGTTTTTTTAGTTTTTAGTTTAAAAATTTGCCGTGAGCGATGTAGCAGTAAAATTATCGACATATCTCGTCGTTAGTAGTATTCTCGTTTCTTTACGAGTTGGGACGCCAAACAATCTGGTTCATTTGTGAATAAAAGGATCACAGAAATACAGTTTAAAAAAATATTCAATGGGCCAGAACAACAAATCACAATTATATTTTTTCTTCTTTAATCATGCTTGGATATTTACTTATTTATCAGGTCCACAACAATCTTTTATCTCTTACGGTTCAACCACAAAATCGTTTATCACATTTTATTAAAGAACCAGCCCTGAGTTGTTAGTGTACCGTAAAGCAGAACTCATAAATTGTATAAAATGTTCCATTAAACCAGTGACCTTGTTTTTATATTAACATATTAAAAACTCACAAATATTTATTAAAAGACTTCAATACTGATATATATGTCAAAACATCCTTTTTTATTAAACAACATTTATGGTGAAGTAAAAGATATAAACCCCAGAAGAAAATTACCAACGCCCCTTTTTTGCATACGAAAAATTCCAGTAAGCATAAAATACACTCCTACAAGCCCTTGTTTCAAGCAGCAAATAAAAAATGAGGGTGACATGGCCTATTAAGATTGAATTGCCTCATTTGCACGAAGTACTTCCATAAAATGGCTCCCGAAACATTTTTTGAATAACTACTCATACATCGGATTTAATCTAAAAAATTTATACCTTCCTGGGTGGAACGAAAAATGAAACATTTACGCAGATACCGGAATATCTGTAAGAAAGATCGGAGAATCTAACATAAAATGAAAACATTTCGACGCTACAGTTGATCGTTAGTCCCGATAAACAGCTATTTAGGCTGTATCTACCCTGTTGATACCTGGAATAGGTTCACGGGAGTGTCTCACGCATTGTTTAAGAGTTATTTGAATTCCATACGTTTGTTCTGATCTAACACGTTACGGGATTTCAATCAGGTGACTTAAGTACACGGTAAATTGTTTTCCTTTTCTTTATCTGAATTCATACTAGTTTTCGTTTTTTATGTTATAATGAAATTAAAGTTATTTAGGTTGTCATTTATTATCATTAAATTACATGAGACTAAGATAAATAGTAATTTTGCTTGAAAATGACAGAAGCTTGAATTACAGATATATGTTCTTACTAAAATAAAATACGAGGTATGTTGCAAAGTAAACAGGACAAAGAAAAAAAATTACCAATTTTGTTTTTTCGGCAAATGAACTTTATTTTATTTAAATTTTATTCCGATTTGCACGGTCCACTAGTTTTTCGAATGCGGATTTCAGCTCGTTGACCAAGATGTTCTTTAAAATGGTCGTCGACGCTTTTTAGACGGCATACCGCTGTCCCTTCATTGGCAAATGTAGTCTACCGAAAAGAAAAAAATAGCACGGTGCCATATCCGGAAAATATGAGGAGAGGATAATGGTTAAAATGCCATATTTTTGGCAAAAAAAACGGAAACAAGTGTCGATCGATGTGATGGTGCATTACCGTGCAACAAGTGGCAGCTTCATTCTTCGCCTTCTACGCTTCATTACACTAACTCTTTGTCAATAATTCTCGTCGAATCGTAGAAACCAATCAACATTGTCTTTTCTTTTGACTTTTCCAAACGACCTATTGTCGGATTTGCCTTCCTTGGGTGCTTTCATGCGGAAATTTGACACTTAGTTTCTAGATCGTATTAAAAATTCACGTTTAGTCACCAGTTACAGTCTTGTACAGAAATTGACCTTTTTAATTATGTCTCCCGAATGTTGAATTTGATGGATTTTTGGGTCATTCGTGAGTTTGTCAGGAACAACCCGTGAACACACCTTTCTTATGCCCAAACTCCTGGTCAAAATGTTGCAGATCGAATCTTTCGTGATTTTTAATTCCATTTGCATGTATCTTAATAAAGATTATGGCTCATTTTTAATAAATAGACGAAAGTTTTTGCCGTAATCACAAATTACGGCTAGCCAACATGTTCGTCGTCTTGCAGCTATTCACAACCCTCTTTGAACCGTGTACACCACTCTTGTACCGTCGGCTAAGTGATTAACAATCATCACCATAAACTTGTTTTAAAAATTTATGCGTTTCGGTTAATGTTTTACCAAGTTTAAAACATTACTTAATATTGGCTCTTTGTTCGATACTCACTTTTCGACCTGTGTTAAAAAGGTACGGTTCTCTGAACGTGATAACTCGGCGTAAAGTGGTTTAAATGTTATGAAATTTTAACAGAACATCAACGAAATAACAGATGGTGCTACGAGTATGAGATATTTTTTAAAAGTCCTGTTTACTTTGCGACAGACCTCGTATATCCTAAAAAGATTAAATAAGTGGTAGGGAAGAGTTGGATAATGGTACGCACTTACCGTATTATGGTTGTCCATATCGAACTGATGCAGAGTAGATTGACTCGGGGTAGATTAGAGATTTTACATGTCAATCAACATAAAAACATATTGACCATACCTCTAAAAAATTAAACGAACTCAAGTAAAAAGCGTCAAGAATAGCATGCCTCTGTTTGATAATAGCGCGCGGTATTAATAAATCGGAAACAAATCAAACTTTTTTTATTTATGGATTAATAGGATATAGAAGCACCAGCAAAATTAAATTATTTCATTAAAGTAGTCAAACTTATAATTCTTTGTACACTCAGATGGAAGATGGAAGTGTTAATAACAAAGCTTACTTTGAAATTTTTAAAAAGTATACAAACAAGAACATATTAAATCACATAACGAAAAATTTGAAAAAAATGTCGCATCCAGAATGACTTGTACCCGCAATCTTTGTCTCTACGCGGCAATACTTTAACAACTAAGTTATAAATGCTTAGGAATTATTTTACTTGTTGATCACTAAATTTAACTCATGTCACATGTGATACTTACTAACTTTTTTCTTAAGCACAATAAAGCATGACGTTAATGAGAAAGAGATTTTGTTAAATCGACAATTGAAACGTCATACTCTAAGTCACTTTTTTGTGCCCTGTTTTATATTTCTATTCGGTTAGGAGACCTTCTTCTTCTTCTTCTCTAGGTGCCTTGCCCTACACGGACGTTGGCTATCATCAAAGCTATTTGTACCTTGCTAACTGCTCTCCTGAATAAGGTACATGTGTTTACTCCAAACCACTCGCGCAAGTTCTTAAGCCAAGAATGTCTTCTTCTCCCCGGTCCTCTTTTACCTTCTACTTTACCCTGGAGTATGTTCTGTAAGACTTTTTTATTTCGTACATGATTTCCCTGTCTTTACCAAGTCTTTCCAGAACTGTGATGTTGCGCACTTTGTCAGTCCAGGGTATTCTCAGTAATCGTCTATAACACCACATTTCAAATGCCTCGATTTTTTTGGCAGAGCACGTAGTAAGTGTCCAAGCTTCCGATCCATATAGAAGAACCGAAAACACATAGCATCGGAGCCAACGCAGTCTTAGGTTCAGGCTGAAGTTTTTGCAACTCAAAACCTTGCTCAGTTTCCTGAATGCAGTTCTTGCCTGTTCTATTCTGGCTCTTATTTCAACGGAGTTATCACCTTTGCAATCAATGGTGGATCCTAGATACTTATAACTGTCAACCTGTTGTAGACGTATTCCATTGGCTGTCAGGTTGGTCTTAAGGCTATTCTTTCTGCTTATTACCATCACCTTTGTCTTTTTGACATTTAGTCTCAATCCTGCCTCCAGACTTCTCTGATTTATGCTATCTATCAAAGACTGCAGTTCAACCTCACTAGTTGCTAACCACACTGTATTATCTGCATATCGCAAATTATTTATCACCTGTCCGTTCACAATAACGCCTTCAGTTTTTTCGTCAAGGGCCTCGTTAAAAATCTTCTCAGAGTATAAATTGAAGAGAATCGGTGATAATATGCAGTCCTGTCTTACGCCCTTTTTTATCTCTATGTCTTCACTGCTGCTATTTCCTAATTTAATGGATGCTGTTTGTTCCCAGTACAGGTTCTCAATAATTCGTATGTCTCTGCTGTCAAGACCGATATTTGTCAAAATGGTAATAAGCTTTTCGTGTTTTACGCAATCGAATGCTTTCTCGTAGTCAATAAAGCATGCGTATATGTCCACTGAGATATCTAGGCATTTTTGCACTAGCACATGCATTCCCATCAGAGCTTCCCTTGTGCCAAGGCCGTTGCGAAATCCGAATTGCGTCTCACCGATCTGCTCTTCACATTTCTTATAGATTCTCGCATGGATGATCTTCAAGAACACTTTTAGTGTATGACTCATTAGTGCAATCGTCCTGTAGTCGTTATGAGACTTGGGGCTGCTTTTCTTTGGAAGGGGGATAATAGTAGATCTGAGCCAGTCTTTAGGAATAGTTCTACCAAAACATCCAATGCTTTTTGATCTTTAAGCAATTTAAGAATTTTTACCGGTATTTCGTCTGGCACGGTCTCTTTTCTATTTTTAGTGTTTTTTAAAGCGTATTCAATTTCTTTCCTAATAATGACAGGACCTTCAGCTTTATTTTTATCTGTGGTAATCATGCCCCTGTCATCATGGTACAGAGTAGATATATAATCTTTCCAGCTCTTCAGTTTTTCTACCGGATCGAATATGATTTGTCCATCGGAGTCACACAGATTGCCAGTATGTTGTTTCCTATAAGTTCCCGCAGCTTCTTTAACTTTCTTATGTAAATTGAATGTGTCGTGCTTTGCTTGTAGCTGTTCTATTTCTTTGCATTCTTCTTCTAAAAACTTTGCCTTGGTTTCTCTAATTTTCTTACGTATTGTTCTATGCAACTCGATGTATTTCTGTTTATTTATTGTTTTTACTTTTCTTCTTTCATCCATCAATTGCAGAATTTCCTCCGTCATCCAGGGTTTTTTCTTCTTTTGTGTGGTATCTTTCAATTTGTTAGTACCATCTTGAAATGTCTTTTTAATATGCTGCCATTCATCCTCTGGTGTCACCATCGGTTTTGTTCTGTTACTTATGTTAGCGTTCAATTCTTGTATTATTTCTTCTTTCACTGCGTCATCTTTCAATTTATCAAGGTTTATTTTTGGTGTCATTGGTGTTTTGTGTAATCTCTTTAATCGCAATTGTACTGTTGCTACAAGGGGGTTATGATCAGATGCTAAGTCTGCGCCAGGATAGGTTTTTACTGATTTCACACTGTTTCTAAATCGTTGGTTTATCATGACAAAGTCAATTTGATTTCTGATGATTCTGTTCTCATTTTCTGCATTAGACTTCCATGTATACAATCTCCTTGGGTGTAATTTGAAAAATGTATTAGTTACTATCAGTTCGTGTTCCTGCGCAAATTGTATTAGTTAGGAGACCGGAAGTATGGATTTTAGTAAATGATTATTTTGAGATATCTTTCATGGGATTTTTGAAATTTTTTAAAGTATACAAACAAGAATATAATTATGGATGCGACAATTTTTTATTTTCTCCTGGATAGAATCAGGTACTTTCTAGACACCAACTCTATAATCACCCCTTTGCCACATGGATTAAGACCAAATCACTCTACCCAAAAGCCCATTCTAAACTTTTACCGCCTCTCTCTAAATCAGAAAGGAGTCGTCTCTGCCATACTAAATAATGTCCAAAATTCTTTAGATAACGTTTGACACGCTGGCCTTATTAGAAAGTTAAATCATACCAATTACACATCCAATTACACATCCAAACAAAAAAAATAATTCAGTTCAAGACCAGCTTGGGCGTGGGATTCACTCGAATACTCAGGTGTGATACCGATGATAAAATAACAATTAACAAAATTGAGAAAGCGAGCGTCTCTTCTAGGAGCTCTGGGTTAAAGACTCGGAAGATGCGACCCTACCTTATACTCACAAAAATTTTAATCGACCTCTTGTCGACTATAAGGTCGTGCTATACTCTGTACTTTCTCAGAGAATCCTCCATTCACTTCGTGCTACATACAGAGCAAAACAAAACACCTTCACCACCTTTACCCAAGTCGCCTTGTCTACCAAAATACAAATATACTTCCCCTTTCTCCTCGATGTCAGACGCTACAACAACGATACCTCACTCGAACTCTACAAAGAACCAACATTATAGTCAAGAGGACCCTCCATACCTACTGATTCCTACGAACCGTAGATAGCGACCTTCCTACAGAACACGAAACAAATGAGCCCTTAACGAAAGTTTCAGTTTCAGTGGTTTCCTTCGTGTGTAAAAGAAACAGCAAAACAAAACCAGATAGCGAACACCGAATGGCACCAAGCGATTGATACTAACTTTATCTTAAACACCTCCGTCCATGGTGAAAAGGACACCAAGTATTATAACAGGGTCCTTAAACCTAACACCCAAAACCCACCAACATTACACTCCTGTAAATCAATTATTAGTTCTTGCATCCTTGTACTCATAACAGATAAAATGTTTATCAATTTCTACAAACCAAATGCTTTAACATCTAGGTAATTAAAAGAAGATTTATGTTGTACAAAACATTTGCTAAGTGTAAGGTTGTCCTTATCTTACTAGCGATACACCAAAATATCGCAATAGCGGGAATTCTTTGTCAGAATAATTAAATTGTATTTGCTTCTATTTTCTTAAAATTTTAATGTTTTGACTGATCTTAATGGTAATAATGGAAACCATTCCGACCGCACTCAGGTGGTTAGTCGAGGAACCAACAAGCTTTATTTGTTAAAATTTAAGACAAACTTATCATAAAATAAAAGAGAAAAAAAAAGATATAAATATTATAAACGCCACTTTAAAGTTAAAAACGCGACATACCTTGTAGGTATAATTTAATTAAACATGTACAAATATTGTTTCACTTTCCCAAACATATAAAAAATTAAACCATATTATTTACATAGGCGCACTTAAAAAAATAATTTAAATATATACCTATATTATGTTTGTTACAGAAATAATTTTTTAAGCAAAAAAAGATATGTGGGTAAGTAGAAATATCACAAAATATTGTAACAAGAAAACGTTCTAATGGCAATGATTTCCTTTGCTAGCTCAGAATATTTATTTAGGAGTCGTGAATTACCTTTTAACAGTATAAACTCTCCCAAACATGTAATTAAGGACGCCAAGTACAAACTTTACAAATTAAATTCAAACCCTAGTTTTAATGACTTTATTTAAAAATGTCTGAATTTGCTTATTTAAAAAGAAAAATGAGTTACCGAAAATATTAATTCAAAATTATTAAAAAACTCTGGTATAATTATTATCTTATGGTATTAAATGTAAACCATCAGAATACCCAAGATGGCTTAATTAGATTGGTTCTTAAAAATGTCTTTCTTGATTCTTTAAAAATGTGGCGGAATAACTCTCTTCCTCTAAATAACATATTTCCTATACTGAAACTTCACAAAATGACCAGAACTTAAACTATCTAAGGAATTTTTTAAATCTTGGGCGGACCCCTTCGATAAATTTGGTGGTATCCTTAATAGAAACATAGAATTAATAATCAACCTTTATTCAAAATTACTATCGAGTTGAATCAGTGACTAGCCAAATCAGATTTTTTCATTGTATAAAGTGTAAAAACCGACCCTGACTTTGATGAATAATTGGCAAAACACTAATGTTTGTCTGAGTTGAATCTATTTGATTTGTGTTATTATCTATAAAATATTACCCTTTTTTGGAATTCACAACAAATTACAATCAATGACCATAATTTAAATCGACTTACTTATATTATGATTACAATTAAATTACAATTAAATGCTTAGTGATTTTTTGACCTGCGCAATTCTCGTGGAAGATAACAAAGTTTATTGAATAAGTCTCAACGTTATAGTTACGGTAAGAATAATCTGGTGGAATTATTCTTAAATTACAAAAATCAGAAAAATCGTTACAGTATATGTTAAGATCATAAATTTACTTGATAACTGATTGAAAACTGATTAACTAGTTGACCCGGCGAATTTTGTACCACAAAACTATCAATGATTTCTGAAATTTTTATGATTTTTCTTTGTTCTGTTCTATAAAAAAACGGATTTATTTTCTACCTATAATTTTTACATTTTTTAAGTATTTGATTTTTTACATCATTTTCTATACTTTTTTTATTTTTTCTTACGTTGGCTTCCATCGTTTCGTATTTCTTTTTTTTTTTTTTAATTTTTTATTACATTTAGTTAATGTCGTATATTTTATTCACTAATTTATTATTTTGAAGTAAATTAATGTTCCTTATAATCTTATAGTAATGCTATAGGGTGGATTAATAAAATTATTTAACGAGGTTACAATATAACAAAACCTAAACAAACAAACATAATCTCAATGATCTCTTGGTCCATAAACTTTACAATCAAAACTAAACTGTACCCGCTAAAAATTTTGATTTATCAAATTTTTTAGAAGGGTATTAAATGCATAGTAAATTTATGGAATCCTAACAATTCTCAATCAGTCAATGACGTAGATAGGCCCCAAAAGATTTACTTCGTAGCTCTACATTCTTTAGTAGTGCTAATTGACCAAACAATGCGCCTTTACTTGTTTCGATCTTGCATTAGATCTAGCAGATTCGTTTTCTTTATATTCGTATATGTTATTTTTTCATCTAAGTCGCTTCCCATAAGTGTCCTACCAGTTGGTGGTTATTCAACACTAATTTGATAAGTTTATAGTCTTCTTACATGTCCTGTCATCTCATTCTCATTGCTTTGGACAATATCTGAAACTCTATATACTGCTTTAAAAATTTTGAAATTTTGAAAATTTTTAGAAGTACCTATTACAAACAAGAATATATTAAATGACCCTCCTTTTATATACCCTTAATTAATTCTCATTTTGTTTGGTTAACGTCTACGTTTCGCATGCATAGGTATGTACTGGTCTAAATACCGTTCTGTAGAATGTTTGTTTTTGTTGGTCTTGTGATATTTCTTAATTTAATAATAGTCCAGTTACTGATGGTTTTCATCTATAAATTCTTTCAGACTACACCGATTGGTTTGAAAATTTGTCAGGAATTGTAAAATAACCGAAATAACAAAAGTTATATGGACCGAAATTGTGCTTTTATCCTAGGAGTGAATGCAACCGCTTCTTGGGGATGAAAATTAAAAAGTTGAAATTAACCCAGAAAATCAATAGATGGGCTAAAAATGTAGTATGATTTTTTTTAATCCAATACTTTTCGAATTATTTATAATTAAAAATGTACATGTTTTTTGCCGATAACTTAAAAACTTTGTTATCAATAAAACACAATGTTTTGTACAAAGTGTGTAGATTTTATTATTATCGGCTAAGCGCTTTCAGTTATACAACCATCATTAGAGCCTCCTTAATACAAAGTGGATTGTAAATTACATATTAAAGTAAATTAAAATTAAACTTACGTCGTACAAAGTATTTACCACGTGGCAAAATTTCCAAGTCATTAAAGACATAATATTAAAACTTAATATAAAATCACAACAAATACTTAAATTACGTTTAAACTTTCTTACAAACTTTCATCGCCTATTTTATCCCCTTAGAGTTTAAATTTATCAAAATTCTATCTTAGGGGATGCTTACGTCATAGTAGCTATAGGTATGCATGCAAAAATCTCAGCGCAATCGGTTTAAAATTGACAAAGTTTTATACAAACTTTCATCCCCTATTTTATCCTCTTAGGGGTGGAATTAATCAAAATCCTTTCTTAGCGGATGCCTACATCATAACATCTACCTGCATGCCCAATTTCTGCCTCATCCGTCCAGCGGTTTGGGCTGTGCGTTGATAGATCACTATGTCAGTCAGTCAGTCAGTCACCTCTGAGTTTATATATATATATATATATATATATATATATATATATATATATATATATGTATATATAAATGTTGAAGATGATACATAACGTATCTAGTGCCATACTGTCAAAAGTAATAATTTCAGTTTTGAACTGAAATGGTGTCGGTTAGAAATTTCTAACACTTTAAAAGACACCTTGGATGCTGCGATATGAATAGATATAAATATCATTCAACCTATATCAGGGCAAAACCAAACTACAGGTTGAATGATATTTATATCTATTTATATCGCAGCATCCAAGGTGTCTTTTAAAGTGTTAGAAATTTCTAACCGACACCATTTCAGTTCAAAACTGAAATTATTACTTTTGACAGTATAGCACTAGATACGTTATGTATCATCTTTAACATTTTGTTATATTAGACTGTCACAAAACGCTCTGTTCGTTTTATATATATAAAGTTTTGGCACAAAATATATATATTTTTTAAGAAAACGTTTATTTCCTAGTTGACATAAATTAAAATTCAATAATTAATTAAAATATACTATCAAATCATGTAAAAACCCAATGTCTTTTATGTGGTCTTGGTCGAAATTCGGATAAACTTTTTCAGTTTTTTGTAAATTCGCCGTCTACACAGTCACTTAAAGAAACCGTTTTGCGGCAAGCTTAGAGAATTATGGTTTTTTTAAGCAAAAATTATGTAATGTTGTCGAAGCCAGTTTCGGGTATCTCTTGAGTAATGACATATTGCTAGGTCTTGCCAATCCATGATATCGTCATTAGGATGATATTCGTGGACACACTAAAGCAATTTGGAAAGGCAGTTATTAATACAAGTCTGACTATTCAATGTTTGACCCTTTTCACAAAAGGTCGAGATCCACCCTTGATATAAATTACGAACCTGCCAAGAATTCTCTATGCAAATTTCGCTTTATATTTGTATTAAAGATTGTCAAAGCATTCCACTCCGTTGTCTGTATAAAATTTATCCGGTCCCATTATTTTAGAATTTATTAAAGTAAAATTATTTTTGTCATTTAAAAAAATATTTTTGAAGTAAAACTTCTTTAGCGAGACTAGGAGTAAAAAAGTTATTCTAACGGACGTGACGTCATTCTAATAACAGAAACCGGAAACAAAACCTAATTACAAAATACCTGACACGATTTTTCATGGGCGCCAGCAGCAGGGTGCAAGAGGGTGCGCTTGCACCCCCCTGCTATGGAAAAAAATACCAGAATTTACCAGAAAATTATATATTTTTTTAATTTTTTTATTAAATTATTGTTTGAATAAAAACTAAAGGCGTCGCGGTTGCTGTCTAAATCATTCTACATTCTATATATATTAGATCATAATAGTGTGTAGATGCAGATGCACCTTCCTGAAAATAATCCTGGCGGCGCTCATGCGATTCTGCCTACTATATTAAATAAAATTAAATCTGTAATTGTATGAATTGACAGCTTGTTATCTTGTCAACCAAAATACATTGCTAGTAGTTTTTTGTGTATAAAGTGTTTGTATTAAATATGAATAAACAAAGTGGATTTATTAATGAAGAAAGTGATGAAAAAATATTGAATGAAAATAGTGAGTACCTATAATCTATATGCATACATTTTATTTTTGGTGTGTAATTACACTATTTATACCTAATTATTTATACCTATTATTTATACCTAGCTATTTTCGTTTTATAGACTTAAAGAGCTAAAAAGAAAAAGCGCCAGAAAGATTTGAAGAAAAATGACAAAAATGAAAAAATGACGAGACAGCCAATTCATTATGATTTGATTAAGTAAGTTTATATACATACATACATATTATGATAGTAAATAATTGTTTATACGGAATCTTTACGTTGAGTAAAGAAGCATGTTGCACGTTTTTGTTCATAAAATAATAATATTCGAAATATTTTAACACTTTCTTATACTTATTTTAGGTTTGGTTAGGTAGCCATAACGGCCATAAAACCACTAGTCAGGATGGCTGATCTTTTATCAGCAATAACAGATCCTTCGTAGGACTGAAGAAAACAAACAACTCAGGATTTTAAATTTTATGGAATATGCTATAAAATGCTACAAAATGAAATGGTTATCTAATTATCCAAGGCTCTTGTGTTGTGTTGTATTACAATAAGGTAGATACAGCTACAAAATCACACATTCTAAACGTAATGTGTGTATATTTTGAATAGTGTTTACCTATTATTGAAGCAAAACTTCTTTAGGCGCGAATAGGGGTAACTCTAACGTTAGATTCTAACGGAAGATTCTGATGGAAGTAACGGTGTGATTTCAGGAGAGGAGCTTAAATTTTCAAAATTAATTTATGAAATTTTCAAAATTTATTTATGAAATTTTTAAAATTTTCAAACGGTTTCAAATACATTAATGTTATTTAGAGAGTAAAATCTATGTTTCACATTTTAATATTCATAAACCTATTATTTCATATATAAAAAATAATGATAACTTTCAAATTCCTATTTGTAATGAATAATATAAATATAACATCTCATTTTTTGTAAGGTATATAGGCAATAAATATGATTGAATTGTAATTAAATATTTATTATCCGATACGTACGTCAACAAGTTTTACTTCAATCGCGCGTAAAGGTTACACGCACAATCTTTTTTTTTTCATATTTAGAGTGTTAGTTAAGGACAGAATTTTAGTATAAAAAGGCTTAAAAGTATTTGGAGGTCTTACGTCTTTTTCAAGGTTTAATATCATTAATTCACAATGGCAACGATATGTATTCTAAGCAGATCTATATTAACGAGCCAGTCTTCTCACATTGACTTTTTAACCTAGTTTCTGTTATTTTTACCAATTTCTCCAACCCTGTGCATCAGTAAAAATAAACATGATCTTTCACTTTTTAAAAGATGGATAATCGGTATTCCCAAATTGCACTCTGATATTGTTTTATTAATGGTTCTGCGAAAAATTAGGTACCAGCTCAACCAGCTTTTAAAAACTTTTCAAAGGCAAGTTGATATTAGGTACTTGTTTGGGCATATATGTCGATTGCGCACATTTTATTACCTGCCTAACTAATCCTTCTAATCCCGGTTATCGATTGCGCCCCGGTTTAAAACGAAGATGGAATAAGGTGTATCGATTGCGCACTTAATACTTACCTGAATATTAGAATTTGAAAACGTACTGGTATTTTCAAATTTACGATACTTTTATAATGACCATATATTATTAAATGTGTCAATTTTATTAATTATACATAATAATATACTATATTATACATGTATATGGTTGACGTAAAATAAATAAAATATCCAAAAAATTAGTTGATTATATCTCTATGTTTTCGAAAAGTATAATTTTTCACCAAAATTAAGTTTCCCCCACGTTCGCTTTCTAATCGCGTGAAATCTATAGAACTCATATATTTTCACTGGTAGCAGCTAGTACTCACTCATGCGTAGGTAGATAACTAATGACGACACTGTAGGTACAGTTCGTTCGCTAGACTTACAAGGGTTTCGGATTAAGAAAATTATGCAAATTAGTCATTGACAACTAGTTCCAATAAGCCTCTATCTAAGAAATTAGGTAAAATTGCCCTGATGGTCAGATTTTAAATCAAAATAACATTGGGGTAGGTATAAATGTATTACAAGACAAAGGAGTATGCTTAATGTAATCACGTTGGGACTTTATCCGAAATTATATATAAAAGCTATACGTACCTTTTTTATTAATTATAGACCATATTTTCTGTGCGAAGTGTAATATAAAATTATTCTTAGGTTTATAATAGCCACATAAGACTCTATTAATAAAGAAGTTTAATTCTACTTAATATACTTTTAATTAGACAAAATATTCTTTATTATTATTTAATTAAAAAGTTGTGCATTTTTTTTATTTCATTTAACCAGTTGATATTTCCCCAAAGAACAGATCAAACTTTCCAGTACTTACCTGAAAATACTCATAAAATTTTTAATCCGAAACCCTCGTAAGTCTAGCGAACGACCTATACCCGAAAAGGACAGATATTCTCTAAAATTTAATTTTCAGAAATCGATTGTCTAGTTATTATACAAAAATATTGCAATAACAATGATAGAATTAATAATTCTGTCTATTAAAGAAAATCCCCAATTCCAGAGAAAGATTATACCAGCCCTTTTGTTGACCTTTTTTCCTGTCTCACTTGGGGCGCAATCGATGCAGTCCTTTTTAGGTAAAATTCGAAAACGCAGATTATCCTAAGTTTTATTGCGGGTTTGGGAGCAGTTGATAATTTCCCACTTGTTTTTGTTAAAATTAAAAATAACGAATTTTATGTCATAACTTTAAGGACATACTTTAAAAATGTAGGTTGGTTAAGTTTTTAAATAAATTGCTTCAATATTTATTACGAAATTATTACGTTGCCCATATTCCACCTTTAGATGCATTTCGATTGCGGTCATCTATCTTGAATGTTGTTAGTCGAGTGGTTTTTCTCTTGTGGTTTTGGTGATTTGAAAGATCGCATCAATAATTTTTTTTTTGTCATACGAACCATCCAAATTTTTCTACAATTTTGGACACAGTTTTTTTGTAGAATATACAACCACGAGGGGTATCAAGTTTCCTCAGTTAAAACTTTGAAATATTGTTTTAATTATTCGCTTGCTTACTGTAGATTACTACGAACCAGCTATTAAATGTGCTTTACTTTGCTTCTTTCTAGATTGGACACGTTGTTCTCACCAAAAACATCTTTTTTGGGTCGGAAACTGAGCATCGAATCGCAATCTCATCTCTTCTCTTTGATGTTTAACAACATTTTTTGATAGATGGTTGATAAAGTGTTTGTTTTATTATTTCAATCATTTAATAAGACTGAAAATAAAGTAAAGCATACCAAATCGACATATTAACTTGTAGCGTTTAAAAAAACCATTAATTCTTTTCCACACATAATAATACGGCCCTGTGTCTTGAAATTTTCATAACTTTTTAAAGCGGTGCAGTACCGAGAATGCCTACGTGTAAAAAGACACATCCTTCATATAACATACCTTTCAGATGCAACACTATGATCGACCAATCAGAGTCAGTTCTCATGAAGTGGCCTTGTAAGGTACGTGATAATTTTCCTCTGGAATAAACCACTGATTTTGTTTTACTTTTTGATTTGGTCTGTCCAGAAATCGATAGTCCTTTTTTTAAGTTTAACCGGCTTTTTTAACTTACGTGATAGCTTTGCGCATTTGCACATTAGGTGGTCGTATTAATTTTCCTGATGTGGTTATTAATATTACTTCCTTTAAACGTTTGTTAATTGTAACTGGTGCTTAGGCGGATTATTTTACCTTTTATTTTTTGCTACTCCAAGTTATGCCGAGTGGCCACTGTCAAGGCTATTAAGTCTCATTAAGAGGGCAGGGCTGGACAAGGTTCTCTAATCCTATTCTTGAGATAAAGGGTGGTCACAATAGATCTGCAAAGGTCGAAGTCGAACCCAATAAACATCTAATCTAATCTACCTTTTATTTACGAGTGCTAGGGTTGTGATACATTTTTTCGAGTCATATAAAAAGCACAGTACATTTTTATCTTTACAACTACCGATTTTAGATTATGAAGAAAATACATCTAATGAAAATGTAAATTTAAACATCTAAGAAAAGTAAGAAATACCATTTATTTTTTTGGAAATTTTGGATTTTGTTTAATTTTATACAAACAACTACAGAGGTTTTACCAATGTGCTTGCTGGATATAATTTTGTAACAGTGCCGTCTCCATCTTTTAAAAACCGGTGTTTTTATTATAACAGTACTTGTATTTAGTCTTTGAATTTTTTAATAATAATTTTAGAACAGGTACTTAATTAACTTAAGTGGATATTAAAAGCTATAATGTGAAAAAAAACAAAATTTAATTTTTTTTCCAACTTTTATTTTTTTATACAAAGTACTATATTTACACTTCTTAATTATTTTAGATTACACATAGTTTGCAATATTTTACACTTAGCTGTTATCATTAAATATGTATGGCACTGTGCATTTTGACATTTACTTAATGTAAATTTTTATGTTTTTTTTTATTGTGATATAAGATGTATTTTATTGTTTATTTAGAAACGGATTAAACATTGTTAAATTTTACTTGATATTATTATTTCTTATTAGCGTTTGTTGTTTAGATTAATATTTTATTTTTAAAAATGTATTAATTTTGATTTATTGTGAAACAAGTTATGGAAAGTATGGAATTTTAAATTTTTTAATAATAAGCTACCGGGTTCATTTAACTAAATTATATATTTCTTTCTACTTTTTTTTGGGTTTCTCATCTTTTCCATTTATCGGATAAAAAATAAGTAGCAAATATTTTCATTTTTTTTTATTAAAACGGTTTTATTTTTTACTTATTTTTTTTATGTATTTTGGTGACATTTTATATAGCAAAATATAATTTCAGTTCCTCTAATGTTTTTTTAACTGAGATGTAAATTCATAATATGTTGTATTTGTCTTTAACATTTTATTGTTTACTGTTTATATTTTATTGTATTATCTTTATCTTTATATTTTGTATGACGATGCTAAAAAAACTTATGGTTTAATAGTTAATAAAGTATCTATCTATCTATTAAGCTCGAACGTACCCACGACTCGCTCTCCACCAAACAAGAGAGTGCCTTTCGAATAAGTAAACCTTTATCAATAAAATCCATTAAAAAAGCTTACTGGTTAAAAACTTCTGATACTTCTTCCCATTTCGTAAAAATATCAATTACTACAAAGATGTATGTAAATGAATCAGTTTTAAAAAAGACAAAAAAATCTATTACCTGCTTAAACAACGATCCTTCAACTTCCATTCCCTAATTTTCTTTCTTTGCGTTGCTAAATATTTTCTTTCCACTCGTCACTGAGGACTTGAATCTAATCCAAAGTAGCTTCTTTTTGCTTTAAGCAATGACGGCAATTATCTAACTATAATCTTTTTGACATTATTGGGTGATAAAATCAAATTTAAGAATAAAATGTGTTTAACCATGTTAGTCTAATAGCGATTCAATTAGCTTATCTGATTCTATTTAATCTAAACTAAATTTCGTTTAGTAAAATTATTAAAAATTAGTCCTATACAATTTAGTCGACTTCCGAAATTTAAACGACAAGATTCTTTTTGCATTTGATTCGTAAGAGCACCAGGAAACTTTGTGACCTTAGGCGATTATGTAGTATCGGATAACTGTATTTGTGCATACAAAAAATGCATTTTTAAAGTGCGTCTCGCTTTTTAATGACTGAAAATTTGTTACTCAGGGGTCTATCGGGTCGCTATAATAGAATATGTCATTGAAAGGAATTTTTCGGAGTACCTGTTGCCCAGGATACCGTCTGTTTACATTGTCTCATAAAGATTTCGATAATATCCTTATAAAATTAGTTGTCGGTTATTTTTTGGCTCGCTGAAAACAAATGTGACATTGGTAGTGATCTCCAGAGTACCTGGTGCCCAGAATACTTATCTTAGTGTATCTTATCTCATTGGAGTTTTTAAGAAAACCTGGGGTTTTAGGCTCTCCAAAGACAAATATGATATTAAAAGTGAACCTACTATTTACATCGTCTCGAGTTTTTGGGTAATTCATTATACAATTAGTCAAAACTCAATACTAGAGGGTTTTTGTGCTCGTTTTTAAAACCTTTTAAAGTTTCATTGAATATTTTAAAAACAAAACCCAATTTTGTAAAATTTTGTGCAAAAACAGGAATTATGAGTTTTGACTAATTGCATAATGAATTTACCGAAAACTCCTTGAGACGATGTAAATAGTAGGTTTTCTGTGTATCATGTACTCCGGAGATCACTTTTAATGTTCTATTTGTCTTTGGAAAAACCTTCAAGTATGGAATTTTGAATAATTGTATGAGGATATTGCCGAAAACTCCAGGAGACGACGTAAACAGTAGGTATCCTGGACACCAGATACTCCGGAGATTACTTTTAATGTCAATTTGTTTTCAGCGACCCCAAAATCTCCGAATAACAAAATTGAACTCATTTTCACCAACAAATAACAATTTGTGCTTGAATTGCACTTGATCGCATAGGGTCACAAAGTTTCCTCACACTCACCGTCTTGCCGTTTAAATTTCGAAAGTAACTCTTTTATTAATTTAAAACAACACTATACAAAAATAGTCATTGATTATTTAAACTGAACATCTCCGCTATTAAAAACCAATAAACGAAAAATGCTATATATCAATAATTGTATAGTGGCAATATTGTAAACACTGTATTCACTGATTTCTTTGGGCGGGATGGAAATAATTTTAAACATAAACAGAAGTCTGTTTTAGAAGCAAACATTCTCTGTCAAAAGTACCCAACAAACCATCAAAAACATGCACAGGGAAATAAAAATATGTACCTGAAATAACAAATCCTAAAATTAATATTTGCGTTTCAATTTAAAATTAATACTAAAGCAACAAATAAAAAATATTTGTTTATGATTTTTGCTGTATATTGAGTGGTTTCTTTGAAGTTCTAATCTAATTTTGGTTCAATATTAATATTTGCGTAGACTAAGTCGATACTCGGTAGAGATCTAAAATTGAATTTCTGAGTACGGTAACACTCTCTTCTTTGATATATGGTGTAATTTGGAACTTAATGTATGTCGGTTATATTACACAGTTTACCAAACCTATTTACAGCATTTTCATCTCAAATCTAGGCCATACAATTACCAGTGTTGTTAGAAACGATTTTAGTACATTTATAGATTCGACAAAAAACATTTGTTCTAAAATTTGTACAGTTTTTTAAAATTGAATCTTTGTTACCTTAAATAAAATTTTAATTAAGAAATTAAAGCACAAAAATAATATAACTATCGATTTTTATTTTGGTGTTACATTTGTAAGAATCTCTAATGATAAAAAAATCGCAAATTGCATTTTTGTTCAAGAAAAATAAATTTAAGCGCATTTAATTATCGGGTCGCTTAAAAATCCCTGGAGTAACCGGTACGTGTTATTATGTAATGGTAGGATTACCGACTTTGTAATTTTCAGCAAACAACTATAAGCTCTAAGCCTTCACAAACGCTTGCATGCCATTTACACACTTGCGAGTGCGAGTGCGCTAGTGTGTAACGGACTGGCAAACATACCAGACGTGGAAGTCAAAGTTATCTAAGCACTTGCATTTGGCTTGACATATTTTTATTTAATATAGATATTAACAAAAAACAGAAAGCCACAGTTCGGCAGACAAAACGGTGGATGTTTAAAAACGATAAAAACCGTAACCGGTAAATATAACCTATGTGAAGTTGGCCCCGATTTTTTAAAATTTCATGTTTTTTCATATGGACCTGTTTGTCCATCGTTTGTCCACGTTTGTCCACCCTTTAGATAATTTTTACCAGCAAGCAATCAAAAGATACAGCCAAAACAAGTTTACGGGGCTAACTTCACGTTTTTTTGAAAAACTTCAAATTTGAAATTTGTTCACACCATACGTTTGTCCATCGTTTGTCCACGTTTTTCCACCAATTAGATTATTTTTACCATCTAATTAAACGACTAAAAACACCAAAAAACGTGATTAATGGCCCATACATGGTAGTAACTTCCCTATATCAATATTTTTAAAATTTCTGTATTGCATCCGTTTGTCCATCGTTTGTCCACGTTTGTCCACCCTTTAAATAATTTTTACCTGCAAGCAATCAAAAGATACAGCCAAAACAAATTTACGGGGTCATCCTCACGATTTTTCGAAAAACTTCAAATTTGAAATTTGTTCACACCATACGTTTGTCCATCGTTTCTCCACGTTTGTCCACTAATTAGATTATTTTTACCACCTAATTAAACGACTAAAAACACCAAAAAACGTGACTAATAACCCATACATGGTAGTTACTTCCCTATATCAATATTTTTTAAAATTTCTGGATTGCATCCGTTTGTCCATCGTTTTTCCACGTTTGTCCACCCTTTACATAATTTTTACCAGCAAGCTTTGAATAGATACAGCCAAAGCAAATTTACGGGGCTAACTTCACGTTTTTTCGAAAAACTTCAAATTTGAAATTTGTTCACACCATACGTTTGTCCATCGTTTGTCCACGTTTGTCCACCAATTAGATTATTTTTACCATCTAATTAAACGACTAAAAACACCAAAAAACGTGATTAATGGCCCATACATGGTAGTAACTTCCCTATATCAATATTTTTAAAATTTCTGTATTGCATCCGTTTGTCCATCGTTTGTCCACGTTTGTCCACCCTTTAAATAATTTTTACCTGCAAGCAATCAAAAGATACAGCCAAAACAAATTTACGGGGTCATCCTCACGATTTTTCGAAAAACTTCAAATTTGAAATTTGTTCACACCATACGTTTGTCCATCGTTTCTCCACGTTTGTCCACTAATTAGATTATTTTTACCACCTAATTAAACGACTAAAAACACCAAAAAACGTGACTAATAACCCATACATGGTAGTTACTTCCATATATCAATATTTTTAAAATTTCTGGATTGCATCCGTTTGTCCATCGTTTTTCCACGTTTGTCCACCCTTTACATAATTTTTACCAGCAAGCTTTGAATAGATACAGCCAAAGCAAATTTACGGGGTCAACTTCACGATTTTTCAAAAAACTTCAAATTTGAAATTTGTTCACACCATACGTTTGTCCATCGTTTGTCCACGTTTGTCCACCAATTAGATTATTTTTACCACCCAATTAAACGACTAAAAACACCAAAAAACGTGATTAATGGCCCATACATGGTAGTAACTACCCTATATCAATATTTTTAAAATTTCTCTATTGCATTCGTTTGTCCATCGTTTGTCCACGTTTGTCCAACCTTTAAATAATTTTTACCAACAAGCTCTGAATAGATACAGCCAAAACAAATTTACTGGGCCAGCTTCACGATTTTTCGAAAAACTTCAAATTTGAAATTTGTTCACACCAAAGGTTTGTCCATCGTTTGTCCACTAATTAGATTATTTATACCACCTAATTAAACGACTAAAAACACCGAAAAACGTGATTAATGGCCCATACATGGTAGTAACTTCCTTATATCAATATTTTTCAAATTTCTGTATTGCACCTCACAAACTTAAATTTCTACCTCTTTAAATACTGTTGGGAACAATGAAGCATGATTATTTTCCAAAAAAAACGACAAAGAATCAAGTACGAACAAACAGCTCGAGCATTTTTACTCCAAATCCAAGCTTGTCCACCTAATAAAAATAAATTTTCACCTCTAACCCGGCATTACACGCGTATCTACTTTTACCATAAGTACCTACACGCGCACGGTCTAAATGACCGCATTAGAAATGTTTATATAAAAAAACGAAAAACAAAAAGCCCATTGGCTATTTTAGAAATGTAATATCAAATAACAATTAAAAAAACTCAACTAGATGTAAAAAAACAATAATAGTGATTTTCAGCCCCTTCCATTGTTCATTTTTCTGCGCATGTGTGGAAAAATGGAATAGTGTTTTTTCGGTAAATTGACCTTTAGAAGTTCATAAATAGGGAAAAGGTGGAACCTTGAAGACTGAATTTGAATATTAGTTACAGGCGATTTTCGAAAAATACGGTCTTTTTGACAATTACGCGTGTAACGCCAGGTTAACATATAATAGTATATTACTTTACAAATGGAGTAAATTGCATATTACAGCGAGTGTGTTTGGCCCATGAGCGAGCTTGCGATCGAAGGGGCTAAAGAAACGAGCTAAATATGCAATTTGATTCTCGAGTGAAGTACTATGCTTTACCCACGACTTACCAAATGGTTTTTTATAAAGCTAAAAATAACAAATATAAAATTTAACTTAAGTTGTCAAAAATATTCGATTTCGCAGACAGTTCTGTCTGAAAAATGTCAAATGTTAGTTTAATTTAATTAAAACTGTAGGTAACCAACATGATAATACAGTTGTCTATTTACTTACTCCACTAGTTTAGTAAATGAAACTATAACACAACTCCTCAATAATTTGACACTTACTGACAAAGTTATAGGTTAAAAATACGCAGTTTACTTATGAGTCGTGGGTAAAGTAATAAAATATTACTTGTACCGCTTTTATGTCAGTCCGTTATTCAGTCTGTCTAGCCTTTAGTTATGTAGTGCAAAATAGATGGAATCATATAAATATAAATGCAGGTTTTATTGAATGTAAGAACACAATTTTAAACAAAAATAAAAAAGGTGTTCATTCTAACAAATATTAAATCTCCATCATTTGCTAAAATAAAACATAAAATTAAAATAAAACATAAAATTGAAAAAACATAAAATTAAAATAAAACATAAAATTAAACAAAAAAATACATTTACTTTGATTATGTTGAAACTGAAATTTTTATTCGTAAAATAAAATCTCTGAAAATAAATAATACATTGTGACCAATGGTAACAATTTAGGTTATAGTAGTCCTATTCTCTATTTAAAAAAGGAAAAATCACAAACGAGTCTGTATTGAGCCCTTAAACGAAAAACTGGACAAAAGTAATATTTACAACCAGAAATTTTAAAAATATTGATATAGGAAAGTTACTATGACGCATGGGCCATTAATCACGTTTTTTAATGTTTTTAGTTGTTTAATTAGGTGGTAAAAATAATCTAATTGGTGGACAAACGTGGACAAACGATGGACAAACGTATGGTGTGAACAAATTTCAAATTTGAACTTTTTCGAAAAATCGTGAAGTTGACCCCGTAAATTTGCTTTCGCTGTATCGATCCAGAGCTTGCTGGTAAAAATTATCTAAAGGGTGGACCAACGTGGACAAACGATGGACAAACGGATGCAATACAGAAATTTTAAAAATATTGATATAGGGAAGTTACTACCATGTATGGGCCATCAATCACGTTTTTTGGAGTTTTTAGTCGTTTAAGTAGGTGGTAAAAATAATCTAATTGGTGGTCAAACGTGGACAGATGATGGACAAACGTATGGTGTGAACAAATTTTAAATTTGAAGTTTTTCGAAAAAAACGTAAAGTTAGCCCCGTAAACTTGTTTTGGCTGTATCTTTTGATTGCTTGCTGGTAAAAATTATCTAAAGGGTGGACAAACGTGGACAAACGATGGACAAACAGGTCCATATAAAAAAACATGAAATTTTAAAAAATCGGGGCCAACTTCACACGGGTGTAAATATAAACGTCACAAACCAGTGAGCGGCACTTTTTGATACCTTTTGAACTGGCCCTACTGACTGTACAGTATTGTAAGCAAGCAATCTTTTGCTTCTTACTTTATCAATTTGCTTGTTTTTTTGTTTTCTTTTATGTCCTGGTCCACAAACTAAACTAACACAGTAATATTTCGCCAGAACATCGAGTTGCATACGGCATTGACATACTAGTTTGGATACGACCTTAGGATTTTTAAAGGTGTATTAGCTTCCGGTTCATATGTGGATCCAGCTAGATTTATACTTCCCCATAATATTTTTTCTGGCGCATTGCAAGATTGCATGTATTTTGTTGTTTTTATTTTGATACCTTGAGGGAGAAAAATGTTCAAATTTTAAAGCTACAAATTCGTTTCTTTCGTCGTAGAATCAACCCTGAAACTTAGGTTAAGTGCTCGCTTTTTGCCATTCATCCTATTGATATGTATATTGTCAAGTTAAATTAATTGTACGTACCCTTACTACTTGAAAGTTCATTTTTATTTGGAATAATAAAAGTAATAAAAAACTCTCTGTTTTTTATATAACTTTCACTTTAATTAAAAATTTTTTTTAAATGACATGTGTCGCTGAACTTTATATGTCAATCTGACGATGCTAGTTCAGCAAAACATGTCATTTAAAAAAATTTTTTAATTAAAGTGAAAGTTATATAAAAAACAGAGAGTTTTTTATTACTTTTTTTATTATTCCAAATAAAATATATTGTCAAGCTCGGTGGATAGAGAATATGACTAGGGTTTGGGGATGAGGGGTAGGTTTACCTAAGTCGTTATTATCCAATCACCTACTGAAGGCAGAAATCTAAGTGGAAGATGAAATAAACAACAAAAAACAAACAACGAATATATTAACAAATAATGAGTAATAACAATAAGAACAAATATAGATCAAAACTAGTCTTACCAATTACAATTTATGGTGTCATGTCACACTCACGAAAAATATGTTAAGAGTCACGACGGCTTAGACCCAAGGGTCTATTACAGAAACACCCCAAAGTGTGACTACTACAGACAACCTCAGACTCTGAACTCCTCGTGTTGTACTTCAACGACGAGCTTTTATGTTTAATTCATATTCTATGTAAGAATAAAATATCAACTAATTAAGAACGCGTTAAAATCTTACGTAATGACTTTGACCTGGTTAAAATTAATACAACACAATACAGTATATTATAAAATGAATAAAAAAATATGTAAAGCAAAACTACCCTATTATCGTGTGTGGCAATATCTACATATGAAATGTTTCTTAGGCAGGTATTTGGGAATCCCTTAAAGGGTTTATTAGTGGTTGATATGATAGCTAGTATTTAGGTATTTGGTTAGTAACGAAAAAATTCGTAGTGAAAAGTTTTTTTAATTAAGCTCTAAGATTTTAACATAAGGGATGTAGATTTTATGAAAATTTACAATTGTTTAAGCAAGTACTATATAGTTTATTAAGCATTTAATTGTGTCGTTAACAAAGTTACGGGTTTGCACAATTGCTACTTTAAAACCCCTTCCTTGAAGTTCTTCTAATTGTCATACCAAATATGTAAGTCTGTATGTGAATTTTGTTATTAAAGCAAAATTTTGTATGTTAGGCTCAGAGCTCTAACATTCTTCATTAAAATTTTATATTAATGTTAGTAAAATTTCTGTTTCTTTCCCTATATTGTGATTATATTTTAATAGATGTAAGTAGATGTAAACTAAGTTTTTTTCTGTTGCTATAGTCTCTCCAATATCAGTTTATCATTTTCGGCTTTTTAATCTCATTAAAGCCAATGCCAACCGTTACGTGGTGATAAAGAAAAAGGACCAATTTATTAAACGCATATTTAAAAAAAAATCATATTATTGTTAAGCGACTGTTAACTCTTGCGGTGTTGGAATCATCAAACACGATATCAAACGCTCTAGGGTCTTAAGTATTAATGTATATAATCAGGTTATTCTATGTCTTTTTTTAAAATTGGTTTCTTTAACCAATGTATTATAAGTACGTTGTTTAATCGACGAAATTAGTGTCCTAAACCAAAACATATTACCAAATTTCATCTAAAGCGTTTTAGTCGAAAATCAACGTAACAGAAACATCCAGACAAACCAACATTTTTTTTTATTTTAAAAATAGATTTCTAAGGACCTAAAAACCCGCGAACCAACAAAAAACCTTTCTTTGCATTATTAAATTTTACTGATAATCTTGTGAGAATCACATAAAATATCATCTCCAAAAGTATTAACGCTAAAACCATCAATGTGGCACATTCAATTTAAAACTCCTCGCTTAATTCACACCAGATTACAATATTGCTGCTACTCAAAAATGTCTTTAACTGTAAGTAATAAATCCACAGTTGCCCATTAGTGAAGACTCGCTTTTTTCCATTCTTGACCATTTTTATTGAAAAACGTTTAAAATGAGAAAAAAAATTAAAAAACCTTTTAGAAGCCAAATTTAACACATTTGGTAGATATTTGCGTTAAAAAGTGTTGATTTCGCTTTTTTCACAATTTTCGATGTTTTTTATTGAAAAACGTTAAAAACCGTTTTAAAACACATTTTGTGTACAAACAGCTTATATTTGTCGATATTTGCGTTGAAAATTATTGATTATGCTTTTTTGCAATAATTGAACAGTTTTATTGAAAAACGTTTGAAATGAAAAAAAAAGTTAAATAACTAAAACATTTTCATAATATATTTACATACGTAGGAATTTTAGAAAACATATCTTACAACCTTGATTCGAAAGCGAGTCTCTTTGATAGGATTAGGAGGCGTGTTTATAGTGGTAAATTGTGCTCAGATAAACTTTATTCACACAGATATTGGTGTTTATTCTTCAAGAACATTGAGCAGACTTCATTTATATGTAACGAAACAATATTAGGTACAAAATATTTATGTATTTATTTTTAGTTTATAGCGCTTAATTATCTTTTTTAATTGCCAAAAAGACATATAAACATGGAAGTAATTTAAGCAATTTTATCTGATTTACATAAAAAATAAGATTTTGAGGGTATTCTTGGCAATACATTTCAGAATAATTTCTAAAATGCAACAATAATTAAAAAATACTGTGCAGATAAAAAACGTTTCAATTTTTTTCGAGAATAATTTCATTAGCGCTCTTCTAATTCAATAAAAATTTCATTACTAACTACTGACAAGGATTAAGTGGTGTTTCCTATAATATTAGGATCTAAATGTTCAAAGAAATATTCTGGAGACTATTCGCGTTTATAATTGGATTATCTTACGATGAAAAGTTACAATTCACGGCATTGCAATTAAGTATAACTACATTTTGAACTTATCTCTTTGAGTAGAATATCTGCAGGAACAATTTTGTTTAAAATATGGTCCTTAGAGTAAATTACCTTTAAACCTTTTACTAATGGATAATGCAATACTATATTCATAAATATCGATGGAGTCTTAGATTAACTTATGGTGAGTAGCATCTACAAATATTTCTTTGTAAAGAGAGAGTCTAAGAGGTAAAGCCGAAACTTCAGCGTCATCTATACATATAATAAAACTGTAGAAATGTATATGTTTGTGTGCGCATCACATGAAAACTACTGATCCTATTCGAATGCGGTTTTCAAAGATGTATTTGTCTTCTTTCAATTTAACATCTGGTGTATAAAACTTTCTTCCCCTACCCCTTTAACGGGGTGAGGTAAGAAATTTTTATACAAAAACAACACGCCACGCAAACGACGTCGCGGGTACATCGAAATAGAACCCAAAATGTGGTTAGATTTTTTGTCTATCTGTCTGTATGTTTGTGCGCGCATTACATAAAAACTACTGATCCGATTCGAATGCGGTTTTCACAGATGTATTTGTCTTTTTTCAACTTAACATCTTTAAATGGGGTGGGGTAAGAAGTTTTTATACAACAATCACACGCCACCTGAACGACGTTGCGAGTACAACTAGTTCGAAATATGAGATTTCTCTTCTGCAACATGTTCTTTCCATACCTACAGTTATATAAGTTCCTACTCAGACGGACACCGTAGTGGATACTGGGGTTATCTATAAGGGGTATTTGCCAATTATTACGGAAAATTGTCGCCATCGAGAATATGGATAAAAAATTTCCAGTCGAAATTCCGACCAGTGGATACCTGAGTGGATACTACAAAAGAAGTGGCGGACAAGGGCAAAGAGGACCAAAATTTGGGGCAAAAATTGTCATCAATAATGTGCCTACCATTTCTACCACGTAATGTTGGACACTTGAGTAGCTTAAATACAAAATGACGGACAACTAGCTGGATAGAAAAGAGGTGGCAAGAAGGGCAAGGAATGCCAAAAGTTAGGGCAAAAAATCGTCAGCGATAGTATGCCCGCTATTTTTACCACGTAATTTTGGACCCTTAAGAAGATTAATTTCAAAATGGTGGTAAGCTGGGTAAATACAAAAGAGGGAAAAAATTTTGGCTGCCTTAGCCCTTGTACGCCGGCCACCTCCTTTGTAACCACTCATGTGTCTGCCCGTCGGCATTTCGAATTATCGTTTCGAAAGAAAAAAATTTTTTCCGTAGTATCAATAATAAAAGTTTGGCCTAAAAATTGAGAACTTTCACCCCTTATTGCTACTCCTTGTATCAACTAGGGTGTGTGCCTTAGCGGAAACGTAGATACCTGTATTCAATGAACTTGTTGCAAAGGAAATATGTCATGTTAAGGCGAAATTTCGGCTCTGGTTTTCCTGCTAGTAGAATAGAAGATTGTACGAAACATCTAGACATCACAAAAACAAATAAAAATTAAAACAATTAGAAAACAGTTTCTCGTTTTATTTCCTGCTGATAAAATCAACAGAAAACCTTGTTTCATATAAATTTCAAAACCTAATTTCGGTTTAATAGGACAGTTCTAAATCAAAATCCACAATGACAGAAATACATCCAGTCATTTTTAAATTAACTGTTAAATAATATTAATTTTTAAAAAAGGCTTAGTGGTGCCGTTTTTTGATATTTTAAAAAAAAGTTTGTCGTTGTTGTAATTTTATTTAAAATCTACTACATATATAATATTAAATTAACATCTTTTACGAAATAATCTGAACAAGTTGTAAGTAAAAAACTATATTTATATATTTTTGACTCCATATTATAACATAAAATATTGTAGCGCCCTGAAGATAATTATAATCATAATCGAAAGCTTGGCAATAAAAAACTTATATGAGTACACTTTTCGTATTGCTGCAAAACCCAATATTTTCATAATTTTATTATATATATATATATATAGGTATCTACGTTTCCGCTAAGGCACACACCCTAGTTGATACAAGGAGTAGCAATAAGGGGTGAAATATATATATATATATATATATATATATATATATATATATATATAAAAGGAGGATAACGGGAATCAACGCAACAAGGATCATGGTTACAAGTAAGAATGGTAACCGCAGACATGCATGTTTCTGGCTCATTAGCCGTCATCAGTGCGGCATAACCAAGAAGAGTATTGCACTTGGCTAGCAAAAGTGTTGGGTACTTGGGAGCAAAGGATGTTGGGGAATACGCGTTTTCTTGGCACTTTATATATATATATATATATATATATATATATATATATATATATATATATATATATATAGAATAGAAAAAGAAGTTTTTGCTGAATAGAAATATGGTTTAAAGTTTATTGGGTTTGCAGCAATATGAAAGGTGTACTCTTTTAAATATTTATTCCAAGCTTTCGGCTATATTTATAGCCATCATCAGGGATCTACAATAATTATAAACTAAGTGTAAAAATATAAATAGAATGAATAATATAACTTACAACTTAATGAGATTATTTCATAAACGATGTTGTATAATATATATGTAAGTTTAAATTTAAATTCTCAGCCACTAACAATATTGATTTAAATCAAATTAGTAATTAGGTATATGTTATAACGTTGGACCATAAAATTATCTTAGTTAAGCAAAATTTGATTAATTTTATGAAAGATGACAATCCCACAAGAAAATGTCAATATACAATTTCAATCAATATAAAATCAATGGTTGTGGTCGAAAGTCATGAAAGTTCAGAATATACAATAAAACATGCTTAAAATTAACTTATTATTTTAAGCATGTTTTATTGTATATTCTGAACTTTCATGACTTTCGACCACAACCATTGATTTTATATTGATTGAAATTGTATATTGACATTTTCTTGTGGGATTGTCATCTTTCATAAAATTAATCAAATTTTGCTTAACTAAGATAATTTTATGGTCCAACGTTATAACATATACCTAATTACTAATTTGATTTAAATCAATATTGTTAGTGGCTGAGAATTTAAATTTAAACTTACATATATATTATACAACATCGTTTATGAAATAATCTCATTAAGTTGTAAGTTATATTATTCATTCTATTTATATTTTTACACTTAGTTTATAATTATTGTAGATCCCTGATGATGGCTATAAATATAGCCGAAAGCTTGGAATAAATATTTAAAAGAGTACACCTTTCATATTGCTGCAAACCCAATAAACTTTAAACCATATATATATATATATATATATATATATATATATATATATATATATATATATATATTGAAATGGATCCTCCTTCCGGAACACCCTTCTTCAATAAAATTATCGGTCATGGATTCAAGATTTCCAAATTAGTTGTCCTTAAATAAATTACAACAAAAAATATAAATATAAAAATTTATTTTCTTCCTCTTCTTTCTACTCCACTTCCTTTTTCTGTTCTTCAACCCTTTCTCTATACCTTCAAATTTCGGATTTCTTCCTATTCGCTGTTTCTTTCTGATCAATACTTTCTATTTCTCGCCTTTTATCTCCTCCTACCACTTTCCAGCCCTGACCTCACTGCTTTTCTGTACCTGCTATCTTATCTGGTTTTCCAATAATTTTATTAAATTTGACTTATTTATCCACTCTTCTTATTATATTTTTCTTTTATTCTTTTTATTTTAATTGAAATATTAATTTTTGTATTAATTTTTGTTCTAATTTTAATCAAATTCCATGTATTTTAATAACTTTATTTTCTTAATGACTTTTTTAAATTACAACCTTTTGACAATCCCCTCCATAATATTCTGCTTAACAACGTAGCAACCCAAAAACAAACTAATTTTTATCAAAAAACATCTAAATAAAAATATATACTTAATCTAGACAACCAATTTAAAAATCATGGATCACGTTCCAACATTTCATTGAAGGAACATTCACCTATGAAGAAAAATCCATATCAATATATAATATATATGTATATATATATATATAATATATATATATATATATATACGAGTATATAGAACACTATTATTTGCTGTCCTGATACGAATCGAAGAAAGGGAGTAGTTGGGTAGCAGCAATAAAACGACTAAGTAGACTCTGCCGAATTTAGAAACGTGAAAACATTTGTGTAAGTATTTCAATATCTTTTTGTTTATCTTAACCATAGAAATAATTGAAGAAATAAGTAAAACATAACCTATAACAACTACATTACATACACACTAAATATAATTATTTGTATTATGGGCTATGTAATAACACTCTAGGTACAGTACTTTTACATTAAAGTGATCTTCACAAAAGTAAATTGGTGAAGTAACAGACATTCCATCGCATTTTTGTCTTGCTAGGTCTAACCATTTCTTTCGTATGTCTGGTTTTCGAGGTAGGTACATCAATAAAAATTTTATTTGGAGTAGTTACTGATGTGTTTCCACATCGAGGTACAACACACCAACGATATCGTTTTCGGTCCATGATGATTAAGAAACACAAAATACTTAACTTATCCCAGCACTGATCACTTGTAATATGTCTCGTAGTTTGTTTACCTCAGATATGACGTCACGCGATCTGAATTGACATGAAGTGCTGTTTTCGCGGCAATTTTAAATAAATTATGGTTTTGACGTTTTCAAGTACTCCCGAGGATTTATTTAATTAAAATATTATTTTTTATGGCTATATATACGAATAAAGATTATTTTTAAACACTATTTAAAAAGTTGTCCGGTTCCCTATTGTCACATACGATGAGAGGGCAGTTTGCCCTACATATTTATTTATTAGTTTATATTTTACTATATTGTTTTGTATTACATTTTACCAGGCCAAAGTCATTGCGTTAGATTGCGACACGTGTTTAAATAGTTTAATTTTTATTCTCACGTAGAATATGAATTGGCTATAAAAGCAAATTGTTGAGGTCGGACACAGAGAGTTCTGAGTCTGAGGTTGTCTGTAAGGGTTACTCTTTGGGGTGTCCCTAAAACAGACCTTTAGGTCTGGCCGTTGTGACTCTTGACATATTTGCGTGAGTAAGTGTGACATGCCATCATATAGTTTTATTTGGTAAGATTAGTTAAGATTTGTATTTTGTTATTCGTTAGTCATATTTAATTATTCATTGTTATTGTTTCTTTGTTAATATATTTGTTGTTTGTTTCCTGGTTTATCTCATCTTCCCCTTGGTTAGTTTTCTGCCTTTAGCAGGATACCTAACCAGGGGGTAGATAACCACGACCTGGGTGGGAAGTGCCTTCAGTAAGCTACCCCTTATCCTATAACACTATGGCATATTCTCCAAATCCCCCTCAGGCGTGACACTATTATAGAATAAAATCGCTGTAAAAGTACGGAATTCTATATATATATATATATATATATAAGGAACAGAGCGTTTTGTGACAGTCTAATATAACAATATATATATATATATATATATATATATATATATATATATATATATATATATATATATATATATATAAGGAACAGAGCGTTTTGTGACAGTCTAATATAACAAAATGTCAAAGATGATACATAACGTATCTAGTGCCATACTGTCAAAAGTAATAATTTCAGTTTTGAACTGAAATGGTGTCGGTTGGAATTTCTAACACTTTAAAAGACACCTTGGATGCTGCGATAAAAATAGATATAAATATCATTCAACTCATATCAGGGCAAAACCAAACTACAGACACGTGTTTCGCTCTCATTTTAAGCTCATCAGTGTAGTATAGGCTATGTCTCTCAAGTCACTAATCAAGAGACATCCCTGCTATAAATTGAACGATATCTATAGAATTTAAATTGCAAAACTGATAAACAGTCGCAAGTGGCTCCATCTTCACTCCAAAAATGTTACTTCAGTGGTCGCTTTGCATCTTGTATAGAACCTTAGGCAAGGTAAAATGATAAAAGGAACAGAGCGTTTTGTGACAGTCTAATATAACAAAATGTCAAAGATGATACATAACGTATCTAGTACCATATTGTCAAAAGTAATAATTTTAGTTTTGAACTGAAATGGTGTCGCTTAGAATTTCTAACACTTTAAAAGACACCTTGGAATTTTGCTAATGCACATCTCCAGTGAGATAGGTCAGTGCCTAGACCAACGCGCCACCGATTTGTACCGTCAAAATCGGTGGCGCGACTCACTTGTTCTTGTTACTTACCCTCTACGGCTGAGCTAGGCATAATTTGCCAGTAGAGAAGACCAGTTACCAATTTCAACTGGAGTTGGAAATAAAATTTATTTTTCTTGTATATTTCTAAATTAATTTTATAAATGAACGTGGCAAATTTTTTGAATCGATTTTATATGTTAACATACAACGACACATCCTCAACTAAATGTAAGTTGTATAATATTGTAACTATTGTATAAATAAAACCAAACCTCTTTATCTAGATCCCTGAAGATGATTCCAAAAAGGGTCGAAAGCTAGGATAATTTAAAAGAGTCTTCATTGGTTCATCTTCGACGATGCACTGTTGAAAATTAAGTAACAAATTTCTAAAACACTTTCACTATTTTTGTATGCATTTCTGTTATTGGTAAACCTTTTAAAACAAAGAATTTTATCACTGCACGATATTCGGATTTTTTCATTGCAACAACTTTAAATGGCTTGCAATCAAATAATGGATTGACCTTTTAAAATTAAATTTTTGTGTATTTAAACGAAAAATAAAATTTTAAATTAGCAAATAAATTTTGATTCCTTTATTAATAGACGCCGGCGCCGCTTTAAAAACTTTTTAACTAACCCTATATTAATATTGTAAGTTTCTAAAAAAAAAAAGATCCTGGCTAAGAAGTGCTAAAATCATTTACTAGTTTCTAAGTAGGTTTTGGTTCGCTAAGACTCTAAATTGTCTTAATAAAAGGTCAAGAAAGAGACTGTTTAAAAATAAAAAGAACATCTGAACAAGGTGTAAGACATATCAAAATTCTATAAGACGCTTTATTACAAATGATGTTAAAAAACTTTTCTTTTAAAATTAATATTTTTTCAAGCAATATTTAATCTGTTGTTTAAGTTCATTAAACAAAAGAATACCTATTCATTTATTTCTTTTAACCTTTCAGAAACTGAAATCTTTCATTTTTCATTGTTTTGTCAAATGGAAACCCACTACCGGAAAGAGGCACTTTGCCATTTTATCAGGAGCTTATTTAAATATTAAAAGTTCCTACTTTTATTGCTTACTGTCTTTTATAGAGAACAATTCGGAAACATCTTTATAACTTCCTCCTTCCTTACTTTATTTTACCCTACTTTGTTTTTCCTTGAACGACTTTTGAAAGAATGTCCTATTTATGGCAATAATTTTTAGATTAAAAAGTTTTTTATTGTGTCTGGTATTTTTCAGTGAACCTGGAAGTTTTTGTTTAAAAATCATATTGTCGGAACACAGTGTTTCAATCTTTTTACGACGAAAACTTTAATACTTAATCTTTAAAGTGGAAAGCTTGACGCCAAGTCTATGAGTTTACACGTCTCTGGAGATACGATAAAAAATGAGGGCCTGCGGCAAATTGGAAATTTGGCCATTTCAGTATATATGTCTTAGTTTTTCGCTGCTTTTCTGACTTATAACAAAAAACCGCAAATAATACAAAAATATGTACCTGTATAGAAATTTTACTCCCTCAAACAATATTATCTTACCATTCAAGTACCATGTCGCCTCCGTAAGGTGACATAGTTGATATCTCATATAATTAAACTAGCAATTCTTACTTAACAAAGTATATATCTACTACGACGCCACCATAAGGTGGCGCAGTTGATATCTAATATATTTATACGCCATTATGAGGTGGAGCAGTTAATATCTCATATATTTAAACAACCAATTCTAAGTTTATTAAGTATTATAAAGCAGTAGGAAGATGGCCCAAGTTGATTTCTAATATATTTAAGCGAAAAATTACAAAATATAACGAAAAAATAGTAAAAACATGGTAACTAAGAAAAAATATAAAAAAAAAACATTGAAAAAAAAAACAAGACAAAATCGTATAAATTTGTAAACAACGGTTAAACCTTTAAACGAAATCTTCTTAGCAATTTGTGTTATCCTAAAAGTTTCGACACAAAATACCTATTGAATTTTGTTTTTAATGAAAGATTCATTTAAAACCTAACTACTATGTAGGTATTTATCATAAATGTTAACATAATACTAAACTACGCTTTCTTTTTACAAACAGAGCCAGGCGATGGCAACTGCTCACAGACTGCTACAAAGCCAGAATCCTATAATCCTATTAAGGGAAAAAGAGCAAGCAGAGCTATATGATAGTACGGATTAAATAAAGAGTATGCCTCAGGACAGGATCATCTCCAGGTATAAATTTGATAGATAATTTCGAGTAGAATTACTGGATAGGGATGGTCTCCCAATTTAAGGGAATTCAATCTGGTTTACCGATGGCTCACAGGAAATAAGTCCAACTAAGTGTAGGTGCGTATTCTACATTATTTCAGGCGAAAGTAACCCGGACACTCAGGGTTTCGGGGTATTGAACTGGCCCGAGCGTGAGCTAATATAATAATAATAATAATAAATTTGCACTAACCAGTAAATACTGTACAATAATAGTATATTCTGTAACAAGGTTAGAATGAAAATTCGATACGAGTGGAGAATTCCGAACGCGAGCGTAGCGAGCGAGAGGAACCACGAGTTATCGAATTTTAATTCTAACCGTGTAACGGACTGTATTTTCTCCACGATCATGTAATAATTCTGTTTATTTAAATTGAAATATGTAGCAAAACAATTAGAACGTCGCACTGACAAACTGAGTGACAGTTTTAAAATTCGCAGGGCAATCTATGTTTTTTGTTGAGCAATTACAGAATGTTATTCCGTCACTAGTTATAGAATGGAAATACATGCAAAACACATAAGAAGCTAGTGTTTCAGAATGAATATTCTATCTCAAGAGTGAGAATGAACACTTTCTATTATTAAAAATGAAGTCGGAATTCTTACATTCATTAGTGGTCGTGGAGAAAATGTTTTTAACAAATATGCTATTTAAATAAAAATTGAAATAACTTACTGTTAATACAAAAGGATGCTTGAAGGCAATATAATTATTGATCGGGTCCAGTACCTTGTAAAAATAGTTACATACTAAGTTCATACAAAAAAAATGTTTGAGGACGTTATAAACAAAACAAAGTAGAATGAAAAAAATCCTACGTAGAATTTTCAAACCATTAACAAAATGGATACCTACGTGATTTGACAAATTTATCTAAGTATTGCTATTAAGAAAACGCTGAAAGTATAGCGTAATATTGTTTTTTTTTATTATCGTTACTAATTTGAATAAAGTAATGTATTTTTTAATACTTTTTTAAATGTGGTAATTTTTAGAATTTTAAGATTTGTGGGTAGACCGTCGTATAAGCGGTATGAAAACGGTATGAATATTTTTGTTGAATGCTGTGACGGGGTTATTAATCCCCTAAATCATAAGTTTAGGTTGTGTATGTCTGTCCTGTATTGTATTTTATTTATAAATATGTTGGTGTTTCGGTTAACATAATTTTATGGTAATTTTTTTTTTCATATTCAGCCATTTTGCCTCTTTTAGTTTGTGTGTAATAGGCAGAAATTTAGGAACTCCATAAATATACCTCAGGCATGATTTCTGGAATTTCTGTATTCTTGTTTGGTTATTTTGATCAATTTTTGGCCCGTAGATTACGTCTCCAAAATTAAAATGACTTAGAACCAAAGTGTCCGTTAGTTGTATTTTTTGCTTTACTGTCAATAAGTGACAGTAAGGATATTGTAATTTTAGAGATAAGTAAGCAATTTTTAGCTTACTATTCACATGCTGACGAAATTTGTAATGACTATCGAGCATCAAGCCCAAATTTCTGGCGCAGTCCGATGTTGGTATTTGTTGGTCTGCGATTTCTAAGTTCATTGTGTTTTTAATTATTCCTTTGTTTTTGCCAAAATAAAGTACTGCTGATTTTTGAGGATTTATTGTTAGGTTATATTTTTCTAAAAATGTAACTAGATGTTTAATATCTTCTTTAATTAATTCTTTTGCTTTGGTCCAATTATTATGATTAAAAGAAAAATAAACATTATTGTAGTCAGCTTATTGTTGGTTCTGGCATTGTTTCAGGCATGTTGTGCGATGACATGTGTATATTGAAAATATCAAAGGAGCCAAAATTGATCCTTGGGCAATGCTACTCTTTATATTTTTGCGCTATGACTGTCCGTGTGATGTTTCAACAAATGGAACTCTTTCCTCTAGGTAACTACTCAGTAAAGCGATTGACCCTGCAGAAAATCCTATAAATTTCAAAATAGCAAAAAAGTTGGTGACTTACAGTGTAAAACGCTTTGGAGTAATCCAGAAGGATAAGGGCTGTAGTTTTTTCGCACTTTGCAAGTGCTGTAGAACAACTGTAGCTCGGCCTAAGACCTGATTGATGTTCTGGTAAAATTTTATATTTTTTCAAGTGAGCTCCATTGCTTTTTCAGGGATTTTTGATAAACATCAAAGTATGCTTATTGGTTGTAGGTCATTATATTCGATGGCATTATATTTTTTTGGCAAAGGTTTTACTTTTGTTATTTTCAACTCTGTTGAAAAAATGTTTTCTATTAGGCATGAGTTGACAATGTTTGTTAGATATTGTAAAATTTTTGGCAACACAAAAGAATCATTTGAAGGTTAATTTGGGCCGGCTGTGTCGTTTGTTATTTTATACTATATAATTGTTGTTTAACTTGTTCAACGTAAATTGTTTTAAATGTAAAAATTTCTTTAAATTCAGTTTTTCTATTGTTTCTGTAAAAATCTAAAAGTTCCTGGTCTACGGTGGAGGATATTCCTGAATATTGAAGAAAAAAGTCTTTAATTTCGGTTGGTTTAATGAGAATTTCAGCTAAACTTTTTATATTTGTTGATTTGTTTATAATGTCTAGTTGTTATTGCCTTTTCATAAAAGTTTTTGGTCAGAGCTACGGGTGTAATATTCAAGATATCCTTTTTTCTCATTTTAAATAGCTACGTTTGTTGCATTTCGTAACTGCTTATAATAATCGAAGGGAGATATGTTTTGAGATGTTCTAAAACGATTATAGGCTTTTTCATTTAGTTTTATCATTCTATAGATGTTGTCAGTCAACCAGGGCGGTTTTTGTTTTGTAATTAGGGTAGTTTTGGTTAGGGCCAACATGTCAAAAATAATTATAATATACTCATTTAAAATGCTGATTTTTTTATTTATGTTAGAACAGTATATAATTTGATCAAAATGTATTTGTTCAAGAAGATTAAGAAGCTGCTTTTGATCAATTCTCTTAAGGTTTCTAAATAATAAATTTTGACTCTACTTTGATACTCTCATCTTATACACAAGATATCTCAATGATTGGCCCGGAACCATTCGGCGGGGTTGCTGATACGTTCAAAAAGATGATTGTCACTCTCTTGACATTGTCGGCTCAAAAAACACATGAGTCAGCTGAACTTGGTGGACAAAGACATATGTCGATACTGCCAAAAGAAGAATAAAACACTGCATTTCATGTCGCCAATGTAAAGGCGTTGCATATACGTAGTATCTAGTATTGGGAAAGGAAACACCAGCTGCTCCGACTTACGTGGAGAGGTCACTGTCTAATATTTTTCAAGACATGATGAGTGTTTACAATAGATCTGTTAATGTAGCAGTGATACAGGTTAAGAGTCAACCTAATGAACATCAATCTATTTATCTGAATATGCTATCGATTTATGCAAGTGGCCCATTCTGCTTTACAAAACTTTTTTCGAATGTCTCTCAAGAGGTTCTGGACGGAAATCAGATCAATTTTTCTCAGTATTTCGTTAATCCTGTCTTATTTGTTCTTCATCTTGTGCTTTCCAGTCTCTTTAAAACAACCTGTGACAAGTTTGGAAAATTATAGTTTTTAAAAACAAAACTGTATAAGGATATATAGTGTTATTAAAGACAGTTTTAAATAAGTTTTAAATAATGGCATAAGGCTAGACCTTTCAAAACATGATATAGTCATAAGCAGGATGTTCGTAGACAAACTAAAGCAATTTGGAAAGTTATCTGTTAAATTTTATTTTAATGAATTTAATTTGTTATAATTTTTATTTAAGTTTTCGTATATAACGATGTATCCATGCTATTTTTACTATGTAGAATTTTAATTGAATAAACAGATTTAAGAAACTAATAACTCGCAATATTTCTGTTCTCATAATTTGAAGGAAATTGCTGATCCTTTAGCCGAGATCTGGTTATATATTTATAGCTAAGAAAATTTAACACAGCTGGTCCTTCGAGCTGTATCTAATTATATATTTATAGGTGAGAAAATACAACATTGCTGGTCCTTTTGCTATTTTAATTAAACAAAAATATATAAAAGTTCAGGATACAGACAAGAAGTATGACTTTCCTGCAGTAATCGCAAAGGAATGCATCAAAAGAATTCTATAATGAGTCGAAACAGTAGATCCAAAAAGACCTCAATGAGAAAACTCACAAGGAATCCAACGAGAAAACTCACAACGAAGTTTAGGAGGATACTCAATGTGAAGTAATTTAGTCAGTAAAAAATTTTGGAAGAACAAGAGTTACAAGATCATCAGCAGCAAGTATTCATAGAAGCCAATTGGAATTAGATTAAATGCGACAAGAAATAAAAAATCAAGTTTGATTTAAAGCGACAAGAAATGGAGCAGAAGAAAGTACCTATATGAGTAGGAAACTGCAAAGCAAAAAAAAATATTTACCTATGCAAGAGGAAATTATACATCTACATCTTCGAAAACCAAATAAGGTACGTTAAAAAGTGTTATAAAAACAGATATTCTGCTATTCATATTATATCCTACTCTGTGACAGATTAAGTAAACTTATGTAAAAGGGTTTTTACGTTAATTAGGTGTATCTCGTTACATAAAGTATTCAAGTCAGAGAATTTAAATTATTTTATTCTTTTCTAATTACATTTTCGTAAGATATAAGACAAAATATGCTATTTATAGAAAATTAGGAAAGATTTGGATTCAATAGAGTGTGTTGTATCATAAAAACTCAACAATCGTGCTATCCAAAAATATTGTAAGATTGTACGGATCAAATGGTTTAACTATCAAAAACCCAAATCTGTGAAAAAATCCAAATTAACAGGATAGACGAGCTTTGGGCAAAATTATCAACTAAGGAGAGTTGATTGTTCTCTAGAGTCAAGCTGTTGGAAGACGTGCTGTAAAATTAAAACGTCCTAAAGAGCGTTAATCCCCTGGCTAGCTCAATAATAGGTCATGGCTTACTTTTAAGGGTTTCACCATCCTTCCCCAAACATGAAATAAACGGCGTCAAAGTATAAATTAAATAAATTATACTCAACACCCGTTTTAAATGATTTAGGTACTAAGATTAAAAAAAAAAAACAATTAATTAATTTATTAAAAAAATATTGATCGGTGAATATTAAAACGTCGTTTAATTAAGTTAAATAAAAAATTAATTATTTCCTTATCGTGTTAATTCTGAAAACTCCTGATCTGACTGGGACGTAACGGTGTCGATTCTACTGGGATTATTTTACTTTTATTTTCCAATTGACAAATAAAACAAATATTTATTTTCTATTTCTCCACAAAATGGTAGGATTTTATAAAATGTCAAATATAAGTTAATAACTTGGATATACCTTTTTAAACGAATATGGATTAAACCCTAATGATGAAATGAATAATCAGGAATCGATTCCTTAACGAATTTACAATTAAGTAGAATCAGTTTCAAGCCAAGCCAGATTAATCTATTTGTACAAAATAAAATAATTAAAGGAACCGTTATTAAAATCAACTTACTGAATAAATACTTTGCCTCGATGAATTTAGGCTTAAGTAATTAAGTAACGAATTCTTGTGTTTTAGAAACAAAAATCACAAATTTTGTTCCTTTTTTTTTTTGCTCTAATTATCTTTAATTATTAAAATTAGTTTAATTTTTTTTTGTGTTAAAGAATTTTAAAATGCTGTTTGTAAAATAAAAAATTAAGAATTTTGCATCTAGTAGTTTAAGTGATCTACAATATATGCCAATAATTGCAAATTTACCGGTTGGGCCAACTGAAGCTAGACGGGGCTCGTATAGAGACCAGCAGCCCAAATGGTATAGGCTTTTCCATAATAAATCATGTACACTTATCAGCTAAGGAACAAAAGTTTTCAACTCGTAAAACGCACATCTCTAAGAAATATAATCTCACTTAACAATAGACCAGTAAATGCTTGAAACTTTGTCATCCATTGTTCGACCGCATAAATGTAAAAAAAGGAGAGCCAAGTTCAATACAAAAATTATGCTTGGCTGTAGGCTTCGCCGCAAAAAGAATGGAGATCTAAATGAGTGCCAAGTTATATGCAAAATCCAAATATGTATTTATAGGAACAAAATAACATTATGAACAAATATTAAACTCTATTTCTTTGCTTTATTGAATACCTATAATAATTGTTGTTATTTAAAAATGTGAGATCTTAAAGAAGGTTAGATTTGACTTGGCCAGTTTTCATTATTAAGTTATTCAACATATATTTTTTAATTCTGATAAAAACTGGCCAAGTCAAATCTAACATCCATTCTTTTTGCGGCGAAGCCTACAGCCAAGCATAATTTTTGTATTGAACTTCGCTCTTCTTTTTTACATTTATGTTTATGGTGGGATATCATTACTTTTTGTAAAGAAAACTAGGCAGGTATTGAGATTTAATGTTTTTTCTTGCGTTTCCGCTGCATGGTTATTTTTTTTAAGCTATTGTCTACATTCTCTTGAATGTTAGTGACAATAGTGCGCATTACCCATTCATTATCTGCTTCTTGTTTATAATTAAATTAGCTTAGTCCGGGCGATATAACGATCTCAGGCGGTTATATTCTACTATTGAACTATCTTGTGTTTTAATTTGAATAGGGTCTAGATTAATAAGGTGTACTCCGTCTAGTGTTTTAACTCTGGAGAGCGCAACGTAGGCCTGTCCCCTGCTATATAAATATCGAAGTGTCTATGTCAAGAAGAGCGCTGTCCAGACTAAGTCCTTGTGATTTGTGGATAGTAATAGCGTAAGCCAAGCAAATAGGGAACTGTTCCCGGTGAACATATACATTATTTAATATCTGAAACTTAGTCTTGACACGTTCTAGTTCATAAGTTACATTATTAAATTTGATAATAATTTTACGTGCACTATTGTTTCTATCGACATCCCAGTTTATTTTCTCTATAACTCCAATAGAGCTGTTCACTAGCCCTTTACTAACATGTATATTCCTACGCAACATAACTTGTGCACCCAATTTGATCGTGATAACGTCGCGTCGTCTTCTAATCCAGCGGTTAATGATGAATCATCCTCGTTCTTTTTCAGCACTTCCTTTGCTCGCTTGTGGACCGTGGACCGTGGTTAGTGTATTTCATCAATAGGAAACCGGACAACTTTTCAAATAGTGTTTAAAAATAATCTTTATTCATATATAAGGCCATAAAAAACAATATTTTAATTAAATAAATCCTCTGGAGTACTTGAAAACGTCAAAAACATAATTTATTTAAAATTGCCGCGAAAACAGCACTTCATGTCAAATCAGATCGCGTGACGTCATAAGGAGGTAAACAAACTACGAGCCATATTACAAGTGATCAGTGCTTGGATAAGTTAAGAATTTTGTTTTTCTTAATCATCATGGACCGAAAAAGATATCGTTGGTGTGTTGTACCTCGATGTGGAAATACATCAGTAACTACTCCAAATAAATTTTTTATTGATGTACCTCGAAAACCAGACATACGAAAGAAATGGTTAGACCTAGCAACACGAAAGTGCGATGAAATATCTGTTACTTCACCAATTTACTTTTGTAAAGATCACTTTGATGTAAGTACTGTACCTAGAGTGTTATTACACAGCCCATAATACAAATAATCATATTTAGTGTGTATGTATAGTATGTAATGTAGGTGTTATAGGTTATGTTTTACTTATTTCTTCAATCATTTCCATGGTTAAGATAAACAAAAAGAGATTGAAATACTTACCTACACAAATGTTTTCATATTTCTAAATTCGGCAGAACAAAATTCGAAATTAGTGGCAAAGAAACTGCTTACCATGAAAATATCAACTTTTAGGAAATTTCTATTTTCGGCTTTTGTATAACCTTGTTCCATAATAAAAACTTAGCAGAAGGCTTCAAGCAATTACGACAACTTCTGTTATGACTATAGTCCTTCAATTCGTAACTACTAACAATTAAATATTTTTAGAAAAACGCAAATAAATTGTAGAAAACGCGAAATAACATACAAAGCAGTGCTGTTTACTTATGGCTACCTACATATGACGTTACGCACTGTGATTGCGTTTGGGTTCTTACACGTCACAGATAATTTACGCAACTTTATTTATTGATTTAAAAATATAATTCATTGTTATTTCTTAAAAATCTTTATTGAGTGATATTGTTGTATAACAAACTTTATTTTAAAACACATATTAGATTTTTTTTCGATTACTGTCCGGTACCCTATTGAATTCAATTTAATTTGCGCGCCGCTTACGACACACCGTTTGTGTCGTATTTAAGTTTTTTGTATGGGGACACCATTTTATTTTTTGACTTAACTTTATTTTTATATTTCTGTTATAAGTATAGCTAATATAGCAATACACATACATATATTGGGATAGTTTTAAATATCTGCTTGTAACGGTTTCAACGCTACAATTAAAAAAATTGTTTTGTATGGGGACACCCTCTATTTTTTAACTTTTTTTTATTTTTAGAATTTTTCCTACACTTACATATAATTACCGAGCTGGATTCCAAATTTCACCCTTCTAGGTCATCTGGAAGTAAGTTAGGTTTAGGTACATACTTATGTCAGTCAGTCAGTCAGAGCTAAAATTTAAGACTTTTTGACCTTCATATCTTTATAACCGTTTGAGCTAGCTTCATGAAATTTGGGCTCCTAGATATCCTTATGGATACAATTAAACACAAGTAGTTTTATAAGTTTACGTTAAAGAGGTTTTGAGTTATAGAAGAGTCAAAAGTGGCACCAAGTGGTTCGTGTAATATTACACTTGGCGCTGGCTAGCCAATTCTTTTGCTTGAACTTGGCTTGACACGCTACCGCGTGTCTAGATATAATATGTCTTATAGGTAATTCGTCCATTGATAAACAAAGTGAAGGTTTAGTAAGTTTTGTAAAATAGATTCTTCTTTCAAAGTAATTGGTTTTGCAATTTTCAAAAAGTGGTAATATCAATTTGAAACTATCCTTTTAAATTCGCATTTCTACAACGCTAAGATTCAGATTGGCTTTCCATATTTGCTTTGATGAGAGGAGTTAGTCGAGTATACGCACACGTACAGTATATACGTTATATGAACCTACCAGTAGATGGGTTGGCTTGTTGGCTATTAGTTTACATACAACATTATTTATAAATAGTATTTTAATTGTTTAGTAAATGCATTTTTTTATCAAAAAATATAGTTAAAACAATATATTTTCCGGTTTACTTCTCTGTTAAAAATAGCATAGAAAGATTCGCTGTCATCGAAATTCTCCGAGTTTCACACAAACTTTTTTTTTGTTATTTGATTTCATTACCGGTTTATAGCATAAAAAACTTGTTTTATTTTTTTTTTTAATAAATTCTTTTTATATAAAACAATAGTGCCCTATTTCTTGAAATTATCCATAACTTCTTAAAAGAACGCAGTACCTAGAATGCCTACTTGTGAAAGATCACATCTTCCTTATCACGTGCTTTTTGGGTGCAACACTATAATTGACCAATCAGCGTAATTTCTCATATCGTTGTCATTCCTGTAAGGTAAGGGATAAATACCCGATACACTGGTTTTTGTTTCACTTTTGATTTGCTCTGGCCTTTTTTTTATTTTTTTTTCGGCTTTTTTAAATTACGTGATAGTTTGTGCTCCGAGTGTTACATTGAAGGGTTGTGGTAATTTAGTAAAACACTTGCTTTTGTTTTAAGAGATTGTTAAGGAAAAATCATTAACGCTTTTTAAAATAAAGTATAGCTTCACAAAACTAAGCTTACGATAGTGACGACCGTGACGCACTTCAAGATACGTTAATTCATACAAAAGTTTGGTAAATAATATTTCAAGAGTGTAACCGCAAATAATCATAAGCAATTTCAGGTGATCGCAAATGATCACAACTAATCATAGCTAATTTAAAGAGATCACAAGTAATTGCAAGTTATTACAAGGGATGTCAAGTGATCACAAGTGTTTGGAAATTATTACAACTGATTTTAAGTGACCACAAGTTCGTGCAAGTGATTACAAGCAATCACAACTGATTTCAATTATTCAAACTTGATTACAGGTATGTTTTTACACTTGTAAAGTCTTCGTAAGCATTCACAAGCACCTTTACAAACGGTTGAATGCTATTTACATACTTGCAAGTAGTGTGTTACGGACAGGCAAACATGGCTGACGTATACGTAGAAGTTGTTTCAGCATTTGTGTTTGGCTATATATGGTTATATATTTTTATTTTAAATATTAACAAACACAAAGGAAGCAAAAAGTTCGGCAAATGTTAAAAATCCATAGAAACCGTTACAGGTAAGGAACTCAGTATACCCAGTATAATTAGCAAAGATTTATATTAAGGTATTCAATTAATCACTAAAGCGAGCAAAAACCAAACTTAAAAAAATCTGCAGTGTGTTTGATTACAAAAAATATAACTTTATACTGCCACGACATAACGATGCATCCTGTATAATTTAAAATAATTTTAATGTAACATTTTATAACGCACATCTTTTATTTTAATCACTTTGTGTCGTCACTTTTAAGATAGCAGATAAATCAAACTTTGTCATACAAATGGGACATCCTGCATCTAATATGGTAAACAAAAACTAAAAAATCCACAGATAATAAAAACTCGAGAGAAATGTTTTCTTTGCAATTCCGTATAAAAGTTTTCTCACTCAAAGAGATTTCTTGTATACATTCTGTTTATTTATACTTTCTATAAGGTTAACATCAGGATATTTAGAATTTTAAGCCAAGAAAATTATTTTTAAGACCGGTATTTACACGTTGGCGCATGTTTAGTGCTGCTCGCCAGTTCTTCACCTGTTACGGTTTCTAGGGATTTTTAACATCCACCATCTTTTCTGTCGAACTAGTCGCTTCTTTTGCTTTTGTTTATATTTAAAATAAAAATATTTCAAGCCAAACGCTAGTGCTAACATTTACGACGTCTACGGTCGTGAGCGGCACTAAACATGCGCCGTCAGCTTCCTTTGATGGGTGTTCGAAACCTCATACTGGCCTGGTTCGGCAATAAGCTCTTTCCATCTCACGCAAGTTAAGACAAAGACCCCCTTAATACGATTGTGTTTGTGGAAGCTTGACAAGACTTGCCAAGCATGTAAACCTACCATTTTGGTCACATAATATGTTGGAGCATACAAAACTCATGTTGCAATTCAAAGGATTCGTGATTTAAAGTAAAAATTACTTAAAGAACTTTCAGTTTTCGTAGGGTTGTGTTAAGTCTACATTTCTTTTAAAAAAGAGTTGATGGAAATTGGAGAAATGTAGTTGAATGTTAAAAATATAACAAATTAATATAATAAGGTGTGAAATAAAAAAATAAACCCGTTTGCTTTTAAGTTTCGTTTAATTTTCTGGTGAGCCAAGATTATTTTAATACAACCTTTTAAAAAAAGTTCGTTGTTAGGTGGTTTTTTATATTATACATTTTTTTAAATATTCACATTTTACATACTGTTTTAAGTTCAAAGACAACAGGTCTGTTTCCGAAAATATTTATTTTGCAATTACGCAGGAAAAAATACACAAAGCGGTATAAATAAAAAAGCAGACTGATCCAGGGTAAAATTTAAACTGAACACATCAAGCCATTTTGACATGGATCGGACAGTTAATTTATATTTGACCGTTTTGTCGGATTAGTCGAAATATATTCAAAAATGTTTCTTTATTTTCGGAAACCGGACAAATTTATGTTCTTGATTATTTGTGAATTTCAACCTACTACGTTCTATACCAAAAAAACGAGGTCACAGAATTTCATATATCCACTTAATTAAATTACAACCGTTTTTATTAAAATACGTCAAAGGGAAAGTTTACGTTAATACTTTTGGCGTTTGTCGGTTAAAGTCTGGAAATGATCTCAGGCAGTCCTCATTGTATAAATGATATATGTATTCAAATACAAGTGAATTTTGTTTTTGGGTGCGTATATATCTACATCGGATTGGATTCACAATGATTTGAAAGGGAAATTCATGAAATGAAAACCATTAGGCTTAAAAATTTATTTAAACCGAAAATTAACATAAAATAATATATATTTAATGGTATAAAATATTAAAATTAAAATAATAAATATAAAACTAAACAACAGATCTGCAAATGGTTTTGTCAATTTGCTTGACTTGGAAAAGACTTTGCACTTAAAGGTTAAATAGAAGAAGAAAATTACATATTCCACAGTCTTGCCAAAAAAGCTGACTTAATTGGCGCGTTTAACACCAAAATTGAACAGCCAAGATTAAAAAAAATGTTTTTTTTTCAAAACACAGTAGCATTGGCCAAGTATCAGATGAGCAAAAAATTCGAGTTTTTACAGCAGCAGCAACACAACTGAGACTCCAGACTGACAGATTTGTACGAATATATTAAGGAAAAACTATAATGTTTCAGAAAAGAGTTATACTGTAAGCAATACCTTTATTGTTACCACTTTAACAACCGATCAAAACTATGTTAATTTAGGCTACGATAGATAGACCATTGGGATGGCTGTAAGTCTGCGAACTTTACAAACCTATTATAAACACATTAGCTGAACCGGCGAACATCGATTCACTTGACAATTATATTTTTTTTCAATTTTCGTTTTATCTAATTTTTATGATCTTTTTGTTTTTCGATTGATATCCATGATTTTATTACTGTTTTTGTCGATTTTATTATATTTTTTTGTCTATTTACAGGTTTTTGTTTTTTTTTATGTTGTGATTTTTATACTTTTGTTATTCCTTTTTCGTTATTTTTTAACATTTATATTTTATTTACATTTTTTGTGATACTGTTTGGTTGTTTTTTCCATTTTTTAAATTTTAATCCATTTTGCATTTGTATCTATTTCTTTTTAATTTTTTATTGGATTTTCGATTATTTCCAATTTTGCTAGTATCTTCAAAGATGTTCATTGAAATAAAGTGATGTTAAAGACAATTTTGTTCACAATTAAATACTCTTAATCAACAACACATTTATTTGGACAAAGATTAATATTATTACGTTGATACAACTCTGCATTAATTTCGACCAAATTTGATTACCATAAAAACGGTTCTAGTGAGTTAATCTTAAAAGATAGACATATACTGTTTAGATCATTTTAAGAGGAATAATTCTTTCATACATATATTTTTGGTACCTTAAACCGTTTGCGCAGCGCACGCAATGGAAGCCCTCAAGGATTATAATAATTTTCCCCGTTTTTTTACATTTTCCATTACTTCTTCGCTTCTAATAGTTGTATCGTGATGTTATAAAGCCTAAAGCATTTCTGGATAAATGGTCTATTCAACACACAAAAAAATTTTCAATTCGAACCAGTAGTTCCTGAGATTAGCGCGTTCAAACAAATACACAAACAAACAAACTCTTCAGCTTTATAATATTAGTATAGATATAGATATAGATATAGATTGGCATGGGACATAAAATACGGTTTTCTCTTCCTTTTGATAGTATCTACAAATGTATTCACCTGCCAAGTTAAGTGGACTTAGGTGTTTTCTGAACCGACAATGTCCTGTCAAAAGACAATTATTCTGCCTTTATTTTGCCTTTGTAATATCAGTTTTTTTAAACACTTAGGCTTTTCGTTTGCTCGGTGGTTTTCCCACCAATTCTAGTTTTTCTTTAGCCTCAATTTTTTAATGCCTGCCTTTTTTAACGTGTCAGCAACCCCGCCGAATGGTTCCTGGTCATTGGTCAATTTATCACCCTCCTTAGTGTCTCGAAACCCTGAGCTTTCTGATACTCATGCCAGTTTCAGACCATTTTAAATTGCGGCATGAGCCAGTGCCCTAACACAGTCCCACGCCAACTATGAGCTAAATCCTATCGAACGCCAGTTTAAAAAAAAGGAGTAAAGCTTTAAGAATCAATGCAGGAAATGTCGCACACAAGCATTGTAGATTAAAGATTATAAGTGGGGTCGCTTGATCCTATATAGCAACGAAATAGAGTTTATTTTTTCATTTAGGAACTTCATCCAGAATGCGTCATTTTTAAATACTACAGAAAGTTTCAAGTGCGATAGATCGAAGGAATATTAACTTTTTTGCCCTTGTTTCCACATCCACAGCATAGTTATTTTGTATTAAACAAGTTAATAAAGAGACTGTTTGCAGTTTCAGACTGTTATATATTCAAAAGTCGTTGATTGTATGGATTTCAATGCAGCTTGGTTATCAAAGGCAATAAATATTGATAATAGCTTCGCTTGAAAGATTGTAAACGTGTTTCTCAGGCTATTGAGAGCCTAAAATTAGAACATGTTACTCTTATACCTATTAGTAATTGATTATTTAAAATATTTATTTATTTATTTATTTATTTATTTAATTATTTATTTATTCAATACCTACCCCTACAGGTATTAAACCTAACTATAAGGTAGGGGTTACAAATGCTTACAATTAAAGTGATGATTAATATATAGGTAAAAGAATATAAAAAAGACACTAATTAAAAAAGAAGTCCTAATAATTAAACAAAACAATAAAAACAAATAATTTCCAATTACAAAGGAAATAATATAATTATGTAAGTAAAAAAAAATCAAAACTAAATGAACAAAAATAAAAGAGAGCAAGAAAAACATCCAGAGCTCCTCAGTGTGGCACAGTCTTGGAGATTTCAGTGAGAGAGGTAAAAAAGAGATCTATGTTAAGATCGTTACATATTTTACACATTAAATGCAAAGAAGAAAACTTTAAAATATTTGTGTGCGGCTTAGAAAGATGAAAACATGAAGAGTGTCTAGAGCTCAAACGCGGAACAAAAAAACCAATTCTTGACAAGATATTTGGACAATCAGTAAGGTTATTAAGTAACTTAAAAATATTTATTAACATAAAATATTCGCGACGGTTTTTTAAAGAAACAAACCCAAACCTTCTTAGCAGCTCTTCATGTGAAAAACCCTGACATGGATAAACGCCATCACATCGAAAACTGACGTATTTTAAAAATTTACGCTGTACTTTTTCCAAATTATCAATATGAATATTATACCCAGGGGACCAAACAACTGAAGCATATTCCAATTTTGAACGAACATATGATATATAGAGGGTTTTAATGACATTAATATTTCTAAAATCCCTGGTACTACGTATAATAAAACCATAAGTTTTTAGTGCCTCTGAAATAATACCATTAATATGGACAGAAAAAGTCAGTTTTAAATCAAAGGTCACGCCTAGATCCCGGATAACAGACACACGAGAGAGAACGTTGTTATTCAGCCTATAGTCATATGCTGTCGGCGACTGTTTGGTAGTGAACGACAAAGTATTGCACTTTTTCACGTTGAGTTGGAGATTATTTTTTAAGCATCATTCACCAACAATATCAAGATTAAATTGCAGCTCTAAACAATCTTGGAGATCTTTTACTCTTGTATACAACTTAACATCATCAGCATAAAGTAAATGTTTTACTGTTAGATTATCACCGATATCATTAATAAAAATGTTAAAAAGCAAAGGTCCTAAAACGGACCCCTGCGGGACTCCCGAAACTGCCTGATATTCACAGGATCTTTCCCCTTGAATCTCTACATATTGGGTACGGTTAGTTTGGTAAGAAGAAAAGAGAGTTAACAAAGGATCTGAAAACCGAAATTATAAAGTTTTTGAAGCAAAATATGATGATCAAGGCAATCAAAAGCTTTTGTGAAATCTAAATACACAACATCAGTCTGCATGCCGTCATCTATGGCCTCCGCTATGTCCTGCGTTATAATAATAAGGTTTGTGACCGTAGATCTACCTTTATAAAATCCATGTTGGGCAGTTGTTATTTGATTACTAATTAACGGAAATATATTATCATCTTACAAAAATTGCATATAACTGAAACAGGCCTATAAGTACTAATTTTTAAAAACGGGACAAACTTTGGATTTTTTCCATACCGCCGGTATAGATTTTGTTTTAAGTGAAATATTAAAAAGTATCTGCAAAGGTTTCGCAAGAACAAATCTACAATCTTTTATTATGAATGCGGGAATAAAATCTAGTCCCGTTATAAAAGAAGGTTTTAATTTTTTTATAGCTGAGATAACATCCTGCTCCGAAGTATGACGTAAACTAATCGTGGATGTGTGAACTTGCAAATTTTTAAAAGTGTGCGAGTTGTCAAAAGAAACTGTAGAAAATGACTGTCTAAAAAAATCCGCAAGAGTTTAAAATGTCAGATGGGTTGTCAAGCGTAAGATTGTTGAAAGAGTTTTTGTTTGGAATACCCCTAATTTCCCTTCTTTTTTTAATATAAGTCCAAAACCGCTTAGGGTTCCTATTTATATCCTGTTCGGTATTTTGTATAAACTGCTTGTGAGAGATGGCTATACCTATCTGTTTTAATTTTTTTTTCTAAGGTATTTAAATTGGTCAAGGTCAGCTTGATCACGGGTATTCTAATGACGTTAATGAGGGAGAGATTTCGGTCAAATTGGAATATCAAACTGTAAGTAACAATTTTTTGTGCCCTGTCCTATATTTTTATTCGGTTAGGAGTTCGGAACCATGAAATATTTAGTACACGATTAATTAAGATATCTATCATGAAATACTTTAAAAATTTTGAAATTTTTAAATTTTTTTAGAAAGTATACAAACAAGAATATATAAAATGGCATTAAGAAGAAATTGAAAAAATGTCGGATCCAGCAGGACTTGTACCTGCAACCTTCTACTCTACGCGCTGACACTCTGACAACTAAGCTACGAATGGCTAGCCATCAAAATATTTTTCGTTGAGTAAATCTAGAATGATGAAAGAACGGTATGATTGTGCGTAATAATATAAGAGCTAAACTGCTGAGGCTTGGAAAAAAGTGTTGTTCTCAGATGAGATTTATTTATTGGTACAAAGATAACAGTCTCGTTTCATCAGAAAAAGTGCCAATAGAAAATTCACGCCAGACCATATTGATCAAAAACTTAAACATCCGCTAAAGAAAACGTTTTGGTTCTGCGTTCCCTAGGAAGGTACCGTATTACTCGTGCCAATCAAAGACATGATAAATTCTTAAAAATACAAAGACTTGATTAAAAGGAGATAAGAAGGAAAGCTAAGAAAAGTAGGTGCCAATGATCATTCAATTTTTCAACAAGTTTCGGCTTCTTGCCACGACTCCAAGATGAAATATTTTACAGACTAGAATATACCATTCCTTGAATGGCCAGGAAACTCATCGGATCTCAATCTAATTTAAAATCCGTGGGCGATTGTGAAACCTTGACTTTGCAAAATGTATTGCATAACAAAAGAAAAATTAAAAAAAGCTGTAATTTACATATGGTTTTGTGATCCCCAAATCGTAGAAAACTGTAAAAAACTTGTTAACTCAATGCTAAAACGTCTTCAAGAAGTAATTAGAGCGATGAGAGGACATATTTTATATTGAAACAATGTTTACTGTACTGACTTTTCTATAAAAAATAAATGTTTTTTATCTGAATTTTACACCTGTGATCACCTTAATTCGCACATTATTGTATGAACCGTCAAATTTTTTTTTGTGCACTGCAAGATTGCCTACACCTCTGCCTAAAACACAGATGTGTTACATTCCCATTACCGTTGTAAATTTCTGAGACCTCTTTATCATTAGATCTGTTTGTGAATTAGGTGTTACCTCGAAAATTGGATAATCTTCGCAATCGATGTAATTGTATTAGAAATATTTACAACAATTAATTCGGTATGTTTTGTTTTAATAAATTTGCAGTTTTATTTACAAAACGTATCTTAGGTAAAATAATATTACAAAAATTATTTTATTAACGAAATTATGTGTTCTGTATGCTTGTGAACTTAAGATCAAATATTATAGGAGGGTGTGGGAGTACTTACAATAAGATACTTTGTATGCATTTGCGATACCATTAAATCTAACAAAAGTATAATAAGTGTAAGTCTCAGAATCGTAACTTAAAAAGTTTAATTAGGTCTTAGTACTATAAAACAAACTTTAAAACTAGATCGTTAAAAAGGAAATTCTGTACATTCTTTCTCGTGTTACGTAAATAAAAAATAAAAAAAGAGAATTTAAAAAACTGTCCTTTTATTTTTCTTTTATAGCAACGTAGATGATAGATTACACCACAAATAAGTTACGTGTTTGTACACCTTGAGAAATACAACCGAGAAGTGAAAATCAAACTTTTTAATCGAGTTGTGGTGTTTTTTAAATCGTAACATGATGTTATGATTAAAAACAGCTGTTATGGTTCGAAAAATACTCATTTATCATTTTCTTACATAAATATCGTGGAAACAGTATATTTTATTGAAATTTTAAACGGTAAATAAAAATGGTATAGATGCATAACACTTAGGTTTTTTGATCAGGACTTTAACCGTGATTGGAAAAAGATGTTTTAAAGTAAGTTACTCGTTTGAAAATTGGTCGTGAAATCTTTTGTTTCTGAGTTACCTACAGGGTGTTAAAATTTTCCACAAAAAAAGTTTTTATCTAAACATAAAATAAAACTGTAGAAATGAAAATCTTGTACATTAAAGATATTTAAAAAATAATTAGCGGTGTTACTTTATCGATATAGAACCCAAAAATGTGGTTAGATTTTTTTTGTCTGTCAGTATGTTTTTGCGCGCATCACATGAAAACTACTGATCCGATTCGAATGCGGTTTTCACAGATGTTTTTGTCTTCCTTTAACTTAACATCTCCCCCCACCCCGTTAAAGGGCTGAGGGGAGATGTTATTACCACAGTTTATTACTGAGTTTTTTTATTTCGCATCTGTCTATAAAGTTGTTTAATTTGTAAGTTTTGACCTGTCTTTTCCTTAAAATAGTTACCTTTATGTATCAAGTCACTAATAATCTGGATAAACAAACAACATTATGGTGATGAAGTATGCTTTTTGTCTATCGACCCTATTTCCCAATCCCGAATGTAGGCACATTGTCCCGCAGGCGAGATAATATGTATAATTTTGTAGAAATTTCAGTAAGGTTAAAGCAAATAAACGTAAATCTTCAGGGTGGATAGTTTGATTTTTTGTAACGTGAAACTATTAATTTAAAATTTGCAAGTTTTTAAGAAAGCAATCTAAAGGTCACTTTAACCTTAAGTCGTGTATATATTAACTTGAAAATAAACATTTTTTCTCCTAACCCACTTTTTTTTAGAAATAACGAATTAGCCTTCAAAATAACCAAAACTTTTTGTAAACTTCAAATCAAGTGTTTTACAAAAATGATCTTTGTCAAAATTGGTTTACGGGCGTGTTTGCGATAGCTACTTACAAATCTGAAATCAATTTAAATATGGCTAAGATTAGGCTGGCTGGTAATTTGCGATTAGCGCCGACTTCAAGTTGCCTTTAATATTTTCAAAAAATTAAGATTTTAATTATAGTACAATTTCTATCTTAAAGGCAATTTTTTTTTTAGTTTTTCCTTTTTAAGTTGCTACAACAAAGAATCATTAAACATGAAAAAAAGTATCTGCTAAAGAACAAGTATATGTGGCTCTTAGCCGAGTGAAAAGTTTAAATGGCTTGGCTTTGTTAGATGTGAAAGCAAATACAATTTTAAACAGGCTGCATGCCCAAATAGCTTTTACAGAAAAAAGGGTCTTACTAGTAATGACAAAACTTAATAAATTAATAAAGAACTCCGGTCGATATAATTGGGATCCACTTTTACCTACTTTAAATTCCCTGTTAATTACGATCACCTGGCAGGAGATATACCCAAGAAAAGGAAGCTATGTTGTTATATGTAAGAGAATATTTGGCAAAAAATATAAAACATATAAAATATTTGCACTTGTTTTTGTTTGTTTGTTTACACTATTTACACAACTTATTACAACAACTACATATTAACCAGAATATAAATATTGTAACGCGTTTTTTAAGTGGGGTTTTTGGCATTACATTTAGACCATCACTTATATTACTTAAAATTCTCCATGTGCTGTATGCACATTCGGCTAATAAGCCGCCTGGTATCCTTTTTATTCTTGGACTACTGGGATTTAACATTCTGGGTTTGGATGTTTTTATCTTTAGAATTTACTAAGGTTTTCGAGTGGTTTACGGTACGATGTATGAAACCAATATTATTTAAAGTGATTCGTGATACTTACAGTAGTTGGTTCAATATGTTCTCGAATCAACTTCGCAGTCCCTCTTTTAACCTAGACCAAAAATTTTGTTTGGTTTGGTGATCTATTTTTCTATCACTCAACAAGTCTCTCACTTCATCAAATTTTCTTTTTTCAAAATCAATCTTATCCACTTCTACAGTGTACCCAACACAATCATTTTTGTGCTATTTTTGATAAGATAATGTTTAATTATATCATTTAAATTATCTAAAATTTTTGCAATAGTACCTTTGTGCAATTTACTTTTATTAAACTAAAAAAGTACTAAATCATCTGCCACAACAAAATACTGATTTTGCGCTTTGCCGATTTGAAATAATATTGAAATTTCCACCACACGAATCATGAATGTTAACTTCCGTGATGAACTGCTCTTCTACAAGTAGAGTTTTTATTCCGATACGGGACACATAAAGTCTGCAGTAAGGAATGCTGGTCATAAAAGCCATGACAGGATAGTAACTGTTTTAAATCATAAATATTTACAACTTTTGATTCTTGAGATTAGTCAAAATTCAATGATTTTAATGAATATGATTGTTTATTATATTTAAAATTACCAGGGATAGTTTTAATTCATGAATTTTTTCATAATCTTTTTATTACATTTTTATTATTGTTTATAACTTTTCCAAGAACCAGAGATTTTTTTTATTCTTGAAGTACGCGGTGATTCTTTAATCATTTAATTTTGCCCATAATTAATTAAAAACATTTTTAGTTACATCCATATGTAACATCAGTAAAATAAACTTAAAATTATTGTAAATTAAAATTAAAGAGTAAATCAAGAATTGAAGACTTAATACTGTACCAACTTTTTCTCCGCTTTTCAAGATGTTAAAGGAACAGAAACAGAAAGTCATATATAAGGTCACCAATTGCGGACGGTACTTATTTTGTATGTTAAAAATACCAGTACCTATGGAATCAAATTGAAATAAGTAAAATATGCAGTCAGTCATAAAAAAATTGACATACTAAATGTTTAAGAGCTAACGATAAATTCATGATTTCATGATTTAGGATTTAAATTTTTAAAAACCACCAATATTGATTTGAAACCCTATTACAGAAAAATTAATTTAGTCTGCTATATTGATTATCAAATAATAATTGCCCGAAATATCGTTCATTTGCTCCTAAAAATTAAAGAATTGTGTTACTTGCTCATTGATTTTATTAATACATCCTACCCACACTTTCATCAAACTATTCTTAAAGTACGTCGTTTCCAATAAAAAAGAATCATCGAAATCGGTTGTCGTGATATTGACTAAATCGTTTATTTGTCGCACGCATACTTTATGTAATTTTAAGAATGATATGTTTTTTTAAAGATGCCATGTCAGAACTGGACCAAATTAAAATAAGAGCACAACCTTTTAAATAAAAAATCATCAAAATCGGTTCAACTAAGGCACTATAGATATAGGTATTATCATCAGCCATTTTTATTCCAATGTCAATCAATTTACGTGTCAGATCATAGACAACTTAAAGAGACACGTGCAATCGTATTTTGTGGTAAAAATGGGAACTAAACTTGCTGGTAGTGCGAAAAGCGAAAAAGTACTTATAAGGGTATAGTAACAGAGTAAGCACTATTAGCGGTTTTAGTTTAAAATAAATTTAAGGTACTTTAAGCATAAAAAGGGTGTTAAAGTAAAATTTTAAACAAAAACATGGTGCGCTGATGTCGGAACTTGTTGCCAACTTTATATTAACCATTAACACATCTGTTCTATTATCTCTAGTTTTGTGGTTGACATTGGACAAAACATGGCTGACGATAATACCTATGTTTATAGTGCCTTAGTTCAACCAGTCAAAAGTTAGGCTAAGTTTAGATGCAACGTGCGTTAACGCACGTTTTCGAACCGCATAGTGTTTATTTACAAACAATCACATGAACGCACAAAAACGGACGTTACCGAGCGGTACCGCAAGCTTACGCAAAAAACCTCAAGACGTTGTCAAACTGACGTTTCACTTGCGGTTTGAAAGATCAACAAAAGCAGTATTGTTGTTCAGTTGTACGCGCGTTTCTGCAGTTATCACATGGTTTTTGCATAGGTATCGTTTTGGTTTTTGAGTGAAATTGGATATCTGATGGCGTTGGGAGATGCGAGTTCATCCCGGATGCATTCTAACAACTCGTCAAATGATTTGATAGACATTCTGAAGTAAATAAAGAATATGCATCCATTTGTTCTAAGTTTAAGGGTATAATATTGCAAATAAACTTTTTGACAGTCTGTTTTGCAAAACTGGGTGAACCCAATATCTCCGTTTTCTGGTATTTTTATTTTTCTTATAATATAACCACCAAATAATTGGTTCTTTTACGTCCATCTTCCAGGCTCGAGTGAATGCGACTGACCGCACCGCACGTTCGATTGTCATTTAAACTCATCGTAATTTGAACGTACGTTGACGTGCGTTAACGCACGTTGCATCTGAACTTAGCACCATGATTTATCACGAGCAATTCGAATTCAACTCCATGACACTTTAGATATCTCACAAAGTTAATGAATGGTTTTGCGACGGTCTTCGCGAACAAGGGCATTGATTTTGTTAAGTTTTTCGTCAGTTTTTGATGTCGATAGCCGTCCTAAATGGGGTAGTCGTTAATATAATTTTTTAAACAAGTAAATCATTACTTAGGGCAATTTCCCCATAAGCAGTCTTCCCTAGCAGGAAATAACATTTTAAAGCAGCTAGTTGATTTTAAGAACTCTCCAGCACGTTTTTTACCAAAATGAACCAATTCTCATGGACGAACCGATCCACTTACAGCGACACAGCTGCTTATACTGACTCAGGTGGAATAACTCGGACGTACGGCTGTTAAACAATGGCTTTGCTCACACTCGCTACACAACACAGTGAGATTTCCGTTTTTTGGGTATCACCCCGTATATACGTCTTCGGCACATAAAACAGTATATTTTTGTTAGCATCTTTTTTATTATAATCATAGCAAAAATAAATTCAACAAATATTTAATATAATATTTTTCATTTATAACCATGGTTCACTTTATTCTCAATTTTATTGCTTTTTGTTCCTTTACCACTTCAATCCACTTTATATTTCGAACGAGAACTGTAAACGTTTTGGGATTCTAGATACCTTTCTGGGAGATAAGAATTGTTATATAATTTTGAAATTTCCTGTGTTTAACTAAATAATTCACAAAGGGACACTATATCATAGTCTAGAAGCAAGCGAGGTTTCGTGGCCGATATAAGTCCGATGAGTTTGAGGGTTGATTCCTGCGTATTTTGGCCAGCTGAATTCTAATTTTAAACATGCTTAGCTTTAGGAAGTACCGATGTTAAATTAAATTTTTTTAAACGTTACAAAAAAATATATAATAGATATAAATAATTTAGCTGTGCAAATCTTTAACCTTACACAAAACAAACTATTTTGTTAAAAACATCAATTCGAACAAAAGTAATTGCTACAAAATTAAAGAAATGCGAGGTTATATATAAATATATAATTTTTGTGTTAGTTACACTTTTTATAACTCAAAAACCGCTGAAACGATTTGGCTGAAAACTAAAGGGATATAGAGTAAATGATTAAATCAGGAGACATACAAGACCTTTTATCTTGTTAGACCGTGTTTCTTTAATATTCCAGTACTAATTATATATTTATTATTTAGTTCAATGAATTCCTAATAAAAAACGATGTAAGTTAATTAGTTTGGATATCAAGGTAACAGATACCCGGTAGATATTTCCATTTCTTGATTAATAGAAAAACGTGAAACTAAAATAAAATGGAAAATAGCCAAAGAAAAAAAAACAAAAAAAAAGCATGCGGAAAAAAGAAATCTATTGTGACGCATTTGACATCTTATATATTTAAAGGAGAAATTCTTGCTTAATAAAGTTAATATCCGATAAATATTTGTTTTATTAAGGGTGTCCTCGTAGGTATGAACCTAAATACAAATGTACCGAGAACATCTATTGGGGCAGAAGAGGTAATTTATTAATTTGGAATTAAAGGCCTGGAAGTTAGGGCGCGTGGGAAAGACGTAGGAAGGTAAGAAGTGCCTCTAACTGGAGACCCTAGGGATGATGGAACGATCGAATTGATTTATTCTCGATTTCTGGCACTGAACAGGATAAGGATGCATGAAGTTGGCACGTCGCGTTGCTCTGGTTGGTCTAGCAAGTGGAGTCACTATAGAGCGGAGTTCTTCTCAGCAAAATTTGTTGTGTGTATTGGTAAAACAATGAGAGATCAGACACTGCTTTTCGGTGGGACAATGGGGCTAGGTTTTTGGGGATACTGGTGTCGTTTATTAGTCGAACAGCTCTTTTCTGTATTGCATCAAGAACTCTTAGCCTTGACGATGCTGCCGAACCCCATACATGTGAGCAGTATTCAAGATTAGGTCGTTTTTGCGCTCTGCAAAGAGTAGCTAAGTTTCATTGTGTGGGGAGACCGTGGAATAGAAATTAGTTCCATGTTGTCCGGGGGGTTAAGTGTCGATTTTAAAGAGAATAATTTGGCAAAAAATTCTGCCTTAACTATTGAGCTGTCATCAGCTGTGAGTGGAGGGAACGAACTATTTGTAAAATTATTATTGATATGTTTGGCGAAAGCCCAAAAGTATCGGCTTCCATTAGGGTTAGACTTTTAAAATTGCAAATAGTGGTGTTTTGTTTCTTTTGATGGATTTTGTAGAAATAATTTGTGGGACTTGATCTTAGCTTTCCGAACTACATCGCAATCTTTCTTAAACCATGGCTTCTGTTTGGCTTTCAAGCGTTTGGTAAAATAAGGAATGTAAGCTTCTATAGTGTTAATTTTAAGCCAAAGGGTTGTCTCTGTTGTTTTCTAGGGCAGGTAATCTACAGCAGGAAAGTATGCTTCTTACGTAAACACATACTCCACGAGCCATTCCTACTAAATTAAGTACCATTTAAGTACCATTGTTGATATCTTTTATATTCAAGAAAGCAAGTACCATGGCACCTTCGGAAGGTGGCGCTGTTGATATCTTAAAATTTTAAACAAGCAATTCCTACTTAAGTAAATACTATGATTCCACCGTAATGTGGCGTAGTTGGTATCTCATATATTTAAAACAGCAAAACTGACTTAATTAAGTAATATATTGCCACCTTAATATCTAATTGAAAATTACAAAATACATCGAAAAAAATAGTAAAAACCCGGAAAAAAAAAGTTTTAAAAAACGGTAGATGAGGAAAAGACATCAGTGTTAGGCGCAGTGATACAGGTTAACAGCCAACCCAATGAATATCTATCTGGGCGGTACGAAGTTCGCCGTGTTAGTCAGGAGTGCTTAAAACAACTTTTATAAATATGATCATTTTAAAGATAAACATTGAAGCTTTAAATTGGTCAAATTTTATTTGCGGTATTAGTAAAAAAGTTATAACTGTTTAAATACAAAATTTTATGTTGAAAAGCGACAATTTGTTTGTTTATAACCATTTTGCACCAAAACTTAAACTTAGTTCTAGTACCCAAAAAGCACAATTCAAGACTTGCCAAATGTATTTATATTAATTTTTTGCAAAGAGGTTTCAGTGCGCGCTTATATTACGCGCTTTCCAAAGCCTGTTGGTGCGAAAGCCCGGAGTGCGTTCAACCAGCGTAAATATCTACTCGATCATAAAAATTATATTAATTTTAATATTAAAATTTAACTTATACTGGGAATTGATAACAAAATATTTATTAAATATTAGTTTTACCAAAAACTGATCACTTGTATTGAAAATACATATAATTTTTAGGATACGTATTTACAACTAAAGAAAAAATGAGATTGGTTTTATTTTTATAGACAACATAATGTTCGGAAGATTTTCTTAAAAATTTGTACTTTGAAAGGGCGGTTTAAACAAGCATGCTTTGGATATATGACAACTGTCAATTAAATGTTACAATGGATACAATACTCGAGAAAAAAGTAACGGACAATATGGGAAAATAACACCCAGAATTAGAAGCCAACTGGTAAAGTTGTGCAAAAGTCATCAAGCAGCTACTTTAATGCAAAAGCCGCTACCAATATTTCACGTGAATGTTGTAGACATTGTATCCATAAATCAGGAGTAAAAATACAAACATACCTACACACTTAAATAAATTGAGATTTGTTTAGGCGAAAGAAAAGCCACTACTAACACAGCTGCAAATGAAGAGCCGATTAATATTGGCAAAATCTAAGTTGTCTTGGACGGTAGAAGACTGGTGCAAAATTATGACAAATCAAAATTTGATATTTCGGTAAAAACTTGAAAAAGTAGAATAATACGGAATAACGTGAAAATGTTTAAACCAGATTGTCTTAAAAGGACTATAAAATTTAAAAAGTGTTATGATTTGGGGCTGTAGGAAAAGGTATTGAAAACATGGAAGAAATAGATGGAACTATAAAGCAGCTAAATGTTAAGGCATTCTTGAAAACAGTCCCATTCTCAGTTTGAAAAAGCTTTATCCTGACGGAAATTTCATCGAACAGTGTTGTGCAAATCACGATAAGAAAAGCCTTCAAGCCTTGAATATAATTGAGACCTTGTGGCATTGCATAAAAAGTTACTTGAGGAACAATCCCCAGAGAACAAAAAAATGATTACAGGCAAAACCGAGGGATATATGGAGTTCATTTACACAAAAATACTGTCTGTGTTTGCTAAAAACAATGCTTGATAGAATTTGCGCTGTTATAAAGGCCAAAAGGGAATGTAACCCCATATTAAATTGTTTAAAGATTAAGTTGTCGTATATAATATCATAAGAGAGAAAATTTTGCCGGCAAAATTTTCGACTGGTATGAAAGTTTGTTGCTTGGCAATTTACGCGAATGAAATTTTGACAAAATCCCGAGACGTCAGTCGAGTGATTTTGTCAAAATTTCATGAGCGAAAATTGCCAAAAAGCAACAAACTTGAATAAAACCAGAACAAAAATTTGGCCGGGAAAAAATTTTCTCTCGAATGGTATTCGACAAGACTATTTCACGAGAAAAACAAGACAATATCAACCAGACACCTTAGTAACGGATCTGTCATAATTTTTGTCGCTGAAATATTACGTATTGTCAAGGGTAATTTAACAAGACCTTGATTATAGTCGGCTATTTTTGTGGTATCTAGATTTTGAGAATATTTTAGTATCAATTTGTTGAGACATAATTTGACATTAATAATCTGATTAAAGCACGAGAGCTTTAGCTCGAGGGCTTTAATCTTTGATTATTAATGTCAAATTATGTCGAAACAAATTTTAAAATATTCGAGAAATATAGCAACAACAAAAAAAGCAGACTATTAATCAAGGTCGCGTTATATTTAGGAAGATTATTTCCTGAAAGACAAATTTTTGACATTTATATTTGACGTGACTATTTTTCTAGTGCAATAGTCGCTGATATTGTTCTAGTGCAATAGTCGCTGATATTTGATTCAGATTGGTCCGATTTCAATAAATTATGACATTCTATTGGTTAATTTGAATCGAAGGAAATAATCAATACGAAACGTGCCGTTGCTATGCAGTTTTGTCAGTTGAAAATAGTCTAGTGAAATAGTCAAGGGTAATATAACAAGACCTTGATTATAGTCGGCTATTTTTGTGGTATCTAGATTTTGAGAATATTTTAGTATCAATTTGTTGAGACATAATTTGACAGTAATAATCTGATTAAAGCCCGAGAGCTTTAGCTCCAGAGCTTTAATCTTTGATTATTAAAGTCAAATTATGTCGAAACAAATTGTAAAATATTCGAGAAATTTAGCAACAACAAAAATAGCAGACTATTAATCAAGGTCGCGTTATATTTAGGAAGATTATTTCCTGAGAAGACAAATTTTTGACATTTATATTTGACGTGACTATTTCTCTAGTGCAATAGTCGCTGATATTGTTCTAGTGCAATAGTCGCTGATATTTGATTCTGATTGGTCCAATTTCAAAAAATTATGACATTCTATTGGTTAATTTGAATCGAAGGAAATAATCAACAAGATTTGTTGACGTTTAAGTTTCTTTCAAATTTGTGATTCGTTATTTAATTAATTGTTTAACTTACAAAGGTTAATTAAGTAAATATCATCTAAGATTTATTAAAAACTTTTTAAACAAAAAATCAGTAATTAATAATAAAAACTTAATAATGTTTTTTAATAAGTTTGCATACTATATTCCATACAATACTTTAATATATTTTTTTATTTACAATTATATGTTTATTCCTTAAAACATTTTTCTTCACAACTTGTAGAATTTACATTATAGCTATGTTTATATATATTTTTTATAGTTATAAAAAGAACTACAACGTATTTAGACGCATTGAATATGTTGTCGGCGCTAAATTTTCAATTAAAATATTTTTATGAGAATTCGATTCAGCAGGCAGTTCATTAAAAGTTATACCTGACGTCGAATAATTTAGCACTTTTTCAGATCGTTTATAAAACATGCAATAAACAAACAAGTTGTTGCTTTTCAACGTAAAAATTTTACTTTAACCAGTTATATCTTCTTTTATGAATAATGCAAATTAAATTTACCAAAAATTATTTGAAAGTTATCTTTAAACTAATTAATTATAACAGTTGTTGTGAATAATATAAACCAAGTAGACTGCGACGCTATGGCAACTGCTCAGAGGCTTCTACAGGGCCAGGCTTCCATAACCTTATTAAGGGAAAAAGAGCAAGCAGAATTATATGATAGGGTTAAGCCGGATTAAACAATGAGTATTCCTAAGAACAGGATAATCTCCAGGTATAACTGTGCGAGTTGAATTACTGGAATGAGATTTATGGAACATCAATGGCTCAAAGACTGAAAAAGGCACTGGGTCGGGTCTATATAGTAGGGGACACAGGATGCAAGTCCAATTAAGTCTAGATGCGTTTGCTACAGTTTTTTAAGCTAAAGTTATATGGCTATACAACACTGTGCAACGGAGATACTAAGTCAGGTTATAAACTCTAAAGTAGACCGTCTAGGCACAAATAAGCTTACAGCTAGTGTGGCACACCGTTGGGGCCCAGAAACATGCCGGAGATCGGAATCCTTTCATACTGGCATGAGTACCAGGACACTCAGAGTTTCGAGGCAATGAGAAGGCGAAATTTACTGCAGAGCTGATATTGCAGCATAATTGTCAATCTTGTGACAGGACATTCTTGACGTAATAATCACCTGAGCTAACTGAACTCTGCAGTTAAAGACATCAGTTGAAACTGCCAATACTTTAATATATTTTTTTATTTACAATTGTATGTTTATTCCTTAAAACATTTTTCTTCACAACTTGTAGAATTTACATTATAGCTATGTTTATATATATTTTTTATAGTTATAAAAAGAACTACAACGTATTTAGACGCATTGAATATGTTGTCGGCGCTAAATTTTCAATTAAAATATTTTTATGAGAATTCGATTCAGCAGGCAGTTCATTAAAAGTTATACCTGACGTCGAATAATTTAGCACTTTTTCAGATCGTTTATAAAACATGCAATAAACAAACAAGTTGTTGCTTTTCAACGTAAAAATTTTACTTTAACCAGTAATATCTTCTTTTATGAATAATGCAAATTAAAATTACCAAAAATTATTTGAAAGTTATCTTTAAACTAATCAATTATAACAGTTGTTGTGAATAATATAAACCAAGTAGACTGCGAAGCTATGGCAACTGCTCAGAGGCTGCTACAGGGCCAGGCTTCCATAACCTTATTAAGGGAAAAAGAGCAAGCAGAATTATATGATAGGGTTAAGCCGGATTAAACAATGAGTATTCCTAAGAACAGGATAATCTCCAGGTATAACTGTGCGAGTTGAATTACTGGAATAAGATTTATGGAACATCAATGGCTCAAAGACTGAAAAAGGCACTGGGTCGGGTCTATATAGTAGGGGACACAGGATGCAAGTCCAATTAAGTCTAGATGCGTTTGCTACAGTGTTTTAAGCTAAAGTTATAGGGCTATACAACACTGTGCAACGGAGATCATAAGTCAGGTTATAAACTCTAAAGTAGACCGTCTTGGCACAAATAAGCTCACAGCTGGTGTGGCACAGCGTTAGGGCCCAGAAACATGCCGGAGATCGGAATCCTTTCATACTGGCATGAGTACCAGGACACTCAGAGTTTCGAGGCAATGAGAAGGCGAAATTTACTGCAGAGCTGATATTACAGCATAATTGTCAATCTTGTGACAGGACATTCTTGACGTAATAATCACCTGAGCTAACTGAACTCTGCAGCTAAAGACATCTGTTGAAACTGCCAAAAGTAGGAGCAAACCAAACATATCCTATGCCAATATAAAGGCCTTGCAAGAAACAGGCTGCTCTAAGTTACGTAAAATGGCCACTCTTAATGCTATTAAGATTTATTGGGTGGCCAGGGCTGGACAAGGTGCTCTAATTCTATAATGGTCGTAGTAATACAGACCAACAGCTGACCCTTTCTAAGGGCGATACAACGAGCCCAGCTCGCATTTCTTTACTCTTGTCTAAATTGATATTTGTAAGTAAACCTTCCTACAAATAAAGATGTTTAAAATTTGGTTTAGCAGGCCAAAATAAGTAGAGATCAGCCCTGAAACTAACCGAGATCAAATCAGCCACGAAAGCCTCCTTGGCCTTTGGACTATTCATGTTTAATCAACCAACAGTCAGTTCTACTTAATCGCTCACTCTTATATGTCAACCCTTGTATATATCTTTGTCAGTATCGCTGCTACTCACTACCCTATTCCATATTCTGTTTTCCTAAATAAATTGAGAATTTGATTGTTGTTTTAATTAATCAAGATTTAAATGTTAGTTAATATTTACTATAGTTTATTGCTTCCCATGCAAAATACAATCCACTGAAATGGTTTTAAACGCACGCACCCCGTAATTACGTTATTATCGCTCGAGAATAATGGATATTATGGTCTTGAAAGAAAAAAATCGAAATAATATTGTGGCCATTGGCGTAACAAAAATATGAACAAATCGATGAAACATATTTTTAAATTACAAAATATTTTGGTGCCTAAACACATTCAAAAAAAAAATATTTAACTCGAACGAACCCACGACTCGCCCTCCACCAAACAACTTAGTGCTGTTCACATAAGTGAACCTTTATCAAGCAATTAACAATCAATAAAGAAAAAAGTTTACAATTAGAAATTAAATTTATTTAATTTCTTTTTACTCTAGTATGCCTACCATACTTCTATCTATATATATAAAAAAGGAACTCTAACTCTAAAACTACTAGACCGATTATTATGAAAATTGGTATATATATATATATATATATGTATTTTTCCACGGAGAAGGTTTATATGATATGTTCATTGATGCCACTCGCCACCAGGTGGCGCTGCAGAGTAGCACCTTTTGCCCTGTTCAACCGATTGTCATGAAAATTGGTATGTATATGTATTTTTTCACGGAGAAAACGAATATGCTATGCCCATTGATGCCACGTGCCACCAGGTGGCGCTGCACAGTACCAACTTTTGCCTGGTCAACCGATTGTCATGAAAATTGGTAGGTATATGTATTTTTTACGGAGAAAACGAATATGCTATGCACATTGATGTAACTCGCCACCAGGTGGCGCTGCACAGTACCAACTTTTGCCCCGTTCAACCGATTATCATGAAAATCAGTATGATGATGTATTTTTAATGGGTAAGATGAATATGATATTCGTGTTAATGGAAGTTACTACCAGATGGCGCTTCCATTAAACGAGCAACTACTACTTATTTGATTACTTTATATCACGCCACCGTAAGGTGGCGCAGTTAATATTACATATATTTAAACGAGCAATCCTTACTTAAGTATTGTGACGCCACCGGAAGGTGGCGCAGTTAATATCACTTATATTTAAACGAGAATTTCTTACTAAATTAAGTATTGTTATGCATCTAATATATTTTATCGATAAACTACAAAATATAACGAAAAAAAAAGTATAAACCTAATAACTAACGAGAAAATATGATGAAAACGATAAAATCAAAATAAATTGAAAAAACGAAAAATTGAAGAATGACATAAATGATTTGCGGTACGAAGTCCGCCGGGTCAGCTAGTATCTTTACAAAACATAATCGATAAATAGTGAGAAGGCAAATTTTACGTGCATTTGGTGACCTTTGATGAATTAGTGAGATTAACTGTTAACGTCAAATGAAAATGACTGTCGCAGGAGAATATGAAAACTAATTGCTTTATAGATTAAAACAAATATTATGGAAAATATGAATATTAATATCTATATTTGTGTAAAGAAAGAAAAATACCGTTTTTTGCATAGAGGCATATGTTTGTTCATTTTGTTGTAAATATTAAAGTTGTTTATGTCAATTAAGGGATTTGTATGTCTATACTTTTTAACATGACATATCAATAATTCACACTAAACTATTTTGATGCATTTTATCTTTTTGTAAATAAAATTACATGCAATGGAAGTATTTTTCTACTGATATTAAAAATTATAGAGAATTTATTAATTTTAGCTTCAATAAGTACACCTACAGATAATATAGCTAAATTTTTAAATAATATATTAAGACTCATTCCAAGTATTTAATTAGTTTAAAAGGAGTAGATTACCAGAAGGATATGTATTAGCCAGTTTGGATGTTGTATCTTTGTTCAGCAATGTCTATTTGGAAATATGTATACGAGCCATAGAAAGAAGCTGGTCATTAATCTCAAATCATTGTGAAATCTCTAAACAAACATTTTTTACATTACTCACAAAAGTGTTCAATAATAACTATTTCGTTTTTAATAATAATTTCTATAAACAGACCTTTGGTACACCAATGGGTAGCACAATTTCACCAATTTTGGCTGATTATGTTTTAGATATCGTACTTCAAGTCTTGCCTTTTGAACCTTTCTTTATTAAAAAATATGTTGATGACATACTTGTCTGTCTACCTGAAAATTTTTTGCTCAATTAGAAATCCAATGAAATCAATTAATTTGTGGTCTTTTGATTGAATACAACCAATGAAACCAACATTATACTGAAAACAGATCCCATGGGCTGTTTTCACTTAATTATGTAGCTATGGATACCTACATTTCGTTTCATTTCGATTTTGACATTTCAAATATTCAATATTTCAAAATTTCATAACCAGCAGAAAATTTTCTATCCGAATAACCCTCGAACATTGATAAATGCTCAAAAAATTTTTAACAACTTTCTCAAGCTTGTTGCTTACAGGCAACAGACCTCCGCCTACGGCGTCGGTCTGTTTCCAAGCAACAAGCTTTCGAAATCTGTTATAAAATTTTTTCGAACAATTATCAATGTACTTGGGTTATTACTACTGAAAATAAATTAGATAACATCTTGTACTATTTTAACGATTTCAACGAACATATACAGTTCACTCTTGAAAAAGAGGTTACACATAACTCCATACCGTTCTTAGATACAATGATTATTCGTAATAACAACATTTTAATATTAGACTGGAACAGAAAACCACTGAGTTCTGGTAGATATCTAAACTATAATTCATATCATAAACACTCATTGAAAACTAACCTAGTTAAGACTATGAAAAATAGGGTACTGAACCTTTGTGACAACACTTTTCACACAAAAAATCTTAAAATACTTTACCAATTGTTTATTGAAAATGGTTAACCTGAGGTTCTGCTCAAGAAATTATTATATAACACCCAAAATATAAATAATAATACTATCAACAATAGGGAGAACACATCACAACAATTTAGTGATCAGCCAGATACTATTATCCATCGCTCTTTTCCATATATTAAGGAATTGACACCCAACTTGTCTAAAATACTTAAACCAATAACTGAAATAACTTTTGCCTTTAAAACTGTTCTCACTGTGGGAGGAATCTTCACAATTTTAAAAACAAAACTCCATTACTTTCCTTAACTGATGTAGTGTAAAGATTGTAACCAGGTCTATGTTGGCCAGACTTCAAGACGCCTAAAAGATAGAATTACGGCACATAAATCAGACTGCAGACTACATCCTGAAAGAAGTGCACTTGGACTCCATGTAATGCAAAACGACCATAGAATAGATTATGACAACGTTACAGTTTTGGAGCGTGATAATAATATTTCCAGAAGGCTCTTTTTGGAAATGACACATATTAATAAGACACCACATTCTATGAATCATAGAACTGATATAGGGAACTTAAATGAAATGTTTTCTTACCTATTGTTTCTGGAAAAGCGTGGTGTTGAGCCTTTGCAGACGCTTGAAGAGTAACCATCATTAAAATATATTATAACAAATTCAAGCTACCAACACCAAGTAATTAAATAATTTTTAAATAAAACTTTTCAATTTTTAATAATTTTTTACAAATATATTAACTTTCAATTTTATTATAAAATTTAATAACGGTTTTAAATGTCAAATACTCTTATTGGACCTACGATCTTGTTTCGTATAAATTTCAAAACCTTTCGGTTTCATAGGACAGTTTTAAGTAAAAACTCAAAATGACAGAAATACATCCAGTCATTTCAGAATTAAATGTTAAATCAATTTAATTTTTAAAAAGGCTTTTAGTAGTGCAATTTTTTGATATTTCTATAAAAAGTTTGTCGTTGTTATAATTTTTTTCAAAATCTACTACCTAAACATAATATTAAATTAACATCTTTTACAAAATAATCTCAACAAGTTGTAAGTAAAAACTTATATTTATATATTTTATAGTCTATATTATAACATAAAGTATAGTAGCGCCCTGAAGCTGATTATAATCATAATCTAAAGCTTGGCAATTAAAAACTTAAAAGAGTACACTTTTTGTATTGCTGCTAAACCCAATATATATATATATATATATATATATATATATATATATATATATATATATATATATATATATATATATAAAGTAAAGCGGAAAGTAGTCACGGCTGACTAGTTAAAGAAGAACTTCAACAAAATTGAAAACAATCACAGGGAGTTCAGCCTATGGGGGGTTGTTTAAAGTAAACTCTGTTTTTACAAAAACCAAGCTTTCGAATTTTATTAATTCTTTTTCAAGGCTACAAAATGAAAAAGTGAAGTTAACATGTTTACATTGTATAAAATATTACTTACAGTAAAGTTGAGTTTTGTTAAAATAATGAAAATGAAAGAACATGACTTTAAATATAAACTAAATTATTGTATATAAACATTAGTTGTTAAATATTATTAATTGACATTGTCACTATTGACAATTGTTGACTACAAAGGTGTGTTGTTACCAACCCAAATACTAATATAAATTCAAATTTCCAAATGGATTTAAAGACTTTTAAATTTGGTAGTATTATATTAACAATTTAATTTAATTTAATTATGTATTGTTGTTTGAAATTAAAGATCTTAATTTTTCAGATATTTAAGATGTCAGTACATTACAAGACAAACGGAAATGTAAAGGCTATGAGTAGTTGCCAGTTACTCATTTGTATTGCAATAGTGAATTACAAAAACAAGTATCTAACCTCTGCAGGTATTAACCTATCACATTAACTCTGCAGGGGATAGTCACTTGTTGCCTATTAGACAGGTGTAATTGAGACTTGTAATGTAAATTGCAAGTTTCATTGTGTGTTTCTAATGAAATTCAAGATCTTACTTTTTAGGTATTAAGGATGTCAATGAACATTACAAGAAAAGGCGATATGAGGAAGGCTGTGGGTAGTTGCCAATTACCCACTTGTATACCCTAGTGAAATACAAAAACAAATATCTACACTCCGCAAATATTGACCTATCACATCGACTTTGCAGGGTATAGCTACTTGGTCAAAGGCAAAAAGATTTTAAGTGTAACTCTTTCTTAATTTGTTAAGCCTTCGGAAACTTCTATTTCCTTCCTCAGAACATCTGTAATGGTTTGTATAGTGTTATTTAACAGTCATTAGTTAAAATAAATTGAACTTACCAAGGTGAGTTTGTAAATATGATGGTAATGAGTAAGTTCACCCAAAAGAAACATTAGAGGCAGTATTAATATATCAAAAGGTACATAATGTGACAAAGGTACATACTGTTAAATAGTTTAAATAGTTTTATATATATTGATATGGATTTTTCTTCATGGTCCACGTTCTTTCAATGGAATGTTGGAATGTGATCCATTATTTGTAAATTGGTTGTCTAGATTAAGTGTTTTTATATTTTGATTGTTTTTGTTTAGATTATAAGTTGTTTTGGTTTTTGTTATTATTATTGATTAGATTGTCATTGAATTTGTTAGATAGTTGTCATTAATAAAAAAGTTATGAAATAAAATTAAAGAAATCTTATTTTAAAAGTAAATAAAAAGATAAATAAATATTAGAAGAATTATAAATAAAGCAAGGCACAAATAAAAAGAAACCTGAACTTGGAAGATACAGAAAAGCAGAGAGTTGGAAATTTTAAGAGAGCAGAAAGGCAATAGATAAAAAGAAAGGCAGCAGCAAGAAGAAGTTGGAAAATAGTAGGAAGAGGAAGGCATAGAGAAAGAGCTGAGCAACAGAAAAGAATTGGAATAGAAAGAAGAGGAAAAAAATATTTTTTTTTATGTTTATAAATTTTTTAGGATAATCAATTTAGAAATATTGGAATCCACGACCGATAATTACATTGAAGAAGGGTGTTCCAGAAGGAAGTTCTTTTTGAGTTAACCTTCCGGAAGCGCCACAGGAATAGGAGGTTAGGCAATGGATGAAAAGAGCCAGACGTGAGAGAAACTCTATTCCAAATATGCGAAATTTTCGGCGACTTTTTTCGCCTTCATTAGCGCCTAAAATGGGAATTACAAGATTTGTAAGTACTTATATAAAATATTAATATTCAAAAATAAGTCATTGGACAGGTTGAAAAACTTGCTTGCCTTTACATAACAAGAGTTCTTAGAGGCACACCAACCACGGCTGATAGTCCTTTATTTTCTTTACATTAATCGGGTTTTTACTGGCTGCAAAAAATCTAAACAACGTTTTGATTACATCTACAAAATAAGAAAAACAATAAAGGAGACATCTACGAAATAATATTAAATAAAAAAAATAAATTAATTAAATTAGGAAAACATTTTAGATAGACATTTTTATTAACGAGTAAAATGGCAATACGAGCACTTAACCCAAGTACACCTAGTACAAAAATGGGTATTAAAATTTCAGGAGCAAGAATTTACATCCGTGAAGAAAAGGTCCTTTTGAGAATACACACCTTTGTGCAATGTGCAAGAAAAAATCATTTTTGGACTTATAAATTTAAAAAATTTTATATATGCATGATTGCCAGGTGGCTACTGCAACCTTAAATATAATCTTAAACTGGTCTTTAGACTGTTACGGACGAAATTTACGAGAAAAACGTTCTAAAAGTTTACCATATTGACAAAAATAATTTTTAAGCAAATATTTAGTAGACAGAAAAACATAACAGCGTTTAATATAATCGGGAAGTACAACGTTTTACAGTTGGTGAAAGTTTTTCATCGATAGTCGTTGTTTCTGGTATTGGTTAAAATTGCTTAAGCTGGTTTTCACCGGTATGCTAAACTTGATTTGTCTCCAAACTAATCTTACACTGGGATAATATTACAATACTCAAAATATAAATTACAAATTTCTCATCAAAAACTAAATTGGGGATTTGTTTTAATTTCATTTAGAGTGCTTATTTTGTAACCGATTTAAGGTGTATATTTACTCCTACTCCTAATTATGTATACCTGCTCCCGCTTTTCTTGTATTGTATGAATTTTAAGGATAATGTTGTGAACCGGTAAAATTTAGTAGCAGTAATGAGTGTATTTAAGTACATAAGTAATTTATGAAAACGGCATTTTGTGGTTTATTTTATAATACAACTAATAAGCAAATAATGTGTACTGTGGCTCACAAGTAATAAAAATAAAAATGATACTTTTATTAACTTTTTTTATATATAAGAATCTGGTGTTACGTTGTTCGTTTTTCGCTAAACTCCGAAACCACTAAACCGATTTAAATGACATATTGTAGATGTGTGTTCCTTGTTCTAATTTAAAAGATATGATAATTTTCATCTTGATCTAACTATAAGAGTAAATTTTTTTCATTGCTAATCTAAGGTTTCTACTAGTTTCCAATAGATGGCGGTTAAAATTATACAATTTTTCTCGAACAATCATATTTTTAGGTTGTGTTAGTATGCAAAAGATGATGTTAATTTTTTTTGACGACACTTTTCAATGCAAAGTGTGTATTTATTATTAAGTTCTATAAATTTTGAATAGCCAGCGGTGTAAGATTGCGAATAAACTCGACAGATTGCGTGATATTGCCAGTTTTTAACAATTCAGTTAGAAAGATTGTTTGGATTATCTTCCGGAAAAATTAAAAAAGGATTTTTAAAAAAATTTTGACAGTTTTGAAAAACTGCTACAAAAGAATTTGCAAAATACACAAATAAATTTTGAAAATCAAGAATCATTTTTGAAAATCCAGAATGATTTTTGAAAATCGTAAAAAAAGTGGTAAAACCCGTAAAAAGCATTTTCTGATCAAATGTTAAAAATTAAAATAAAATATATTTTTGCGAAAACGTTGAAAATCGTCCAAAGTTGGTAAAAATTGTTGACAATCTAAGAATATTTTAAACAGATAAAAAAATTGAAAAACATTGTAAGCAAATATTTACAATAGTGAAACATTGTTGGAAATCTTAAAAAATGTGAGAATCGTAAAATGTAGTTGACAACTTTCTAAAAAATGATGAAAATAGTTAAAAATTGTCAACAAAATGGATAATAAAAAAACGAGTATCAACAAACAGGAAAAACCGAAGTAACACGGAAAAACATAAAAACTGGCCAAATTAAAAAAAAAACAAAAAAAAAGAATCACAAATAAATACATTTTACAAAAAAAAAAAATAGAGAAAGTCAAAAGAAAAATCACAAATAGTAAAAAAAACTGTATATGAATTCTTAATAGTTAAAATAAAATATTTGGAATAATCGGAAGAAAAGGGAAAATTGCAAAAATAAAAAAATAAAATTTAAAAAATTAAAAAAGCAAGAGATTAAAAAAAATGGTTACAAACGTAAAACTAAAGTAAAATAAAAAATTGTTGTGGGAGGAAATACTAACTAAATTGAGTACTAAGATGCCTCCGCCAGGTTGCGCTATTGATGTTTTATATATTTAAACAAACAATTTTACTGAATCGAATACTATAAACTCACCGTAAGTTAATATCTTATATATTAAAACAAGCAATTCTTGCTTTAAATGCAGAAAAATAAATAAATGACAAAACCGGAAAAATCACAAATACAACAAAATAACTAAAAACCTGGAAAGAGAAAAAATATATAACAAGAACAGAAAAAAATATTTAAATCAATGGAAAAAAATTGGAAATAAAAGGAAAATAAGAAACAAATCATTAATTGTGGTACGAACTTCGGCGGGTCATACCTACTACTCGTAGCTGTTCCGGCGGACTTTGTACCGCATAACAATGTCGTGTCTTTTTTCCATTGTTCATTTTTTAAAATTTTTACCATTTTGCTTTTTTTTGTTTTCAATGATATTTTTATATTAGATATTTTATATAAGATATCCACTGCACCACCGTACGGTGGCTGCATAGTACTTAGTTTAGTAAGAAATTCCCGTTTAAATATATGAGATAATAACTGCGCCACCTTACGGTGGCGTCCTAGTTATTTTAAAATTGTAATATCTTCTAAGATGTTCATTGAAATTAAGTGATGTCAAAGACAATTTTGTTCACAATTAAATACTCTTAATCAACAACACATTTATTTGGATAAAGATTAATATTATTACGTTCATACAACTCTTAAAAAATAATGCATTAATTTCGACCAAATTTCATTACCATAAAAACGGTTCTAGTGAGTTAATCTTAAAAGATAGACATATACTGTCGCGGACATTTTTTTAGATCATTTCAAGAGGAATAATTCTTTCATACATATATTTTTGGTATCTTGAAACGTTTTCGCAGCGCACGCAAGGGAAGCCCTCAAGGATCAATAATTTTCCCCGTTTTATAAAAAAAATTGAGAAAGTAAGCACATTAAAAAAGGTTTTTCTTGAGTTTCAAGGAAACTCCAATCATGATGGTACAGTTAACGTAAACCGATTAACAGCCTAATTCAAAATTTCAAAGCTTTTTACTTAATTACCACAAATACGTTAACTTGTTGACTTATATACCCTACTATAGCTTCAATCTCAGGGGGTGAAAATCGATTGTTCCTAATTATATTTTCTTTAAAGTCTTATAAAGTCAGTAACTAAACCTTACAAAAACATAAGACGATAAACATGACTGCTATTGTTTTGAAATGTATCATGTCAGTAAATATTCTGAATTTAAAGAAAGTGGAAGAAAAAATAATCAAAATGATGTAAATTTACTGCTAGTAAACGATTATTTTTAATAAAAAAAAAATAGAAATACTGTAAATAATATCTACTAAAAACATAACAAATTAATACAAAAATGGAAACTTAGTGCAGTTTGCTATCAGAAATAGTTAATTTGTTTTGAAAGTGAGTTATGTGTAATAAAGTCATTTCAGATACATTTTCACTGTGACATCTCATAAAAACTGAAGCTGTTTTTATCTCCCAGTAGGTTTCTGTAAAATTGTATTGTTGGTTTATTGCTTCCAAAAACATTAAATCATAGGATGGAGGAAAACTCTTTAAAGATGGCCCTTTAGCTGTCCCATTGCAAAATACAGTAACTGCATTAATACATAAGTTGAGAAAAAACGATTTTTCTAAAATTTACAAGCCGCAAGTCATTATTAATAAAATTATCAAAAAAATCTCATGGAATGTTAGATAACCGGCATTTACAATTTTTGAACTATTTTTTATCAGCCATGATAGTAGATCGGCAGTCCAATAACTAACTTTGCATAGATTTTAGCGTTGAGTGAAAAATATATTTTTCACTCAACGATTTTAGTAATAGTTTATTAAGTATCAAGAACGGTAAGGACATTTTACCGATCGAAGACAATTTTCGTCTGAGATCGTTACTCCTTAACGTTCGTGATGCTTATAACGTTTTTTGCACGATAGAAATATTTTCCGTATAAGACATTAGACAGAGCACTTTTGACATTTTAATAACGTTAAAATGTCAAAAGTGCTTTGTATACATCATATATGCAATTATTTACTTACCGTTCTAGAACGGTAAGTAAATTACTTACCGTTCTGTTTCATCAAACACAACATACTAATCAGGCAACAAACGCGGTAACTAAGCAAAATCGTTCTATCTTGCAAAAAAATTAAATTGTTTTATATCGAAACACAGTAAATGCCCTTGCTGTGTTTTGTTATAAAATAATAAGTATTTAATTATCTTTTTACTGCACAGTAAGGGCTCTTACTGTGTTTTGACAAAGTTTATTTAAAATATCAGTATGTAAAAAATGGATATTTTAAGAAATAGAAAATACAATGCAAAACTACATCTTTATTATTCCGTAGAATAGAGGAGAAACAAATAAGTAAATATTTAACACAAAAAAAAAATAAAATATATTCGTACTAATAAGCTAAAAAACGTTCATTAAAAGTTTTTTGGTAAGTCAAAAACAAACAAAATTTATACGAAACAGGTAACATTAAAAAAGACAGACTAAGAATCGCTTCTATGGCTTCCAATTATTCATGATTTACCAAGTCCAAAGATGTTTCTGACTCTGGTAGGTTTTGACAAAACACTTTTCTGTTCTCGGGCATTAAGTTTTTTTTCACGTGAAATTCCTCGTATATTTAAAGCATTGGGCGTAAATGTACTAGGAAAATGTTTTTTTTTGTAAAAAATCCAATTCCTTGTATTCTTCATTGAAATCGGTTTTATATTTCATGCAACTACTTCCCCGTGTAAAGCAAACTTCTACTAGATTTCGTTACAAAAACCCCTTTAAAGGATCATCCGTTTTTTTGTGGTACGTTTCTTATTTTGCCATAAGTGAAATTGATTTAATTCAAGTACTTCCAAATTTTTTCTAGAGTGTCTGACAAGTTCAGTGAATTCTTGAAAGTCATAAATATTTCTGTTTCTTAGAATCTTTTGTTCTATATTTCCATGAACGCCATCGGCAGCCTTGTGGGTACGGCCCTTTGTAAGATATCGTATAATGATCTTCTGTGGTCCGGAAGCACGATTTCAGTAACCAGGTAAAGAACCCAATTTTTGTTCTGGGATGTACAGTTATCAGCCCAGACAATAAAATGGGAGAAATCTCTTTCTTGTTTTGTTATTTGAAATAAAGCGTCAACAATTGCCTCAGCCTTGCGTCACCCTAAGGCTTGGTGCCAAAGCACTTAGTAACTTTTGTTTTTAGAATTTTTGTTTAAAGTGGCAAAAGTCAAATTAAAGACCACAAGGCGGCTGGTGAAAATTGCACTTTCACTTTGCGGCGTACCTAATGGGCAAAATAATTAGGTACCTTTTGTAAGTCCATGGAGTAAATACGTTTCGTCGAACTTACTATTTGTTCGGAGTCTTTTTTATAAAAGAGATTTGCCTTTTTAACTTTAGCTCGGTGAGAATCCAGCTGTTCTTGAATGTTATGATTTTCTTTATTTTCTAGCGCATTCTTTAATATTTTGCAGTCCTCACAAATGTCTGATTTAGGCTGGCAAAGCAAAACATTCATCTGCTTTAAAACTTGTCTGTAAACCTTAATTTTACAGACTGATAGATGTTTTGAGTTAAAATCATCAAACATTTTTTTTACAAGTTAACTCTCGGTAAGTATCTAATATTAGGAGCGTTTTTTCTGCGATAGTGGCTAATGGAGGGTTTATACGACTCAATATGGTCTTTGATTAAATCTTTATTCAAATGCTTTCGACAGCCTCCTCTACGTTCTTTAATTTGATTATCACAAAAACCTTGTTTCATGGCCAGAACTATCTCTGTTATAACTAAATCGTTCGTATATCCCAGAGTATTTAAAAATGTGCACCTGCATACGTCTAAGC